>JAPWTK010000296.1:0-135000 GCA_029963805.1 Aromia moschata | reverse complement strand
AATAATAATGTTCACTCTACAGCTACTCAGAAGAGTAACCCATGAGGTCTACTCTAAAAGGTATGTGGGGGAAGGGATGGATATTATTATCATTTGCGGTGGCGCCTTAGGAGCGATTTAAGATTATTTTGTTTAAATAGGTACACTTCTCAAAAAATGAAGGGAATAAAAAAATTCTAAATTTTTTGATGACTTTTCAAAGGCTGTATCTCAGTGAAAAATGGTCGTATCTAAATTTAAAAAAAAAACCCATTTTGAACTCTGAACTTTCTAGTTTTTTTTGTCCACGGACTCCGGGATTTTTTTTTGTAATTAAATTAATGCATGGACCGGATATCTTGTTTATTCAGCTTCAATTTGCTATTTTTATAATCTATTTATCCCAATTTGTCGCTGAGATATCTGACTTTTAGTGAAAAAGGAACCTTTTGTCTTTGATCATCGATATCTCAGCAACCAATTATCGCACAGAGAATGTAGAGGCAGTTCAAAAAAATTTAATAAAACCCCTACAAGATCTTTTACGATTTTTTGAAAAAAAGAAATTTGCCCTCAACATTGATTTAAAGAAAAGAGAACATATTTCGTTGTTTTAGTAAATCTACCGCGTATTCACAAATAATAATGGGGAGACTAATGTTTCCAGGTTTTTTTTACAGCTTAATGTAATCCAAATTTTTAAATCGATCCATTGAACTGTTTCAAAAAAATACGTTTTTTTCTCGCGCTATTTCTTAGAATTGCGTGATAAGTGTAGGTCACAAAAAACATTTTTCTGAGATACAGCCTCAAAAATCACCAAAAAATTTAGGAATTTTTTTTGTTCCCTTTAATTTTTTTGAGAAGTGTACTTGATTTCAATCCTGAAGTAAACCAGAAAACTTCGAAAGTTAGCAAATTTAGGGCAAACTCGATTGGTATGGCATCCAACCATATGGGTTAAACCGGCATTATTAATCTTTTGGAGTGCTTTTGGTCATTTACCTATGGTTTTCACTGAATTTAAAATACATACGAAACAATGAGTTTTAGGTTTCTGTTTAGCAGATTTTTTCGTCAGTTGTCTAACGTCAGTTGCCCAAGACTGTGGCGACACCATAAAATTATTGGAAATTACTTCAGCCGTCTACATAAACTGTTACAGTCAACTAAATACTTTTTCTTATTTACCGAATTGAATATTTCTGTGGAAATATTAAGGCACTTTTTAGTTACTGGGCAGTTAGTTTTCGTTAACTGAAACTATTGTAAAAGAAAAGTTAAACAATAATATCCCACGTTATGAGATATGACAAAAGATATTTCCAATATGTTGACATTTTTGTTTCAAAGGCTTAAAATACCTATTGCAAAATCGATCAATTAAAACTTTCTTTACGATATCTCAATCATAAAAATGTTTCCCAAATGTTGCGAACATTATAGCGGAACATATACGATTCTGTTCAAATTTAATTGAAGAGTAAAATCAGTAAAAGTAACTAGAACAATTTGCGTTCTTTACAACTATCATTTTAAAGATAGCCACTTCGATGTGAATGATTCTCATATTCAGTACGACGATCGAACTTTATTGAAAGACCGATTCAACTTTACTTCACATCAATCCACATCAACCATATCTACAAGATCAACTAATCAATTCTAGACTGGACTGTAACCACACAACTGTCGTGAGACATAGGATATCCAAAAAAACGTCATCAAATCTGGCTATGAACGAGAGAGATGGGAATAGCGGTTACGTCGAAGCTCAAAACAAACAACAAACAACAGTTATCAAATTTTTGACAAGTAATGTCACAACTGTAAAATAATGGCTCTCACATAATGTGACAGCCTTGACAATTAAATAAAGTTATAAAAATAAAATATAATTACGAATAGAAATACGTCTTTTTTTGCTCGGCCAACTTTGACGACTTTTTTTGGATGACTCGTTATTTGATATAGCTGAACAATGTTCAGTAATTGGATATACATACCAAATGTATGTACATTCCAAATCCACATTATTTTCCGGCCCTGATTCCAACAGAGCTTCGTCTTTTCTGGTCTCTGTCTATTAAACTGCAAGGAACCTCCTTTTAACAATTCAGTTGTTATTTAAAATTGGCTATATGATTTGTCCAATTCCCAGTTACACTATTTCTTTAGGCATTTACCAGGATATTGGACCCTGTTAAGAAATAATACCGAATATTACATTATTGTTTAATTTTGACAATTTTGATATTTTGTTATTTTTTAAATTTACAGTATTTAAGTAATAAAAATGCTGTAAATTTATGAAACAACTTTATAATAAAAATGGTAGGCATAATATATGTAAGTACTCATTTTTATCGTATTTTTATAAGGAGCATATTTCACAAACTGACTACGATACATTACTTTGTTTAGTTTTATACACCCAAGATATATTTCCCTTCAGTTATTAGATTACTGCCGCCACAAAGTCACCAGGGAAAATTTAGTTTTAGGTATTTCCAATTTAATTATCTCTCCAGATTACATAATATTTCTTTTCTGCGACAACAAAAGAAACGCACATAACCTATCTCCAATTCACAAAGCCCGAATAAGATTTATCGGACCATAAATCCGTCTATCGTCCCTGGGTAAGCATCCAATATATCGTCAGAGTAACGTGCGAGATCCATACGAGATCCAGAATAGACAGTTTATCCCGACCCGTCCTGAGATTGTCCAGCTCGTCCAGATTAAGCTAGAAATTGACCCGTTCGAGCCGTCTCTCATTCACACACCGTTGGATAAATTGCCCAATGTCACACTCATGGTGCCATATATATGCCGATGCAGATATGTCGGTGGAAAGCAGTAGCGGACTGTCTGAAATACACTGAATCTTAAGGGTGCAGTTTATTACACTATCTAAATACCGTGCCGTCAAATACATTCTCAATTAGGATAATCTGGAATTTTGTTATGATGTTGGCAACATCAAGTTTCTAATGGAAAATTAGTAGTGCCACAATACAATTGTTATAGCCCGGAAAATAGAGACATATTTGATATCGTCATTTTTGACTAAATCTAGGAATGCATTTTTTTTGATGATACGTACCCCATATATTATGAATAAAACTTAGGGCTTCCAAACTTCTTTGTTGGCCCCAAAATTTGAGCTATCATAAAACCTATTTTAAATATTGAATGTATGGAAAATGATAAAATATTTGTATTCCATGAAAATAATCCTTTCTATACATTCATTCAATTTTTAAAAAACTAGGTTTTATGCTTGGTCAAATGATACATTTTTAAAACTATTTTACAACTTTATGGGGCCTTACTGCTGGACTCACCGACAGAGTTAGTTTGGAAGACTGAGGATTTAATCATACATCGGGTACCTAGCTTTTTTATAGCTTTAGCCAAATTGTGCGCAAAGAACTATGCCCAGTTTTTTATGAAACTTGGACCATCGGAGTGCAGATATGAAACCTGTCTAGGATTGTAGGTCATCAGTAGAGGATCAAAAGTTCTACGGGCACAACTCTATTAAATCAGTCCTATAGGTGCTGGAACGCTCTAAAGTTTGCCCCTGTTTTCATAGATTTGACTTGAGTTCTCTGCGTCCAGGGCACCTCCCCGTGGTGACGGCGGTAACGGATGGTACTAAATACATTGTTTTGCACTGTATTTAGTACAATTCATTATTCCGGCTACGCTCGACACCTTAAAGATGAAATCCGTGCACCATCGGGGGCAGCCACAGACGTATTTGTAATGCTGCAAAGCTCCGATGAGGAGCAAGAACCAGAAGCGTTTTAGAGCTCTCATTCATACGGGACGTCCAGGAGCGCATTAAAATCCCTATTTTTTTACTCAGCAAACGTGCTCCTATCTATCGATATATAACTCGTCACTGCACTTTCATGGCCCGAACTGGGCATAGTTCTTTCTGTCACTACCTTCTGGGCTATTAGAAAAGAAACTAAATATTCTACAAAATTCTTATTTTTTTCGGATAATAATTCTTAAAAATGTGAGAAAATGCGTGTTTAAAGAAGGTATTCTTAGAGCAAATGTTCAAAATGTCATTCAGTTTAAATTCACAAACAAACCCGACACTTCATGTGGTCAAATAGGTTTTCCAATTGTTGGAGGGTTAGTTAGTTAATAGTTTCACAAAGTTATCCAACAGTGAGGCGTGTGCTTATAAAAACTGTGTTTTTGGAGTGTGGATAAATAATATAGTAATATAGTTGAATAACCATAACTGTAAGGGTCTAGATACCTTGCAGGATAATCCACCAAGCAGTTGTCAATAAAAGCTTCTAAATAAGCAATTGTTTGATGAGCCGTTTGTGCTGCAGTATTATATTTTTGAAAATATCCTTCCGTAAGTTCATCGTCCTGTGACTCATTGATAAAGGGTTCGAATAAATCATTGCGATATTTTTCAGCAGTTACAGTTCGCTTAAAAAATATTGATCCGTTGATTCGCCTCCCGCAAACCGCTAGCCAAAACACCAATTTTTGTGGATGCAAAGGACTTTCCACAAATTCATGGGAATTTGTGGAAACCCTGGTGTCAAAATTATCCGGTGTCCTCATATTATGTTTATTTCAATATCCTGAAAGCTCACTAGCAGGGCCTGAGTTGATTCAAGCCTGGTAAAGTAAGGGCCTAAGTTCAAGAACTGCTTGAATTTTATATGGATATACAGAGCTGCAGATCTTTTTTACTATAGTGTGGCGTATTCTTACAGATAACTAAACTTCTTGTGGCAGTTTTGCAATTAATTTATTGTATGGGTTTTCCATTTGATGCTGAACATCTGCGATATAACCAGCGCTTCGTTTTCTAAGTGCTCCGCTCCCTGGTACAGCATATTGATCCAGTTTCACGAACTTGGCCAACACAAGCATGGATATGACTAACAAGTTGTGTATAAGTGTTTACAAGCTTAGGAAATTGATCATGGAACTCTAAAGTAGTTGATTGAGTAAGTCTACCACTTCGAAAATGTCTTTTAAAAAAGTATTGTGTGACAATTCCATCTTATGTTAAATATGCCATTAATGTTATAAATCAGTGCTTTACAACTTGACTTTTATAATTTAAATTAATCCTGGAATGGAAGTGGCTTCCTTACCCCACTTAATGGAAGTGGCATGAGTCAATTTGACTCATCACTGAAATAAAAATAAATAACCTGCATTATAATGTTATTTCTTAAATTTGAATACTATAACAACTTGTACTACTATTTAGAAGCCACAAAAAAAATAAAAACACAAGAAAAACCCCACTTCCTGATCAAAAACTCGAGTTTTGATTGATTTTTCCACAATGAATTGTTAATGTTAGCTTTTTCTTGAATGTGAATAGTGAAAAAGCATAGCTGGGAGTGGAGGGGAGGGACACCACCTCAGCCCACATGGCACAGCTTTCATTTTGCAAACGCGTCAGTTATGACTCACACTTCCATTCCAGGGTTAATTTGACAACAGTGGTAAGTGAACTCTTATAGTCAATGTAATTAGGTAGGTGTTTTCAACGATCAGTCACATTTTTTGTGAGCATTAGGACAATTATAGTGGAATTATGTGGCCATAGCATACTTGAATTGTCTATTAAAATAATTTTAATTGAACAATAGGTTGTATTAATACAAAAAGTTGGCTTGGCGGTGACACAACACATAGGCAACTCGTGTAGCATGTGATGGGAGTTGCTCAATTTAGTTTGATTGCAGTAGTCCCGTGTCAGTTGGTGCTGTTGCACAACCTCCACTATATGCAATACGTTGAATAGTGTGATATAATTTCATAATAAAACACTGCAAACGTGTGAAAGGCTACTAGTTACTTGCATGTATTACATTTATGATGCGTACGCCTCTGTATCGCACCCTGTTTCTGGTCCTCTGAACTCCCATATCCAACGAAATTAGGTACATATTTTCAACATTTGTTCGCATTTTTCTATGAGCATTAGAATTGTTAGAGTGAAATTATGTGACCATAGCATACTTGGCTATTAGAAATAATTATTAAATAATATTTGACTATTTAAAAACTTACTTATTTGATATGGGAATTTCTAATATGCAATAACATACGTGGTATTCTATTTAAAACTCCAAAGTTAGGGATATTGCTGTTGAAACCACAAGTGACGAAATCATCGAACACTGCAAAATTAGCGTTTCCATATATTACGTATTCTCTCCAAATTTCAATTTATCATTCCAAAATTTATAGTAGCTAGCCAGAATGACACAGTTGACTCGTGCTTTATGACGTACATCAATATTAAACAATGTAAATATTAAACTAATGACTAGGGACCGGAAAGTATGCTACAGCGAAGGATCAGCACTGCACAACTCTATGATAATTAAAATATAAACCGCATTTTTTAAGCGCCTTGTAAACTATGTACGCGTGTATTTCTGGCCCGTGCATATGTACGCCACTGACAGTGCCTAGTAATGCTCACTGGGACTCTAGTACGACACTCCTGTGCGGGTTCAGGAGCAACAAGATACAATTTATCGAAGCGACGAATCCGTAGTATCTTACGTTAGCTCGATGCGAGCGGATGGACGGTAGAACGCCGTTTAAAATAACTTTATGTATCTTGAGTAAAGCCGGCTAAACAGCGCGGCGGCCCACAAAGTCTTCACACATCTCAACGTAAATAACATGGTAAGTTTAACCCATCTCTTTATAAATTGCAACAGTTCATTGTTTTCATGAATTTTGTTTTTGCACATACAAGTAGTAAGTAGTATGACACGTACGATTATGGCCCGCCGCCCGGATCGGCCGGCTTGAGTCATGAGTGACTTACTGTGGAGTGTTACTTTTGTGTGGATTTTTGCAACAATGGCATTGCAACAATGGCATGAAAATTACGAGGATTTTACAATAAGCGGATTACATATTTTAAGTATTCCTTGCAATCGTCGATATATATGTAGGTATTTCGTAAACGCCTAGAGTGTGAAAGACATTTAGATTCGAATATCCATCAACAAATATTACTGTGCGTAATGTTTTACGCATGTAGCCTTTCGTGGAACGTGGTCAACAATATTCACGTTAGATATTTTTTTGCCAAATATGAACCCGATTTTAAAACATATTTACAAAGACATATCAACATGTCATGGGAAATATCAAAGAAAACATACACAATAAATTTATTTGGCTGACAGTAGACGAAACAACAAATTTTTGCGATAATAAGGTCGTTAATGTTCTGATACGAATTTTAGGCGTTTCAGATATTTCGCCCCCGATAGCTAGTAAACGGGTTTTGCAAACAACGGCTAAAAGTATAGAAATAGTAGTAACACGTGCATTGTCCTCTGTAGCTGTAAAAAATAATAATCTACTGATGTTAGTCCCAACCCACAACTGTGCGAAATTCGCGAAAATAATGTGCGTGGTATGTCGTCCTCTGTCCATGTGAACTATTTGAATTTGCACCTTTAACATCAATAGATATGGAACGATCATTTTCCTTCTACAGCCATATGTGCAGGCCAAATCGCTCACGTTTAACGAGAATAAATGCAGAAAGACCACTGGTTGTAGCAACGTACGCTCAAGCAATGAAGAAAGTTGGTGTTTCTGAGTGACACAAGCGATAGGTTTGTACATTATTAACAAATTTTTTCCTGTCTTTTTGGTGTCTCATATGTCCTTCCGTCAATGACATGACGGATTACGAGTCCGACCCTGCGTTGCAGCACACTTTTCGGATCCTACTAATGACCACTCTGTCTCAGCTTTGCTGAATATTAATGGATGTAATAATTATTTTAGGCGATTTCAGCGCCTTAAATAAAAAATCAAACACAGGCTAGAATATTTTAAAAGAAAATAAATATTCAATTTTGTTTTATTGTTTGAGAATTTGTATTTTTTCTAGTAGCTCCCCTGACATCGCAATACATAAAATGTTGGCAGAGGTCCGAACTGCAGTTCTATAAATTTTAATGTGATTTAGCCTAAGTGTCAAACTACAAAACACGTGTTCATATTCCACACATACCACAATAACGCAAAACCACCATAATTTATTGACCTGTGTCAATTACAGCGCAATAAAAACGTAATAAATTCGCCACAGATATAACGAAGCGAATACGAGTACGTCAAGGCACGGGCAAATAAAAGTTGTACAATTAAAGAGTGAATGGAAAGAGATAATGATTAGGGATATTGAAACACAATGATAGGACTTTACGCGCGAGCGAACGCAGTCTGCGTGCCCGAATCAATTAAAGTATAATCCGGAACTGCAGGATATCGTGACAGACCCTTCTGATGAGTCCCCTTACGCCCTTGTAGAGGGTGGACCCGGCCATTCCATATAGATGGGGGCCTCCTTTACTTTTATTGTTAAAAAATGTTTAAAAATGAGCCCAATTTGTATATTTTGAGGAGTTTGTGCAAAATACAGGGTGTCCCAATATTCCGTGTACAACGAGCTACCACATGCTCCTGACGTCAAAATAAGTCGATTTAACTAAATTAACTTACCTATATACCAAGTTGTCTCGTTTAGCCGCTAGAGGCCGTCAAAGTTGACATAAAATTTTAGTTTTTTGCCAATAACTTAGTAACGCCCTGTACAAACGTAATGAAATTTGGTGTGCTAGTATGTTCCGACAGATGGCACATTTTGACATTTTAATCGAAGTTATTCCATTAACAGGGTGCGAAAACTACCCCTACCCTTAAAATAACCTCCTCGTATTTTTTTTGGTGGGGGTGATACCGCTTCATCTAAATTTTCATCATAAAGATAAGCAATTTTTTAACAAATTTTCTGTTCTGTTTTAAAACATTTTTGTATTCCTTACCGTTTCACTGAACAACTGATTCGCCCTTTTCACATTCAACCAGTTCAAGAACTATTACCTCATGATCTTGCGCATAAAATGAGAAATGAACTAACTCAAATAAATCACGAATATAATACACGACACAAGGCCAATAAAAGGACTAATGTTATAAAAACAAATAAAACAATTGGACAAAAAATCATTTACCTTCCTTGCATCATACATATAGGTATATCCAAATTCCCGAAAATATACGAAATGAACCGACCCAAAATATATTAAAAAAAAAAGAAGTGGATTTTATTAACACCTAGAAATATATTTGAAAATTACAAAAAAGTGCAAACAAATTAATCATGATACATTGTAGTCGGTCCCCTAAAAAAAAAAAAAAAAAAACACAGTTATAGTCCTTCTATTTTTAATTGAAAATGATAAATACGCCTGGGGAACAAAAAAAGCTGTGCAACTTAATGATTCCATGGGCGTGCATATATCTTTTATAAATTCGAAAATTGTGAAATAATTTTTTTCATTCAAATCAATATAGGATATTAAAATTAGCCTGCATACAAAACTCTTAATATTTGTAATATAATTTGCTGTAAATAATGCTCATTTAGCCAGACAATCTCAAAAAATTGTCTGTGTTAATAAACCTAGCTGAAATACACTTCACTGGCGCCTTAAACATGTAGAAGTCGTAAATCATTTTATCCACGTCGTAAACATTTTATGGCACAGTGGTCCGAATAAATATTTGGCATGTATTACATATAAAGCAATCCAATAGTATAATGGTCGGCATTCGCTGGTGCATTCGCGGCATCGCGTTGCCTGCTCTTCAAAATTTTCTTAAGTAAGTATAGTAACATACATAAAGTTGTTTTAATTTATAATTATTTTTTCCAGCAATTTTAAACGCTTTATTTTAATGCTAACTAATAAATTTATATCTATGTATTTTTTTTAAATATTTCCAAACTAGCTTTCTAAGAACGTCACGAACTAACAGTTTACTGAAGTATGAAGTATACTTGTATAGTGAGCTTAGCAATTTTAGAAAATATATCTGACAACCTTGCTTTTTTCTACATATTTTCAATTTAGAATGGAAATACAGTACTTCTGTTTACTTATTACTTCTGTTGGTGTCTGGCCAAATTTATAACATAGAATAAATGTACCCACGCACAAGCCTATCGGGGTTTCAGTGGGGGTTTCTTATTTATTTTCTTCTGGTCTTTTTTTATCTGAATTTCTTTATAAATCGCTTAGGTTAACTCATGTGTAAGTATTTGTAATAATTTTGAATCCATTATAAAAATGCCGATCTTAAAGTACAATTTTTTTATAAGCATAAATACCTATGTTAGTTTTATGCTGTATGTTGTTTTTATATGCATTATTATAATTATTATTAGAAAATAAATATTATTATTATTATTATTTATTATTGTTATTTCTCCCCCTCCATCAACCCAGAACTTAATACAAATGTGAAATATTGCTTCCCACTACTGAAAGGTTTTAAACATCTCTTACCAGATCGTTTTAAAAGAAATCAACCCGCTTTAAAACGTTTCATTAGTGACACAATTTTTGATCGCTGCAATATAAGAACATTGAAACAAACCAAACGTTTCATCGCTGAAAAACGACTCTAAACCACATAAAAAGAAACCATTAAGACCAAAGTACTCGTAGCAATTAGGTATTATTTAAATTGTTATTAATTATATGTTTTAGTAATCTAACTGGGCATCAATTGTTTTGAATTTAAAATCACGGAGCACTTATGGATGGACTTATGATGAATATGATGATATTATTTACGATTAATATCATACGCGATTAACTTATTTTATGATACAATATATGAGAAAGAGCTTAGCGATGGCACGTGTTCAAAATATAATTTCAGACTTTGATCCGACTCACAAAAGTTAGCTTCCGGTCCGTGTCATCACCAGCACGTGTCGCCCTCTCTTACATCCGCTTGGGCGTCATACGCTGCATCCTATTGTTGCACAAAATGGTAACACGCCTTTCAAAAGTCGTCGAGTTTTATCGGCACTCTCGTTAGATACATAATTGGGTGCTCATTTATATTGTTAGCGAAACAAAGTTGGCTCGACGAAATGAGATCTTAATGTTATAAAACAATGTGTCAAGGACTTCTTTTTCAAGGCAAAATACTTATTTTCATTACAGGCATTTCCATACATACGAAGTATGTGTATAAAGCCGGACTCAGACGACTGGTGTACTTGGCCAATATTTGCAATTGGCGCATACTTGCCAAGTCGTGTGAGTAGTTAACTTGTACAATCATTGGTCACTGGTGAATACTGGCTAGTTTCCCATCGTCTGTCGGTAAAAATGACACAAGTAAAAGGCATTACAAATATTGGTACACTTGACGAGTCCATACTTGCCTATACTTGTTGTAGCACTCACACGAGTTATGTGTACTTGTGCAACCTTGCTTCGCTACTATTCAGTCTGTAACAATAAGTGTACGGAAGAGCCTGTGTTAACATTTCTTCGTTATATCGCTTGTAATTAAAAATTGATTAAAAAAAATCTAATGTAGTGGTCAAATAAATAATGTTAGTTTAGTCAAATAAGTTACAATAAGTTGTATTAACTACATAACTACAAAAGCCGCCACTATATTTTCAGAACGACCGCTATTCACTCCACCAGCATTGTACCAATTGTTGGCTAATACTTGCACATGTCGTGAGAACGCCTTACTTGTCACTGGCCTTCGCGAGCTGGCTCACTTGACAAATACACCAATATTGGTGTATTTGTCAAGTACACCAGTCGTCTGAGTCCGGCTTAAGAACTAAATAACGTGATCTCCACTCATATTTTATACACCCATTTTATTTTAACTTGCTTTAAGTCAACAGCATCAGGCTTTTCATTAACTGCAAGCGGTTGATTAACTTCTAACTGTTCACATAAATGTAAGCATAAGTTGCATATTTTATAAACTCCAACCGGTGATCCAACGATTAGCGTAGATTTTCTTCAACAAATAAAAATGAACCAACACGTATGCAGCAACTACACATGAAATAAATAGCATTCTTATGATCTCAACAGCTTCGTTGACAGGAAATTATCCGAAGTCAAAATCTTCGATAACTTTTCGCATTAAAAATGGAGCAATGGCGTCATCTATGACGGCTCGAATGTTATACCGAAGTGTTTGTCAGTTATCAATATTACTTTATTCTTCAAATACCCTCAAAGAAAAAATCTAGACGAGTAAGGGAATCTTGAGGGCTAATCACGACAAAGTTTCTGGCATTGATGCGATGATCGAACTTAAAGCGCAACAAGGCGACTATTTCATTACTTGTCTGGAATGTTGTGCCATCTTGTTGAAATCAAAACTAATTCACATCAATTTTATCCATAAAAAATTCCCGCACCTACTATGTTACGGTTACGATAGGAATTAACCATTACATTGGCTGCATCGGCATCATAAAAAAACTATGATATGATTTTCGACAAACTTTGCAGAACCCAATTAACGAATCTTCGGCGCTCTATATGATCCAACGGTTTAGGTTGCTAGGTTAATCGGATTTTGTAAGGATACAAACCAGGATCTTTTTGTTAAAATCTGTTGAGTAATGGTATAGATCATGTCCAAAAGATGTGTCCGATCATGAATTGAAGAGATTGGCACTTCAATTTTATTCACGGCAGCAACATCTTCATTTGAATGAACTGAAATATGGAACTAGGATACTTTTTATGATCTTCCTCTGATCCTGCTTCTTGTAATCGTCTCACTACTTCATGAATTCCTGATTCACCAGGACGATTATTTTGACGGAAATGGTCTCTAATTTTATTAAATGTTTCTTTGATTAAATGTACATTTCGTAGTGTTTGAATAATTTTTATACATTGTGCGGTTGAAGAAACTGCATATTACAATTAACAGAGTCTAATTGATATTTATCAAAAAAATATTCTCACGATCAATTGCGATATGTGTCAAATAACTGATGTTATGAAATGATGACCTTTGGATCACCCTTTAATAACAAAGGCGGTAAGGAAAACAATGAGAGGCATATTAAACATATAGTACAGGAAAAACGAAGGCTATGATGATGTCTTGGCCCAAATTATTCGCCATAATTCTTTCAAAACCGAAGTGGTAATCGGTAAACAAACAAGCATCTCTAAAATAACACGTAGACGTATATTCTAAGTGTAAGCGGTTCTCATATTGGATGCAGAAACGTGCGAATATGCGGAAGTCCGTTACCGCGCCAAAACGTACTAATGATAGTGATGATCCCAACCTATTATTACACTCGAACTCCTCCTAATTCACCAAATTCGTGCATCATCACCTCGCTTAAGTAGCGAAATTTAGTCTCGCTTAAGTCGCGATCATAACGTCAATTTTTTCGTGTTTTAGCTGCAAAAAGAAATATTTAGAGATATACCACAGCACTTGTTATAACGAAAAATGAGCCAACTGAACAAAAAAATAAACGTAAGTATACCCAGTCGCGCGTGACCAAGTTCAATTTTCCAATTTATTGAATATTTTAAAGGTTAAATATTTTTAAAAGACACAACCTATTTTAAAGGTTAGGTGTCCATATTTAATGTATTACACAATCATTTTTTTCAATAAAAATTGTATTCATGCGAGAATCCAATTTCCAAACGTAGTTCTAAAACTTTTACAGGCGGCGACTTAACCGGGACGGTTTCGCGACATAATAGGGGGAAACGTGGTGAAACAGGAGAGGATGTGAATTAAGCGAAGGTGAATTAAGAGGGGTTCGAGTGTATATGTAAATACAATACGTATTTAAGTATGCGAATAAATATGTGTATATTTATTCACGTCTGAATAATTCGCATGTTTCTACATCCAATGTGTGACCGGGCTTTATTTTCCTTTTTTAGGAGCAGTCTAGGGATAATACAATCGAGTTCGAAAGACGAGTCAAGTTTGCAATAGTTTTTAATGGAGGGAAAATTGTTTCTGGAATAGTATAGTATTCTCTAATGAGAAAATATATGTACCAGTTTTCCAACAATGGCAGGATTTATATATATATAGCCCAGAAACAGAAGATTGTTTATTGTTGCATTCAAAGAGCTTCAGCAAAAGTGTTATCTTAGATATAGTGTACATAAAAAACCGTGTAAAGATTGTAAAAAATAAAGGGGTATTTATTTGTAAAACTAACTTTCATACTTGATACATATGTAATTAACATAATAATATTGTTGTATTCCTACTACTGACTTGCCTGTAACTCGAGGTGTGGCTCGCAATACCTAATTTTGACAATTACTCTATTTCTTATATTCTATGTACCTTATTTTTACACAGAATATAAGATGTTTTCGTAGGGCTTATTTTACATCTTTGGGCTAACATGGTTATTGTTTGTGAATAAACATAAAGAAACAAATCGGACGGATTGTTAGAAGTAGGTAAAACACTAGAATTAAGGAGCGCACGTCTTTACAGGACAAAATACAAGGAGCAGGCTATGCTCCAGCAACTCAGCATAAAGCAGGCCGCCGTTATAATAAAAGTTGGCGGTAGATGGTAAGTTGGCGCTCAGTGTGATAGGTAGGTGAGAGGCGGATCAGGGGCGGTTTGTTACTCATGCACCACTGCACATTGGCGACGAGTATATTGAAGGCGGAGCCGACACAGATGGTCATGTCAGGAGGTACATTAGAAAGTATACATTGTATAGAAAGAAGCGTCTTTTATATTTCCACCGTCGAAAATGATCTCACAAAAAAGTTTTTTTCTCATGATAATTTCAAATTTCAATGAGCAGAATTGTTCCCGAGAGGATACAGGCTTGTATTAGAAACATGTAGGTACCTACATACATATATTGAGTGACAATAATTGTCTACTCTCTATAGTTTCACTTCTCCTTTTTATTAACACAGGCCAATATGTTTTTATGACACGTAGCAATAATGTTTTGATTCAACGAGTTTTCTAAATTAGTTGCAATACTATTGAAAAAATTCCATTATTTGTGTATGCAAGACAATTACAGACTTACGCATATCACTATGAAAATATCTATTAGGTATGCTGTTTTTTCTTAGGTTGGTAGGTACCTATTTTACGAAATAATTTCTAGAGTGTTTGTTTCATTGCTTAAATCGCTTCATTAAGTATATGCTATCATAAAGCTGGTGTCCTTTTCCAATTCTACCCTACCTTTGCCCACCATCTATAAATTACCATATGTTGGTATGGCTAATACTTCTCATGGACTAAAAATATTTGGTTTTAATAAAGTTAAGTATAATATTGTATACTATAAATTGTCTTTTTTGGAAAACAATAGCAGTAGGTATTCCTATTAAGTTTAAATGCGTACTGAATAATGGGGTATTGTATTTAGACTACATGTGTTACAGTTTTCCAACCAACGCTTTTCTGACCAACGCTACAACACAGTAATTACTTCGTCATCTGATGGTATGACATAAGTCGTTGTTCACTTCTAGTAACTCTGGAGATTGTTTATGTTCATGAAAAATCTCCAGGGTTACTTGACGCATTCAATAAACCCAAGTATCTCCCAATTCATGAATGTATGAAGCATCCAGTTAATTCCCTATGTGACAACTATTACTTTCTGTATAGTACATTTGCTCATGAACCTACTCTGAAAAGACAAAATTCAGGGTATTTTTTTCATTTCATATTTAATTTTTTTCTGCTATATTGAAGAATTATTTTTAAAGCGGGTGGTGAATAAGGTAAGTGGTTAATGTGAGATGTAGTTAACTTCCGACAAAATCTTGGTGATTTTAGTGAAGAGCAAGATGACGAATTCATATTTTGACCTCCATATTCACTGCTGTCATTTACAGGTATGGTACTTCATTTGTAAACACCATTTATAATGCAATAGGTCCTTTTTCTAGCAAATGCATAAACATCTGCATACGGGTTCTCTCATTTTTCTTTGTAAAATGTATGTTTTTTGGCTCACCATGTGACCATTCGAGCACGAGTACCTAAATATAATATGAGGAGCTTTAGTCTAACGATATGGTGACATAGGTGCGTAAACGCGGTATGAATTGAGGAAGGAGTGTAAGAACACTCCACACACTGTCCTTGACTTTCGCAGTGTGGGGACTCGATTCTCAAACGTCCTTATAACAAGAAATGTATATATTCCTGTAGTCTGAATGTTATGTGCCTGATAAGTGTGCAATTACATCTGTCTTATTCTATACTTCAGTAAGACCTTTCTTCCTTTCCTTTCTCTTTTCTGGCTACTAAGTTAAGTTTACGCATTGTATGCGTTTCACATGTGTATTTAACAATGATGTAAACGAGCCATCCAAAAAAAGTTATCAAAGTAGGACGATATTTCTATCCTTAATCTTAAATTTATAACCTTATTTAATTAAGTAAAACGCCTTTACCACTTCATCTTTATTTTTGTATTAGCTTATGAGTTATAAGTACTCAGTATCTTTCCTTATTAAGGAAAAAAATATATAGTCTTCGTATATTAGAAAGCAGTGGATATTGGTTAATTAAATTTCAAGTTTTGTGGTTAGTCAAATTTCAATACATATTACATGAAGCGTATACAATACGAAAACTTAACTTAGTAACTGAATAGTTAATATAATTTTTTTCTTATTTTCATGCAAGTAATCCCATCCTGATTTCTTGCAATATTAATGAAATACCCTGTATATAAGTATCTAATATATACCTATATTATTCTTAGGAAAAGAGACAGAAAAAAAACATCATCAAATCTAGATATGAACGAGATAGATAGAAATAGCGTTCAGGTCGAAGCTTTTCAGTCATGTCAAATTTTTCAAAAATTTGTATGACTGTAAAAAAATGACTGTCACAATTGTAAAATAAATAATGGCTGTGATATAAGGTAACAGCGTAGACAATTAAATAAGGTTATAAATTTGAGATAGATAGAAATACGTCTTTTTTTACACGGCCAACTTTGATGAGGGTTTTTTTTTTGGATGGCTCGATAGTATGATGTATCAATCATATAAGTAGATTAAATTAAATACATATGCATCAAACAATCGAAATACCTTCCCATAACCATAAATAAATAAAAGATTGACTGAGAATTGAGATTATCTTGATGAAATACAATAAGAGTACGTATTTCTCTTTAAACAATTCAAACACATTTATTAAGACTTTACCACTCCTCGATCTCAACTGTGTAACATTCAAATCACAGCTAACTTTTCTTAGCAACAACTGTTACATTTTGACTTCTAGACTGTTAATCTGTCATTCCATGCAATTCTTTACTAACATGTAGCGTATAAACTAAATAGACTAAATAAGTAAACTGTAAAACTTAATAAATGTCAGCTGTCACTAATGTCACAATACTTTAACCCTTTAATGCCCAAGTGCACTGTCAAGAGACATGAACTTAGAGGCTCATATTACTGATAGAAAAAATAAAGAAAAACTGCTAAAACCATGTATCCCTATGTTTTCGAGGTCGCTCTTTCGAATGGAATTGTTAAAATTTGCAAAACAATTGATGTAACCTTCAATTTTTAACAAAAACTATTAAAAAACGCGATTTTTTCAAGATCATTTTTTTTAAATCGCAATTTCAGCTATGTTATCGTCCTTTATACCACTCAAAAACAAATATAAACGTGCACTCGAGACGTGTACTTAAAGGAAACGCAATGATAATAATTTAATTGTCTCATTTTTGAGCTTAAAATAACTGGATATGGCAAAATTCAAAGAGTGATATTTCTCGTTTTTACCAGTTGGGAGATCATTGACGCAAAAGAAGAATTTTGAAAATTATTAGTACTTTGGGGGTTTTTAGGGTCGCTGATCACGATCCTGATGTCACAATTTCAAAATTCAAGATGGTGGATCCAATATGGCCACAATCCCGAATCAAATTTCAAATTTTTCGATTATTTTGCCTCAAACTTTGTAAACTTGGGGTTTTCGGGGTTGCTAATCACGATCCCGATGTCAGAATTTCAAAATTCAGGATTTCGGAAATTTACATCAAAATGGTCGCCATGTCATATCTACCATCCTGAATTATGAAATTCTGACATCGGGATCTTGATTAGCGACCCCGAAAACTCCGAAGGTGCTAGTAATTTTTCAAAATTCTTCTTTTGCGTTAATGATCCCGCAACTGGTAAAAACGAGAAATATCACTCTTTGAATTTTGCCATACTTATCTAGTTATTCTAAGCTCAAAAATGAGACAATTAAATTATCCTCATTGTGTTTCCTTCAGTACACGTCTCGAGTGCACGTTTCTATTTGTTTTTGAGTGGTATAAAAGACGATAACATAGCTGAAATTGCGATTTAAAAAAAATATCTCGAAAAAATCGCGTTTTTTAATAGTTTTTGTTAAAAAATTGAAGGTTACATAAATTTTTTTTACAAATTTTAACGATTCCATTCGAAAGAGCGACCTCGAAAACATAGGAATACATGGTTTTAATTATTTTTTCTTCATTTTTCTATCAGTAATATGCGCCTCTAAGTTCATGTCTCTTGATAGTGCACTTGGGCGTTAAAGGGTTAAATGTAAAATTTTCAATGCCTGAATAAAAAATCAATAAACTTCAGCCTTCCTTTGCGACTACACACTATTCTAATTTATTTTCCGAACCTATATTTACATTTAAACATGAAATTAAACCGTATAAGGGTGCTGGAAATCAAATGAAAGAATTAGCATTACGGCGTCACTCCCTGTGTTTGAAGTCAACGTTTATCAGTCGACCGATCATTCTGAATGTGCCAAATTAAAATTTGTATATGTATTAGTGCATTACTCTAAATGCTATCGCGTCATACACATGTCCAAAGCGCAGAGCAAAAAAGGGGTTCAGGGGTGGAAAACCCTCTATCGGAGTAAATTCGATTAGTATAAATGGTATTAAAACAATCCTGTTTAAAACAGTCGGCTTAAATCCATATGAAACGGTTGTATGGACCCACGAGCCTAAAAATGTACAAAAACCTTCGTTAAAAGCGCGCATAAGCATTGCCAAGCTTTTGAGCTTTCATATAATTTTGTTCTAAAATTTCATCGGGCAGCCTGAATTCATTTACCATTTTTATGCGATTTGATTAAATGTAATTTCAATTAACCAAATACATGTGATAAAACGCTGTAAATAGTGACCTAAAGCTACAGATACCTACTATAGGTAGATGGGCTTTTAAAATTCCAATGGCAGCATTTCATTTATTTTCAACTGCAATGCATATGTATATAGGTATACATACAGGGTTTGTCAGGAAAGTAATGTCAGTGAATTTTTTTTCAGTCTCTAGGAATGAGGAAGGTGTGCGCGAAGCTCGTGCCAAAAGTGCTAACGGACGGTCAAAAAGCGAGGCGCATCGAAACCTTCCAAGAACTTTTGGACACCTGCGAAGACAACCCCGCTTTCCTCGATGACGTCATTACCGGGGACAAAAGTTGGGTCTTTGAATACGATCCGGAGACGAGTAGGCAAAGTGCGGAATGGCACACACGTCGAACTCCCCTCGCCCCAAGAAGGCCAGGATGTCCAGGTCAAATATCAAGACAATGCTGATTGTCTTTTTTGACTGTGGGGATTGGTTCATCATGAGTTCGTTCCGCAGGGGATAACCGTAACCGGAAAGTTTTACGTCGAGGTGCTGAAGCGGCTGAAACGCAGAGTGAATCGCGTCCGCCCAGACATCTCAAAATCCTGGAACCTTCACCACGACAATGCGCCTTCGCACACCTGCTTCCTCGTGGCCGATTACCTCGTCAAGGCAGGCATCACCGTTGTTCCCCAGCCTCCCTACAGCCCCGATGTGCCCCCCCCCCCCCCCAGACTTTTTCTGTTTCCGCGCCTCAAAACCCCAATGAAAGGACAGCATTTTGGGTCGGTGAAAAACATTCAGAAGGCTTGCACCGACGCTTTAAAGGCGATTCCGGAAAACGACTACCGTGCGGCTTTTGATGCGTGGAAGACCCGCTGGAACTGATGTGTGGACGCAGGAGGAATGTATTTTTTTTGTATAGTTTTTAAAGATTTGTACACATAGAACAAATAAAAACCATTTTTCAAAGCTCACTGACATTACTTTCCGGACAAACCCTGTATGCATAGGTACCTACATCTACATTTAAGCGTTTAATATTTTACAAAATAACTAATGTTTGAAGAAGTTCTATTTTTTTAATTAATTTCTCTTTTACGTCAATGATGGTTTGTTGTTACCCTTTTACCCATATATACATACATATTTGGTTATTTGCAAATTATACAAGACCACAAAAAAGTTCATTGAGCGAGAGAGATGAGTATGATTTTTATACTCAAATAGACCTCCTAAATATAAATCTGAGCTTGATTTAAAGTGAGAAAAATCACTAGAAGACCCAATAACATCTACATAAGTATCTGTAAAGGATGGAAAAATTCGTGATGAAGGAACCTCAAACCCTATAACCTTCTCTAGGGTAGGTCTGCGGAAGGACATATTCAGGCCCTATAACTCCAAAACACATAAACTCAAGTCCAATAACTCCATTCCCCGGGGATATACTAGAGGACTTTAGAGGACTACTAAAGACCACGTATCTTGAAAATAGGTGAAAAAATCTCTCAAACCCAAATAACCCACAACCCAACAGCTCATAACTCACAAAACTTCTAGAATAAACTCAGTGTCACCTGGTTTATGTAACCCCACGACCCGACAACCCTATAATGTCAAAACCCCATAACCCGGGGTTAGCCAATTTCTATAAAGAAAAAGACAAAGAGAGAAGTCTTGCATTTATAGATGTCTGCTCGCCCAAGGTTATGTAGTTCAGTTTGTTAGAGACCTCCAGACTTCTATAACAACATAAGCCCAAGGTTATGTGTTATAGAAGTTTGCTTACCCCAGGTTATGAGGTTATGGGGTTTTGGTTCTATAGGGTGGCCAGATTACGCAATTACATAAACCAGCTGATACTGAGTTGTATTATGGTTCTGGACGTCTGATGTATTAAATTCGTGTTTCGTCAAATTTTTGTAGTTACCAATACATACTCTCACACCTCAGGTTATGAAGTTATGGTGTTTTGGGGTTATAGGATGGCCGAGTTATGGGATTACGTGAGCCAGCTGGCATTGAGTTGTTCGTTTTAATAATAATATAATAATACTCACCCTATAATTACTCCGAAGAGTAACCCCTTAGGTCCTCTCAGGGATCTGTGCGGGAAGGAGTGGCTATTATTATTATTTGCCATGGCGCACTGGGAGCGACTTAAGATTATTTCGGTAACACATTTGCTTTACAATTCTGAGGAATCCCAGAAAACTCAGAACATTACCAAATCTAGGGCATGTGCGGTTGGATTGGTATCTATGCATCCACACCTATACTAGTGTATTAGTGGTAAAGTGGTAGAGAAAGCGAGATAATTAAAAATCCTCTTCCCCGGCCGGGACCCGAACAACGCGCACAGAGGTATTGCGACTGGAAAGACGGTGCTTTAACACACTCGGCTACCCGTGCCACCGTGTTTTGATGGTTATACATACTCACACACCCTAGATAGTGGGGTTGTGGGATTTTCTGGTTATGACGTTCTGGGTTATGCATTACTCAAGTTTGAGATCATTTGCTCACTTCGTTTGAGGCTCAGATGTAGGTACAGACCTCCGGGGTATGGGATTATTAGGTGTGAGTTTATAGGAAAATGGTGTGATAGAGTCTGAATTGAATTCGCCTGAAGAAAAAAAGTGAAAGATTGAAGATACTCAGTTCGATGGTTGATACTCTATTTAAAATATAATTAATGTATTAAATAATTTCGCAAAAAAAAACTGATACACCTGTACATACCTTATAGGAAATAGTTTTACTTTTTGAAAATAAACCTATCCAACCTAAAAACGTACCTTATTTATTTTTATCCCATTTCTATCAAAACTAAAACTCAAAAAAAAAGAAAACCAATAAAATTATTCCAACAACTTATAAACGACAAACTAACCTTGATATACCTACCTAAATAGGTATATTATCAAAAATGGTGTCTTAAGATAAAGAATAAAAAAAATGATACAAAAAAAATCATAGAATAATGCAACGAATTGAACATAAGCACATTAAACACGACGTAACAACAGAGAAATAATGGCACAGTAATTAATTCCTAAACTTTCCGCAGCGCCTAAAATTAAACATTCCGCAAGTTTAGGAACTCATTTTTTTAAATCTGACGCCTATATCAAGTGTCTGGTGACAAAAAAGTCAAACGTCATAAAATTAGTAGCACAACTTTTTTACGTTCGATGAGAAAATATGTTTGCCTCATACTTACATACATATATTTTTGCATCAGTAGCATATACGAGGTGTGTAAATT
The DNA here is from genome assembly GCA_029963805.1 of Aromia moschata. Classification (NCBI taxonomy): domain Eukaryota; kingdom Metazoa; phylum Arthropoda; class Insecta; order Coleoptera; family Cerambycidae; genus Aromia; species Aromia moschata. Next base: position 112,710 of record JAPWTK010000296.1, on the reverse strand, counting down.
AAGTAATAAGATTGGCAACGTACCGCCAGATCTACGGAGATGGGACTTGGAAGGACGCTATGCTAACATGTTCATCTTCAACACAAGTTTGAACTTATTAAAGTCATTTTTTTGTTATTTGTGACTGTTTTCATAAACCGGTTTTTTCTAGTGCGTTTTAAAAATGAGAGACAGCAAAGTCTATGGGCCATTGAAAATACATTGCTAATGCTTTTTAATGGACACAAGTTTTGTTTCGAGAACAATATCTAAAACCTAACCAAACCTAAATTATAAATTATAATCTATAAGCTATGAAACCACTCAACCTAACCTAACCTAACCCAACCTAACCTAACCTAACCTAAATAATTGAAAACAAATAAAAATTAAAGAGAACAAGAATTTAAATATTTATTTTTCGAAATGTTTTATTATTATTGTTGTTGTTATTATTATTATTGTGTGTATGTGTGTGTAAATTAATTAATAGTTAGTAAGAGTAATCGTCGTCAATCGTCGAAATTTGAGCAAAATTGACTCAAAAAACTATGTAATCACGTAATCCTTACTTACGTAACACTTAATCGTAATGTAACACTTAAACGTAACGTAATGTAATACTTAATCACTTAATTCACGATCAAAACAAAGAAATTGGGGATGTTTGATCAATTGCATAAAATATTTTTATTAAAAAGTTCGCAGCTTATTTTGCACTGACTTCAATGTATTTTGGGGTGAGTACTTTTCGAATATTTAGTGGGCCATGACTTTTTAAGCCTTTACTTCCGCACTTTGGGACTAGTGCCAATCGACAGCAAATTAAACACGCTTTCAAATGATATATCCCATATCAAGATCGGAGGGTTGGGCAAAGGGAAAGTCGTTCCCAACGGTTTGCTATTAGGTTTTGCTTCAGACTTGGAGCGCAACGGATACTTTTGCAAAACTTCAACACGCCTACGGAGACAGTGTTTTTTCAAGAGCCCAGATTTTTCTGTAGTTTAACGCATTCTCAGAAGGAAGAGAGTCGATTGAAGATGAACCACGCAGCGGAAGGCCCTCATCTTCAAGAACCGGTGAAAATGTTGATAGAATACAGGATCTTGTGTGTTCAGATCGTCGGTTGACGACAAGATTGATCGGGGGAGAGCTAAGTTTGAATCCAAACATCAAGAACAACTGGATGTTGCATTACGACAATGCGCCTTGTCACACAGTCATTTCAGTAAACTAGTTCTTAGCCAGTAAAAACATACCTGTGGCCCCTCAGCCTCCTTATTCGCCTGACTTGAGTCCTTGTGACTTTTTTCTCTTCCTGAGATTGAAAAATCACCTCAAAGCACGTCATTTTGGAACCACAGAAAACATTTAAACGACTGTAACCGACTAGCTGAATGCTATTCCAGTATATGAGTTCCAGCAGTGCTATGGGGAATAGAAGAACCGTCTGCAGTGCTGTGTGGCTTCCCAAGGCTGTGTGGCTTTCCATACTCAACTTAGAAAAGATGCATTCCACTACTAATAATGTAAGTAGAAAATTCATTATTATCGCTAAGATCTAAACTGCGAAAGTATTTTTGTCTAAACTGCAAAAAAAATATAGTATTTTATATTTGTTAGAGAAAAATGTATTTCATACTTCACGTGAGGTAAGCAGTGAAATGAGCAATAAATTGGACTTCACAGCAAAGCAGAACACACAACAATAAGGAGACAAGTGGCCCGGTATTTAATTACCTATCGCTATAAAAGGCCATGGGGGTGTTGTCTTAGCGACCAGATGAGGGGAGAACATCAAATGCTACAAATCTTGCTCTTATAGGCTTCCATATTTTTATCCACCTGGGCGTGATCAAACAGTTATCTCTAACGGATTTATGGCGGGCATTAAATTTATGCCTGCGTTGTTTTATACATGTCTATTAACACTTTAATAACCACTTACGCTTTAGAATGATGTAACCCTTTGGGTATTAAACTTTTACGGTGACATATAAATAAATAAGAATCTCCCTATAAAATAAGCAAAAATTTTTGAAGAATATGTAATTTTAAGCTTATTATATAAGCAGATTAAATATTTGCTAATATAAGTATTGGTCAAAGTTTAATAATGTAATTTATTACTTTATTTTGTTAATGACTGTTTTAAAAAATAAACACGTATATACAGTCATGGCAAAGTAATTAAGAACACCAGTGAAAATTTTTTTGAACTATCTAGCTATAGCTACAATACTAGGTAGGTACTTTGTAATACTTATATAGCAAACAAATTGTGAATTCTTTATGTATTAATAATGAAAACTTAAAAGCAGTAATAAAATTTGCTGGCAAACTAATTAATATCAGAAAAAAATATTATATAAACTAATTTCTAATAATTAAAACACAAAATGTTGATATTGTAACGAAATTCTTACTAGCTATTACAGCTTTACTTTGTGTTGGTATTGAGTCAATTAATTTTTGACATCTGTGTGGGGAGATCCTGTTCCACGCCATATTAGTTGATTCAAAAGGTTCCTTAAGGTTTCTGATTTTCTTTTTCACACTTTCCCTTTTTACGGCATACCACAAGTTCTCTAATAGATTGAGGTCCGGACTATATGAAGCCCACTGGTCATTGGAAAGAATGGCCACCAACACGTCAAATGATTGTTTTGTTCGCAGCACCGTATGTTTAAGATCATTTTCAGACAGACAACGACAAATGATCTGCATCTGAATTCGGCAGCATTACATTTTTTGATACGTTGATATACTGAACATTACCCATCATATCATCTATTTGATGAGATGTTCAGTTATTCTAGTTTATTTAGGATTTAATGCTTGGCCGATATGCCTATCAAACGCCTAAAAACAAGTATTTAATCATCTTAATACAAAAATGACATGCCCTTGAACAAAAAGGGGGACTTTGTTTTCGAAACGAAATTCGTTAAAATATAAGTTTCTAATCATACTTTAAAGAATTATATATGTAACATTAGGTACTACTAGTCTTTCTTCGATCATTTAATAATAAGTACTTCCAATAGTTATGTAATTAGACTACACTACATTTTGATACTGAATATTCGCTAAAAACGTCTCATTTGATCGAAAATACCTAGTAGACTAGGACAGAAAAAAATGTATAGCACAAATAATGAACGCGAAATATAAATTGAGTTGAAGAACGTTTTTCTTATTATTCTTTGAACAACGTCTCAAGTGCTCTACGTTCGGCTAATGAGACCCTCGAACCATTGAAATCCAAGACAACTTTATTTTTAAGGGAATAAAGTATGCAAAATATAGATTTCCTGTATTGTACATATGTATATAAATTATTCTGAATAAAATTTCAGTAAGTAGATGACAGTATAGAGAACAGAAATATAAATTATTTAGGTGGAGAGTAGATTATTATTGTACAAGGAGTCAAGTGGACTTACCTAGTCTCATTTATATTTAACGAAAAAAAATTGCGTTAGTTGTACTCTAAAGGCCGGTACTTTTACTCCCGGTTAAGGCCGGATTAACCTAACCAGACGATAAGACTGTGAAACTGTATACAGACATTATACATTATTTTATATAAGCATAAAATAATATAAAACTTTTTAAACATTTTGGAAATCAGACTCTTTAAATACTGTGACTGTCGTATGCCGTTAAGCCCTACTTTGACCCCATAAAGAATGTTCTTCTTCCCAAAAAAAAATTGTTTGAAAGCCAACCGTTTTTCAAAAAGGTCCATAACAAAATTTAATACAAACTCGTTGCTCTTTCGTGCCTGCCATATCATTAATCGCGGAACAATAAAAAGAGAAAGAATAAACACTCTCTATGTAAACAAATGCTGGTTTTCATGACAACAATTCTTGCACTGACGCTTTATCAATAAATTTAGAAGCACAACTTTGTATCGCACTGATTTTCGGTAAAAAATTTGCATTTCGGTAACTTTTGAGTAGCACCACGTATTAATAGATGTATACTAATAGGTCGAACTGGTGAATGAATGTCACTGTTTAAAACATTTAACTTAAAATAAACGGATGAAACTAACCCTAAGAAACTAATATCGTAGACATACTATCAGATGTTGGTATGCCCTTATTAAACAATTTTTTTAATTCGAAAAAGTATGTATCATATGGGAAAATCATTATTAAATTATTAATGTTAACAGGTTAACTGAACCATGACCAGGATTAGTTTTTACTTGCACTGAAGTCAAAGTGAAGTGCAGGAAATCTAATTTAATCTATGATGTATCTGTCTTACTATTTATAATAAACTTTACTATAGTTGTTACCACTGTAATCCGTTAAGGCTCTCGACACTTGTTCTTTGTATGTACTCGTGGCACGTATGCACAAACATAAATGTAAATGATTAAGTTATGTATGCATTAAATTAGTAAGATGTTGTTATATTAAGTATAGTGCAGTTTCTGTAATCCAAACTGACGATTGCAAGAGCTGGTTCGGATCACCGAAAATTTAGATGAGCAGGAATTTAAATGGAATGCCTCAACGTTTTAATCGAAAAGGAGTTGAGAAACGTATGTATTGCACATGGATGAGAAATAAAAATTATGTGCATATACATACGTACATATTTATTTAAAAAAAAGTAATATACGAACAAAATTAAATGAAAATGTGTATAAGATAAAAAATATAATAAAGGCCCGGATTATTTCGAATTAACATGGTGTTCGGTTTAGCGAGATTGGACTTTACATAGGTCAACGGATTTTACAGCGAAGTTTCCAAAACAAGGGAGGTGGGTAAAGATCGGCCTTTTTTCGCCCATGAAAGTGGTGAAAATTCAGTTTTTATTAAAGTCATATTATCATATTTATGTGAAGTTCAGGTATTGATCTTTACATTTATTCTAAAATAGTAATAAAAAAAAATAACAGGTCTTATAAAGAGGTCATCGAACGTGACAGATTTGTCGAATTTATTTTTTTAAACAAATCTGTTAAGCACTTCATGCACCACTATATTTTTTAGTTTCTCAAAAACTAAAATGAATAAGCTTCTAAACTAGCATTCATTTGTTTTGGTGCATCGAGTACATCTATGTTGTAGGAAAAAAATAGCTTGTCCACGAGTCAGTCACTCATGCGTCATGCGTGTTCGAACGTGTCTTGACCTCGTGCGAGTTATATAATAAAACAAATATTTCTTTTGTTTCCTTGCCATCATTTTACGTAGTACTGTAGGCGTTTTCTGTATTTTATCAAAAAATAATGCCTAAAATTCAGTGTGATTCTTATGAAAAGTGGTTAAAATATAAAAGTGATTATCGTGTTACTTCTAATAAAAAAATACTATCTGTTCTGAGACGACAACCGACTGAGATTTACAAAACAATGCCGAAGTGTGTTCTACATGTCGAAGATACGCAAGTCGTAAGTTAGAGACTATAAATTATTGTACATCTTCGCATGTTGTCGATAATGTAAAACCGTCTGCGAGTACACCTACGAACTCTGCTGCAGAATAACCTAAAGTAGTGTTGTCATTACCTCAATATCATAATTCAAATATGCGTTGCGTAATATGTAATCGTGAAGAAAATCTTGTGACAGTTCCTCGTACAGCACGAAGACAATCATTTATAGAGACAGTTATATATATAACAGGGAAACGATGCTGCAAAGATCATCTTTCTGAAAAAGCATTCACAGATACAACTTTAGGAAGTTCAAACCCAATAAGTAATAACACTTGTTTAAGTGAAAAATATATTGAAATTCTTTTACAAGATATCAGAAAGTTGGCAAAAAAAGAAAGGCCTTGATTTTTGAAGTTGGTGCCAGAGTTGTTAGCTGCTGTGCCCATGTTGCATCTGTACTCTGGTACTTGGGGTACTGGCGCCATAATCAAACTCATGCAAAAACACCAAGTCTTGGGTATGCAGATACACTTCAAGACGCTGCTACTGGATGGTCCAGTGACGATTCAGCCAGTGAAAGCGAAGGAGAAATATAATTTAAGACATTTGTTACAAATACTTTAGTATAGTTAATTTCTTCCTGTTATCTCGATTTAATAAAATAATTTTTTGAAAAAAAAAACAGCATTTTAAGTTCGACTGAGTATCAGTTTTGAAAATATATAATATAGAATATGAATTTGCCGATGGGCGAAAAATGGCTGACCTTTACCCACCTCCTTTCTTATTTTAATCACATTTCACTGCCGATATTAGGACATCATTGTAAACAAATTTAAAAATACACAAGCACATTTATATCTGGACCATTTTATACCTTTATAGTTATATCTAATATTTAAAGTGGTTTGTTCATTTAGGACATTAAAAAATATAGAAAACCCCAGAAGGTGGGAAATAAAAGAAAAACTACGGATCGGTCCGTTACGGTTTTACACCCACGACTTAGCACTTCCTGATATTTAAATTAATAAACTGCGACCAATGTCGTACTGAACACGCGCGCTATATCTTTATAAAAATATGTTGTTCACAAAATTATCGTTTTTACTTTTTATTACGCTCTCTATGAGACGTTGTGGACAACGGCAACTTTGGATTTCGACTGCTGTTAGATTTCGACCGACATCCTTATATAGACTTGCCGAATTTTGTGGACCACTTAACTAGAAAACCTTACGCTTACACAACTCGCTGCAAATGCAAAATTACACGGTTCAACTTAGCAAGCCGTGAAACCGGCATTAAGCGGTTCCCTGCATGGATGCGCTCCGATGGCTTCACCAAACCCGGCCTGCTTGATGTCTGGGGACCTACTCCAGAACGCAACGCGGAAAAGGCCATCGTTATCGTATTTTATTTTCTGACAGTTTAACGGCGGGTCAAATAAAATGTAAATAACTTTTTGGCGTGGGGAGGGATGTGTCATACAGGATGTGCCGATAATCAGGTGCAGTTCGTTTAGCTCTGTAACAAATTCAAAAACCACTGCCTGAGCAGTCACTACTTCCACATTTCAATTAGATTAAATCTCTAAAAACATCGGTTTATATTTCATAAGTGTGAGATTTGGATATATCCCTTATGACCTTTATGGCATTTACGACCTTTATGACCTGATTAACCTCTATAATCTAAGTATATGGTTATATGAGTAATATGACCTTTATGAATTGTATGAACCTTGAATTTTATAACCTATGTAACCTCTATGATCTGTATGGCCTTCATGACTTATATGGCATTTATGGCCTATTGGATCTTTGTGACCCGTATGATCTGTATGATCTGTACGATCCTTCTATAAGATCTTTATGACCCCTATGACCATAAGGGTCATTTTTCTCATTTTAATGACTAATATGGCCTTTATAACAAATATTACCTTTATGGCCTCTATGACAATATGGCCTATTTGGCCAATACTACCTAATGACTCGCGTGACATTTATAACTTGTCATATATTGTAGGTTATAATTATTGTATTGGAAAATGCCAATAGTAAAACTGAGACTAGAGGTTTATTAATGAGATATTTGAATTCTTCCACCTCAAAAACATATAAAACGACACCTCACATGAACATATTTCTTATTCACATTAATATTATTAGACTATTAAAGTAATGCTACAAGACTTGAAAAGTAGTAGGTAATTAATGATATACTTACTACATTAAGTAGTAGGCATTGATTATTATAGTGTGTAACAGCCAAATGGAATAAATTCAGTAGCTCCATCATTATGCATTTTTTTTTTAAATTCTGTGACACGTCAATTTCTAATTCTAAAATGACATCCTGCGACGTAAAAATGTCGTCCCTAAATTCAACCTTCTTCAGGTGACAGCTACAGCCCCTAAATTTTCAAATTGGATGTAGGGGATTGTGATACTTCATTTAAAAGGTCTTTTCATTCTCTCTTCAAAACTGCTATGGTTTTAAATTTTATTGCAGAAATTAACAAGAATCAAAGATGTTTCTCCCGCGTAGGAAATTCGTTACATTAAAATAAAACTTTTATAAACAACACTATTTGTCAATTTTAGGCTCTGAAATGTTAATAAAGATCAAAAAATAAATGACTGTAATTGCCGACATTCCCTACCGTAGGATAAAAACTTATTATTCTGCAGATGATTGGTTACAGAGACAGAACACGAATGCAGGCCTAAGTTGTTCGCCTATTTCAAGAAATATATCCAGAGTTGCCGCCGATATCTCAAGGTACCGTAAGTAAAATAGAGAAGCAGTTTCGGGAACGTAGACATGTACGGCAGCTAAAGAAAAAATCCTTCCAATAAACTCAGTGATGATCAGAAATTGGATGTAATGCTTATGCTTGAAGAAAATCCACATAGGTCGAGTCGTCAAACAGCTTCAGCATTAAATATTAGCCATTCCTCGATTCTCCGCGTAGGGGCGTGGGCGGGAGCAGATCTCTCGTTGCCCAAGGTAAATGCTAGCGGCACGGCGTTAAACTAACTAAGAGAGACTAGTGTAATACATTGAAATACATTTTTTAAAGAATATAATTTAAAAATGTTTAAAATTCAGATAAACAAACACGGTAAAATTCTAGTAAGCAAGTACCTATACCAAATGTTGTCAGCTTTATTTTATATTGAGTATTTACGTACACATTATCATTTACGTGATTGTTTTTATAAAATCATTTATGAAAATCCAGTTATTTCGTTTTGTTTGTTTAAATTATATTGCTGTTATATAATTTTTGAATACTTAAAAGTCATATTTAAGTTAAATATAGAATGTCCTAGCACTTAGCCTTGGTTTTAAGGCAAACGAGTTGCAAATACTTTTTTACAAAGTTTACTTATTTATGCAACAAACAGTTTAAATGGGCTGAAATATTTTTGTAATTTTTTACATTTTACAATTCCTTATACATTACACCTCATTATATAAATAATATACTAAAAAAATATGATTATGGGAATGAACAGCAAATGTATTTTATGTAGAATACAGAATTTAAGATAGAGAATTACTAAAATATATTTTTTTTAATTCTTTGTCGCGAACATGACATTTACGTCGTGTTTTATGAAACATTTATACAGTGCGGACACTTATGAGATCAAATCCGCAACTCAAATAATAAAGATAGTTCGACAAAATGCCACTGGTTTCTTTTTATGTAGTATTTTCGTTTAATATATTTTCCTTTAATAACAAGTAAAATTTATCCCCCACCCCTGAATTAAATTTTAATAAAACAAATTTACTGCGCTCCAGACTATTAAGAACCATTTAAATTTTTGTGCACACAAACTTGATTTAATATATTCTTTACTACATATACCAGTTGACTCAGAAGGAACATGAAAACAATAACGATTTTTTTTTGAAATTTGGAGTTTATACTAGAATTAATTTCCAACCAAATGAGAAATTCAGATGCACCCATATAAACTGGTACCAACTAATGTGCTCGCCAAAGACGATTTTGATAGACGAATTCTCTTTTGTGGACAAATGATGCAAACGATAGATGATAATACTTTACAAATAGAAAATGTTTTATTTTCGGATGAATCTACATTTATACTTCACGGCCATGTTAATCGCCAAAACTGTCGTTACTGGTCGAGAGAAAATCCTCACTGGATGAGGGAACTATTACGCAAAACCCTGAGAAAGTTAATGTTTGGGCAGGAATACTTGGAGAAAATATTATTGGTCCCTTCTTCATTGACGTCAATTTGAATGGAGAAACTTATTTAACGCTGCTCCAAAATAATGTTGTACCGACGATGGCAAACTTGTATCCAGCTGAAGGAAATCCACAACTTCCAGGCAATGCAATATGGTTCCAGCAGGATGGTGCACCAACACATTACGAAGTCAATGTCCGGCAATATCTCCACACAATCTTTCCAAATCGCTGGATAGGGAGACGTGGTTCTGTAGAATGGCCTGCACGATCACCTGATCTCACGCCGTTAGACTTCTTCCTATGGGGATATGTAAAAAGTATGGTCTACAAAACCAAACCCGACGAGTTGTGAAGAAATTAGCCGACTTAAGAAGAAGAATAACACTTGCAATTAGGTCGATTACCCCGCAGATGTTAACTAACGTTAAAATACATTTCTATTTATGTCTAGGATGCTGCCAAGATGCTGGAGGCATGTATTTTGAACATCTGCTGCATTAATAATGATTTGGTTTTTATTTTAATGTAACGCATTTCCTACGCTGGAGAAACTTATTTTTCTTTTTTTTTCTTGTTAATTTTTTGGAATAAAATTTAAAACCATAGCAGTTTTTAATGGAAAGACATTTCAAATGAAGTATCACAAGCCCCTACTTCCAATTTGAAAATTTAATGGTTGTAACTATCACCTAAAGGGGTGGAATTTAGGGATGACATTTTTACGTCGCAATATGTCACTTTAGAATTAGAAATCGACGTGTCTCAGAATTTTCTAAAAAAAATGCATAATAATAGAGCTACTGAATTTATTCCATTTGGCTGTTCCACACTGTATAATTAAAATTCCGGAACGACTGAAGAAATTACATGAAATCGAAAAATATGGGTCCAATATTTTGTTGAAGTCTAGTAAACTCAGCCAAAATTAACCCCACGCTCCCCTCCACATGAGGTGCAAACAATAAAAATTCAAATGGGAGTCCCTATTTTTCTTTGCATTTTTGGATCCATTATAAAAAAAGACAACTTGTATTTCTGGCATTAAAAAATACTAGAAAAGATTTTTATTAAACAATGAGACTTGCTACATGTCTCGAAATGTTCGATTATCTTTGGAAAAGATGAAAAAAATGTGTTCGAATTGATCAACTTCCTTCTCCTGGCGAATCGAAAATAGATTTGTTTGGAGACATTCTGCAATACTTCCGGGGTTATTGTACTTGAAATATTACGTAATTCTAACTTTTAAATCTTGTATATCCTTGGATTAAGTTTATAAATTTTGTTTTTCCGTAGTAAAAAAAAATCAAAAGGGGTGACATTGGGTGACCTTGCTGACCACGCTATTGTACCTCCGTCAAGGTCATCGTTCATGGTAATAGTTGATGTTTTCGTTTGAAGTACATTTGACAAGTGTACTCACAAGTCAGTTCTCACGAATTGAAAAACATGTTTCGATGAAAACCTACATATTTCGAGGCGTTGAATTGCATCCGCATTAAAAAAAAAAGGTTTTTCACAAAGACGATAACTCTTTAAATAATATATTTATTTGTTGTCAACTAAAATATATTCTCTTTTTATATCCAAAATCCAAAAATGCAATAAAAATGGGTATTCTCATTTGAAATTATAACGTTGTCCCCGCCCTTCCCATTTGCAGGGGGCTGGGGGGTTAATTTTGGCTGAGTTGTGAAGAATTAATAAAATTATTAGACGCGTATTTTTTCGTTTTTCGCTTCATGTATATTTTCTAAAATGTTCAGCCATCCTGGATCTTTTGGACCACTCGGTATAAGAATAACTATTACATACGTTAATAATATGAATATTAATTTCTTATGATTTTTTTATATTAATGATAAACCAGTCAATATAGAATAGCGTATCAAATATAAATCCGTAACAGGGAGTCCCTATTTTTCTTTGCATTTTTGGATCCATTATAAAAAAAGAACTTGTATTTCTGGCACTAAAAAAATACTAGAAAAGATTTTTATTAAACAATGAGAGTTGCTACATGTCTCGAAATGTTCGACTATCCTTCGAAAAGATGAAAAAAATGTGTTCGAATTGATCAACTTCCTTCTCCTGGCGGATCGAAAATAGATTTGTTTGGAGACATTCTGCAGTACTTCCGGGGTTATTGTACTTGAAATATTACGTAATTCTAACTTTTAAATCTTGTAAGTATATCCTTGGATTAAGTTTATAAATTTTGTTTTTCCATAGTAAAAAATATCAAAAGGGGTGACATTGGATGACCTTGCTGACCACGCTATTGTACCTCCGGTCATCGTTCATGGGAATAGTTGATGTTTTCGTCTGAAGTACATTTGACAAGTGTACACAACAGTTCTCACGAATTGAAAAACATGTTTCGATGAAAACCTACATATTGCGAGGCGTTGAATTGCATCCGCATTAAAAAAAAAAAAGTTTTTCACCAAGACGATAACTCTTTTAAATAATATATTTATTTGTTATCAACTAAAAGATATTCCCCCTTTTTATATCCAAAATCCAAAAATGCAATAAACATGGGTATTCTCATTATAACGTTGTCCCTGCCCTCCCCATTTGCAGGGGCTGGGGGGTTAATTTTGGCTGAGTTGTGAAGAAATCAACAAATTATTAGACGCGTATTATTTCGTTTTTCGCTTCATGTATATTTTCTAAAATGTTCAGCAATTCTGGATCTTTTAGACCACTCGGTATAAGAATAACTATTGCATAAGTTAATAATATGCATATTACTTTCTTATGATTTTTTATATTAATGATAAGCTAGTAGCAAAAATATAGAATAGCGTATCAAATATAAATGCTAATAGCTAAAAAATCCGTAACAGAAAGACAGCATTTCGCGTTCCAGGTGAGAAATACATTTAATGCGATCGGCCTGCAACAGAACAGATGAGACCCACCCCAAGATCTGGAGTGCATCGCTTTATTGTTGAAAATCCAGTCCATCGCATCTGTTTCGCTTATAACCTCCCATTGTCTACCTCTTCTTCTTATTCTACTTATCTCCGTTTCCGTCCCTGATCATTTCCGGTTAGTGCACTTGAAAACTGGCAAAGCCTTCTGCGGTCTTCTCCATATCGCTCTATTATATCTGCCATTTCTATCCATTCTACATCATAAAATCATTGTTAAAACTCACTAATGCCCTCTTTCATTCAGCATTTTTGCAATACATAGGGGATTTCAGGTTTAAGTGGTCCACGATGTATTGTCAGAAAAGTAGGCTGCAGGTACTGTAAGTTAATTTTTGTGGGTTTATGTTTCTTTGTTTCGTAGTGATCGATTCATTAGAAATGTTTACTGAGAAAAATATTTGGTATTTTTTATATAGGTTGGAATTTTACTATGAAGTCGGCAACATATCAATCGCTAATGACAAATCAGCAGTGCACCAGTTTAATCTGATCGTGACATAAAAATTAGTAAAGGAAATTCAAAATAAAAAAAAAAACATTTATCTTAGAGCAAATAATCAAAATGTTATCTTTCGATTTGAATTGTATACACGAACTCGGCGCTTTATATTATCAAATGCGTTTTCCAGTTACAAACATCTCTAATAGCCTCATAAAATTCTTCGATAGTGAATGTGTGCTTCTAAGAAATTTGTTTTTGAGATGTGGATAAATTAAATAGTCAATAATTGTAACATCAAGATACCTTGCAGGAAAATCCACCAATCGCTGCCAAAAAGTTCTTCCCAATTAGCAACTGTTTAAAGAGCACTGATTAATTGAGTAAACATACACAGTCAATTTTATTTCCTTACCACTTCGAAAATAACCTTCTCAGGAAGAAAAATTTTGCATGGTAAATCCATCCCATTATAAACATCTAATTAAAAATATAAATACATTGCAACCGCTTTAATACAAATTTTTTATTCTCCTACCCATATTCTATTCGGATCACCTAATCCTTCGGATTAATGAATATGCAACAACACAAGAATTTTTGGCAAATTAAGAATTTTTTTAGCAGACAATTTAATTTTCGTGGATTATTTGTTTTGCTATGACGATGTAACTTTAGAATTTAGCGTAAATTTAGATTTTTTTGGTTAATGAGAATTTTGTTCGTTTCAAAATTAATTTGACTAAAATGGAATCAAATTTATAGGTTTTTGATATTTGACATTTAGGGAATTTTGTGGATTTTAAACGTGGATATGATGGAAAACAATATTCAGAGGTTTTACAATACTTAGTATTGAAACACTGGTTGCGATTTGAGAGCAGCTTTTCCGACAGCATTCGGCAACAGTCTTTACTTATCAGTGTTCGGATTACCGAGGTAGAGTTTGGACCATAACTTCCTCGGACGTTTCGGACTAACGCGTGTTCGGATTAAAGAGGTTATACTGTAAGTGCAGTGCTTCATAACTTGACTTTAATAATTTGAATTATACTGACAAATGTCAAGAGTAAGTCCATTAATAGAGAAAATAATATTTATTGGTCTTAATTTTATGGCATCTGTCTTCAAACTTTATTCCGTAAAAGGAATCGAAATAAAAAAAAGTAAATTGGTTACTTTCCTTTTATCGGAAATCAACATAGGAAATTTAGGCTATTAGTTACAACCATCAGACTACTAGTGGTAAAATAGAGCAATATCCTGTATGCTCTCCGAAAATTTGCATCCAAATCGAATTAGTTCTGTATTGACTCAAGAACGAGGCTTTTTGACGTCGTACGGGCAATATCTATTCTTTGCTCGTAAAATATGACCGAGCGTGATTTGCTAATTCGTTTTAAATGCAGACTGTTAAAGCACTTTTGTAATTTATTAGATTGATTTATGAACGAAAACTTCGCCTGCTCCGTGATGAGAGGGATATATCCGAGAGTAAAAGGATATCCTTTTACTTGATGGGTAAACAGAACGTACCTAATGGTAACAGAGAATGACTTTTCTGATAAACGGAACATATAAGTGAATGTGTATTTTACGTTTGTTTCTCTCTCTAAAAACATCTCACTAATGTTTGTCGGTGGAATTTATTTCTTTAGTTGACAGAGGTAAGTGGTATTGGGAGCTTACTGATATAGGAATTTATAGCAAATTACGCTTTTTGGCAAATGTAATTCGGGAAGTAATCGGGACTCGGGAAGTAATGAATAGTAAATACTAATTTGAAGATACCAATCCATGAAACATTATGTAATAAAGCTAGCAATTTCGTATTACTCGATTAAATATTCATGGTCAATGCCAATAAATGCATGTGTCAAATCACTATAAATTGTAAGGCAAGTATGTCAATTGTTAAATCTAGACTACCAACTTTGTATTTTTGATTATAAAAATTCGAAATGTTAAAAATAAAAATCCTTTCACGTGTAACGAGTGTTCAAATAAGTTTCACCTCAACTTGATTGTGAAAAAGAGATGTATATCAAAGCCATTTTTTTTCAAATTAAATGTTTGACTGCTTGAGTTGTGTATAGCAATTTGATGTAATGATTAAGAATTTTCCATTGAATCTGATGTTTGGCCTGTATTTTGTCAAGCTTGTTGTCACCAAGATTTTTTAAAAACCAGTGGCAAAACTCTGCTCTTCGAGAGTAGAGCAGTCAAATTCTCGAATTTTCGATTTTCTGGTAACTAGTTACACACCGGTTAGCTGCAACAAAACTCAACTCCTCCGTTAAGGGGATGATCCAAAGTCTCGTGTTGGTAAAAGCAGTAAAGTTCTGAGTGAGACGGAACGAGAGCAAAAAATACGGTGCGAGCTGGCCGGTACAATCGGGAGAGAAAGTATTCGTAAACACCGCGACTAGATAATATACCTAAATATGTAGTTTCGTTTAGCGGCGGATTTTTTTCGCGATGGTTCGCTCTACTTGAAAGCGGTCTTCTATATTTGAATGGGAAATTCTTGGGAAAGAGTTCTCTTATTGAACAATACAAACTATACACTGAAATAATTTAGCTTTATGTTGTACAGAGTGATTTGTCGAGCTATTTGTCAAACTTTTTCCAATGTTATATTTCTAATCACTGTCAACACTATGGTTGAAACATGTTACAAATTTTGGTTTTAAGGATTATTAGGACCCTTTTAAAGAATTAGAGACATACGATTCTTTTTTGAGTAAATTTGAACAGTAGACACGATTTATTAATTTCCATATAAAATACAAAAGTGGTTCGTTACTATAAAAATTCACAAGACTTCAACTTTCTTATTGGTACAATTACCCTATGTATAATCATTAATCATACAACTTATGTCTTATCGAAATTATATATGCTAACATACTCAAATGGGACGTTATTACTGGTTAAAAATTATAAAAATCAATTAATCAAATACATAAAATAAAAGTTTCCATGGTGCTTCATACCTTATGGTAACTGCTATTACCGGTTACTGCTTACCGCGTTTTTCGTATTTAACTTCTTTTCATAATTTCACCTCATATTTGTTCTGATACAAAATTTGCATCGTGTTTTATAAAAAAAATTGAATTGGAAAGCTACAGGAAAAAGCACAATTTTGTTACAATTTGTTCTTTATTATTTCTGATATAAAAGCAGTTGAAAAAGGGGATATTAAATTTAGCTTGATTTTATTCTGCAGGTGACCACACGATAAAATAACAAGATTTCTTTTGACATATATTAGGCCAGGCCGTTTGTCAAAAATACCTCGTTTTCTTGTCAAAATTAGTAACAGCCCGAAAATATACATAAAAAATAGGAAAAACTCCGTAAAATTGAATAAACTACTTTTTCCATAGCTGAATTTCGCCGCGTCATATTCAAAATGGCGTCTAAAGTTGACCAAAACCCATTTTTTTCGTTTAAAAAAAAGTATGCGTCCTACAAAAAAAAGTTTCAAATAAAAGTTGTAGAACTTAGTAAAACAGACAATATAAGCCTAATCCGACTAATAAATAAATAAATAAATAAATAAATTTTTTATTGCAAAAAAACAGCTAAAAATCGCGATTTTTCAATTGCTTATATCTTTGAAAAATATATAATATATTTTCATGAAACTGGAGGAATGTGTAGTCCTCGATAAGTAGAATAAGCTGATATTTTGAACATTGCAAAATTCCTGATAGTTTTTTCAAAAAACGCATTTTTCGAAAAAAATGCTTTTTTTAAACCAGTAATTCATACACAAATGCACTTAGAGAGTTCAGTTAGGGCTTAAAACTTCAAGACTTGTACTTTCGTATACAAATAAAGTGCGAATCGTAATATGATTGTTATTATGCTAAAATAAGCGCGCAAAAGTCGATTTTTTTTTTACCGAAAAATTTAATTTTTTTCAAAAAAGTTTAAATTATATCGAAATGGCGTTATTGCCATTCGATAGCTGCTATTTTTTTGCAATTAAAAAAAATTTACCCTACGACCTTCTGGAGCCAAGATACTTTTTTTTCCCAAAAATATTATATATTTTTCAGATATAAGCAACTGAAAAAAATCGCGGTTTTTAGCTGTTTTTTTGCAATACAATTTTTTTATTTATTTATTAAAGTCGGATGTTATTAATTTGTTTGTTTTAATAAGTTCTACAACTTTTATTTGGAACTTTTTTTTGTAGGACGCATAGTTTTTTTTTTAAACTAAAAAAAGTGTTTTTGGCTTTGGACGCAATTTTTAATATGACGCGGTGAAATTCAGCTGTGGAAAAGTAGTTTATTCAATTCCACGGAATTTTTTCCGATTTTTTATGTATATTTTCGTGCTGTAACTAACTAATTTTAGCACGTAAAAATGTATTGGGCTTGGCTCATATCTAAGTACCTAGAACTCCCTACGAAATCAACAATATGAATAAATACTTGCCGCAGGTACTGTACAGGCTCATACAAACCTGTGGTTCGCAGCGCCTCCGCTAGAGACCAGCATATTCCGAGTCCAAAATTGCATCAAATTTGAAAATTAATTATATACAAACGACAGCAGATAAACAGTTCAAATTTTAACACCTTATAGAGAAAAATATTTTCTAAGTGCATGTGCATGGGTTTAGTAAAATATTAATTTTTTGTATAATTTTTTTTTATATCTCCGGTCTCCTTAAACGTGTTCAAACATGAATGCAGACAGCCCTAGATTATATAATATTATACCACTTGTAAAATTTTGAAAGGATTCCGATGAATAATAACGAATATATAAATTTTCAAAAATATGGTTGGGTGCTATAGTCCCCTTAATGTTGTAGGACGACCACCTTTCTTTCATTTCACACTTCCTTTTCTATAATTAGTTTAGAAATGTGTCAAAGAGAACTCTGAAACATATTGCCGTCGATATTCACAACCACATCACAAAACTTCTCTTGAAACTTCAAGTAACAGTTTTCGAGAGAATACATCAATTTTATTGTCCTTCAACTTTCCGTTGATTTTTGAAGAAGGACCACTCTACCATAAACGTTTTTTGTTGTTGTGTACACACAATTTCAAAGAGTTTTGCATAGAATTTACACAAAATGTTTGAGTTTGGTCTTCTATAATCGACTTATCGAAGTTCCTGATAACAAATTCAATGGTAGGGAAACAAGGAAAGTCATTTTTTTAAATTAATATGATCAATCAGTAGACATATCGGTTAACTCCAACAGAACAGGCACAGAAGATTTAGGAATATATTCCATAACGTGACATATTTTCTTTCAGTTCCTCCATTCGTGTTGTGGGCCGGCCAATACTTTTCTATTTTTTTCACACTCCATATTTCCCTAAACATTTAATATTACGGCGAAGAGTATTGTAGTCGATATTTACAACCAACACCAGGAAACTCTTCTTGAAACTTCAAGTAGTAGTCTCGGAAAAGAATACGGCCATTGTCCTTCAATTTTCCGGCGGTTGCTGAAGCAGTACTCTAGAATAAAGGTTTTTTGTTATTGTGTAAACATTATTTTCAGGAGTCTTTCGTAGAAACTACATAATCTGTTTTGATTTATAACTTACGCCAGATCATATATCAATAGCTTGAGGGCTGAACCCTATCTAAGACATATATTTGAATTGGCAAAGCCTACTTTGAGGTCTGATGATTTGCTGAACGAATCTGAGGTTTGCTAGACGCTTCGAAGTAGAAGCTACTGAGATCGTGTGATATTTCGATCTTACGTGCGATTTTTTCCTGTGAGGATACCTGAAGTCTAAAATTTATACCGCAAAATTACCACTTTTGACTTAAAAATGGAAAGAGTTATAAAAACAAAGATATGCCACAAAATGATTAACAATTTTATCAAAACAGTCATATGAGGTATATGTCACATGAGTCACAGAAGATTTTTTCTAACACATTTTCTCCAACACCCATTAATAAAATTTGAAATTGTCATATATTAATGAAAGTGTCATATATTAGCATTCGCTTTCTGTCTTAATATTCTAATAAAATCCAGTGAAATATGTAGTTATACTTTCTTGATACGTTGGATAATGTAGAATGTGGATATCACCATACGACTTTAAGTAGTAATAGTTAAAATTGTTTTCTAATGTATTTCCTATATTTAAAAACCACTAAAAAAGTTTTCTGGAACTGTGGAAAATAGAATATTGATAACTCGTAAACATTTTTGACCACTTTTTGATAAAATATCTTTATCTATATACATATGTTATTACCATCGTATTCCGATTCCGAGGTTTTTGTATCATTGGTAGTGAGCGTTAACTCGAGGAATTTTATCGCTGGATTTTTTTGTTTAAATTGAAATTCACGGTATGTTAATCTGCAAAGTGAGTGATTTTATTTTTAGCCCATCATGCATCACTGGGAAACTCAAAGCACCAGGCTTACGGCCACTGGGTTAGGAATAATTATGCTGTATATCTTGCTTTACGCAGATTAACGCCAAAACGGATATAAACTGACCTGGTTATTTTTTTTTTTTTTTTGTAAAAAATCGCACGTCGCCTGCTACAATACGATTAACTAGGGGGGATTTACATGTAAAAGTGATTACAGCTTCAAAGGCAGCTGCATAAATTTTATTTTCACTGACAGCGAAAGATTAATGCTATTTTTTCCTAAAAGATGTACTAAAATGTATAAAGGACAATTGAATTTGGTACACTATGTAGTGTCTTACAATTACTTGCACACAAATGAGAATATTAATAAGTAAAAATTTCATTTCCACAAAAAAAAATAGAAACTGTCACACCAACTAATTAATACTTAACGTTAGTCAAAAGTTTTAGACTGTAATAAATGCCAAAATGTGTTATAATTTGTCTTTAATTTTGTGGTATTAATAATTTTTATTATTAATATTTTAATTTTTATTTCTTTATAACTTTCGTTAAACACAACAAAATTTTAATTATTTGACACTGTGAATTTCCTTTTAAATGAGCTTTAAAAAATGTGATAATATACAGGGTGTACCATTAAAAATTTAGAAGTTGTTAACGTAAATGGAATTAAAAAAAAATGTAGTAGGGGGAGAGCGGGCAAAGTGGAACACTTTAGATATTTTATTTGTACAATTTTTACCACCCAATTTAACATACAACTTTAAACTTTAGGACAAAATTGTGTATACACTTGTCTAGTTATATCATGCATTTGTAACAATAATTATTTACACATTCTCGTTGAAATACATACATATATATTTATAAAATATTTGCAATTTTCCACTTTACCCTTTGTAATAGGGAAATGTGGAAAATCTAAGTTAGTAAAGTAAAATTCGCAAATGGAGATAACCAGAAAAATAATTTAACTTCGCGTTTTCGAGTTATTTTAAAAACTATATTTTTTATGTGGAACGACCTGTATATTTTTTGATAATCGGTTGCTAAAACTGTTTATTTTTTGAATAAAAAAGTTGTTACCTAGAACTAAAAATAACGGATTTCGAGGAACGCTTTGGTTTTGTTCAAGTAGGCCAAGGAATTTATATCAACTAATGTTTTATAAGTTCATAGTTCAGCAGTAGGTATTTATGCAACAAGTGTGTACTGTATATCCATTCTAAATTGAAAATAGGTAGAAAAAGCAAAAAAGTTGTCAGATATATTTTCTAAAATTGCTAAGCTCACTATAAAAGTATACTTCATACTTCAGTAAACTGTTAGTTCGTGACGTTCTTAGAAAGCTAGTTTGGAAATATTTTTAAAAAATACGTAGATATAAATTTATTAGTTAGCATTAAAATAAAGCGTTTAAAATTGCTGGAAAAAATATTTCTAAATTAAAACAACTTTATTTATATTACTATACTTAAGAAAATTTTGAAGAGCCGGCAACGCCGTGCCGTGCCGGCAACTGGAATGCCGATCCAGTATACTATTGGATTGCTTTGTATCTAATATTCCTTAAATACTTATTCGGTCCACTGTGCCATAAAATGTTTGCGACATCGTTAAAATGATTTACGACTTTAGGAATTCCACTTGTTTAAGACGCCAGTGACGTGTATTTCAGCTAGGTTTATTAACACAGACAATTTTTTGAGATTGTCTGGCTAAATGAGCATTATTTACAGCAAATTATATTACAAATATTAAGAGTTTTGTATGCAGGCTAATTTTAATCTCCTATATGATGTGAATGAAAACAATTATTTCACAATTTTCGAATTTATAAAAAGATATATGCACGCCCATGGAATCATAAGGTTGCACCGCTTTTTTTGTTCCCCAGGCGTATTTATCATTTTCAATTAAAAATAGAAGGACTATACTTAGGTACTGTTAATACCACTGAAACAAACATGTTAATTTTATTTGAAATTGGGTTTTTTAATTGAGTTATTGTGTTGGAGAATGAAATTGGGTATTGATAAATTATTTTGTGTTTAAAGGACAAATGTTGTTTTTATACACCTCATAAAAGTTTAAAGGACGATATTCTAAAATAAAGGACTTCTCTTTTTTATGTACCTACCCAATCTACCCAATATAAAAATAGAAGGACTATAAGTAAAGTGATCCTTTGTTTTATGGAATAAAAGTTTTATTCATAATGCGTGTGTCTCATTAACCCCTTCGTTGGCGGACCAAAATCGAAAATTTCACTCTTCATTTCACTCTTTAATTTTTTATTTTCAAACATTTTCTATCATTATTAGTATTACAAATTTTTAACTAGAATCATGGAAAAAAATCTTCAGAAATAACTGTGATATTCGAAATAAGTGTAATTTTTTAAAACTCTTGTCGATCTGTGTGATAATTTTACCAGCACGCAAGGCACGAAACTTTATTTGAAGGAGGTAATGTTTTGCATTTTCTTCTGCCACTCTGGATCCACCATTTTGAATCTGAAAATTTTGAGTTTAGATTCGTAATTAGTGACTTCAAAAACCCTGGGATCCCAATTTTCATCTAAATCGAGTGAAATTTTCGAATTTGGTCCGCCATATTGACGCCGCCATTTTGAATTTTCGAATTTTGACTTCGAATTTTGATTCGGATTCAGCGAGTCCAAAAACCCCCGTGAAAGACTTGGATGCCAAATTGAAGCAAGTTAAATGGAAAAAAAGATTGACGCACTATTGCGTCCATGCCACACAGGGCACCGATTAATTTGACGCACTCTTGCGTCAATGCCAACGAAGGGGTTAAATACCAAACTAGCTCATCTAAACAATAGAATTGATAATAACCAAATACTATTGTCACTAACTGGTTTTAAAGTTTAAAATCTGTTTTTCTCAAAATAAACATTTTGTCACATAGCTCTTTATGGACCTGCACCCTTCATGTGATATATTTCCTAAAACACACTGAATCTAAACAAATAAAAAGGAATGAGTATCAAAGATGCTTTAAAAGTGCATTTCTGTAAAGAGTGCTTAATCTTTGTATGAATTCTATTGTCTTTTTCTTTGCGCAGTAGTACGTAAAAAAAAATTCTATACACACACTAGGGCAAAAAAATAAAATTTAACGAACTATAAAGCACGCGTAAAGGTATTACTTTAAGAATGGTTGTAGAAAAAACATTTTTTAGACACTTAACATGATTATTTAACATTTTTTATTATCATAGTTTGTTGAAATAGTAAATTCCATGGCCTTGAACAGAACAGAATTTTTAATGTAAGAGCAATAATAGATAATAAATTATCATAAAATATTTCTACAACGCGATGTTGAATTATTTTTTATGGATTGTAAACAGATTATGACTACTGTAGTAGTCTTAAGATAACAATTTGTACTAATTATCTAGCCATAAGCAGTCACTATTAATAAATAGTGTGAAAAACCGTTCGTCTTTTCCTAATTGCTTTACACCTTTTGCGTCGCCACGGTAGAAAAGTTTTATACTATTCCAATGCGCCAACGTGCAAATAATAAATCCTTGATTTCAGTAGTGGCAGATAAATTATGTACGCTCGAGAATATTTGTTGGAGGCTGAAGTCGATGGCGGTAAATGGGTGGTAGGGGTGGTGTTTCCGACGTGTGTCAAGTGCAGCCAGTTATGCCAGTTCCAATGATGTCTCGTGTTAATTGGATTGGATTTTTAATTAATATGAAAATGTTCACGTACATTTTTTATATCAACAATTATTCCTGTCGGACATTTCCAATACAGGACGAATCATCACAAGAGCGTAGCTCCAGAAATTTAAGTGGCTTATAGTGATGATTATACATATAATTTGTGGCAATAAGAAATACTAAACAAATGGCCAGTTTTCCAAATGTATGACAAGGTAATTTATTACTCGGAAATCATTTTGTAAAAAATAAAATGCGTTTCTTCTATTTAAATGATATTTAAAAAATTAAGAAATAAAAATAAGATAATTAAATACATAGAAGATTTTACGAAAAATATATAAGGTTCTATGAAACACATAGATAATTTTTATATTTTCCGGTATTCTCCAGATATTAAATTCACTGACCATACAGAAAAATTAAGACCATATACAGTAGATATCGTTTATAACGACATCAGATATAACGGCATATCGGCGAACGGCATAACGGCATTTTGACGAATTTCTAACGTCGCGGCCGGAAATAATCTTTTTTTATATGTGAAACCTATCGTTTATAACGACATCAGATATTAATCCTGGAGTGGGTACTGGAACCTTCGGCGTAGAAACAAAAAACTGGACATTTTCCACGAAACACCGAACTACTACACTTTTCTCGACGCGCGTTTCGCCAACCAAATTGGCATCTTCAGGAGAAGATTAAAGTTTTAATCTTCTCCTGAAAAGAAAATGCCGGGAAAGTACCTAGCTAGGAAAATTACTGAATTACGAAAGTCCGACAGATTTCAATTCAGAGTTTAGTGGACAGTGGTTACTTAAAAATTCCTAACCTAAGTCGTCCGTTTTGTTTTAACAAACATTATTTAAAGAAAATAAAACTGATTTGATATGACGACGCGAAGAGCGTTTACAATCGCTAAACAAGCCGCAATTATTTGGTATTTGGAAGCTGGAGAGTCAAATGTCAGCATTGCCAAAGAAATTGACGTACGTTTTGTGTTGAGTAGTACATATGTAGTACTTCCAAAATTACTTACATATTCTTATTTTTTTAGGTGGCACATCAACAATTTCAACATTCTGGAAACATCGAGACAAAATGCAGAGTGTATTTGAGAACAGTTCTAAAACAGTAAAAAAAGATCAGATCATGTAACCAATCTAGAGTAGACAAGGCTTTATCTGAAAGGTTCAAAATTCAGAAAAGTCACAATATTCCTATTACCTAGTGGTCCTATACTACAAGCCAAACCGGACGATTGTGCTAGGCAACTTAAATTGCAAGATTTTAAATGTCAATCAACGATTTCGAAAAATATATAATACTGTTTTTGGTAAAATCAGTGGGAAGCAGTAATTTTTTATTAAAGTATACACATTCTGTTAACTGGTGGTTACCTTCTATGAAACCAGTGATTACTGATTACTATAAATCCCTAAGTACCATATATGTATATAACCAGTTGCAAAAAGTACCGGACCTAAGCCTTTTTTTGAAACAGTATGGCAGATATCACAGACACCGGCTAATTGCGACAGAACGCGCACAATGTTCTTCTTCCATAAATTGATGAACATTTTAACATTCTATGTCTTTATTATGGGATTGCCCCTGGAAAATATTGCGATCTGCGTCATGGTTTTGCGTCAAGTCACGCTTGGTAAAGATGGTTTGCCTAACCTGAAGGTTCTTTCAGCTCCTTCGTTCGTAATGTAGGACGGCTACCACCTTTCTTTCGTTCCACACTTCCTGCTTTCTTAAACACTTATTGTGTGTTTAAATGTGGCCAAGGGAATACTAAAACGCGTTGTAGTCGTCACTTAAAACATATTATGAAATTCCAAGTTTGAATTTGAAACTTCAAATTTGAAACTCCAAGTTGCAGTCTTCGAGGAAATAAGACTATTGTCCTTCAACTTTCCTTCCGCTTCTGAAGTAGGGCTCTCTCAGAAACGTTTCTTGTTGTCGTGTAAATACAATTTTAAGGAGTTTTTCGTAGAATCTGCATAAACTATTTTAGAACTCTAATCTTGAAAGCTGTTAAACGCCAGATCGGAAAAAGCAAGTTTAGGGGAACCTATCAAACAGTAACGCATAAGTTTGAATTGGCAAGGCCTACTTTGAGGTCAAATTTTGTTGAACGCATGACGCATGTTACAAGGGAAACAGTTACTTCAGTATCGTCAATTATTATTTTTTTAACTTCAAGGATAAACATTTCCAACAAAACAACATGTCGTAGATGTCAAACCAGCCTCATATGTATATAGTCGCATGATGATAACTGGGACATTATATTAATATTGTGGCAAAGATTCTTGAAATATCTTAGAATACTTTAGCAGTCTTTTAAACAATTAATACAATAAATTTTTCACTTACATTTTTATGTTACTTCGTTATTTACATTTTTATGATAAGTATTTGTATTGCCATTTGAATTGAAAATGGTTATAATATCTACCTAGGTGTTGTCCAAAAGGCTAATTTTTGCATAACTGTATAATATAGTTTGGTTTAATGTTTAATAAACATGAAATAATGTGTTTGAATTGATTCAACTAGACTTAGATATTTAACCCATTAGTTAATTACATATACTTTAAGCATATATGTTTGTAGGCTATATCTGAATTACAAAGATGAAATTTTGCTTAGTTTTTTCATTTCTATTTGACTGAATAAAGTAATTGTTAAACGTGAATTTATTTAGCATACTATATGACGTTAATTAAATAAAATTGATCAAATGAAATTGAACACGCGGTTATTAATATTTATGTTTGTGGTGATACCGCAAATACATGTAATTTTGATGCTCCATGGAATATCCGGACACATTATTTTATCCCTTTAAACGAAACGAAGACGAGACGAGACGTATTCATTTAAAATAACCCTAGGACATTTGAGCAATATTAAACAACTTTTTAAGTTTATGTACAATGCTTGTTTCTGTTTGTACGTATATATTGCTCTGCGGTCTGGGGTAGAGATCCACGAATCCCGCCCCTATTTTAACTGATTGAAAAACGTACCCTTAGGCAGGTGAGATAACACAGGGTGGAACCCCAAATAGGGGGAAGATGAGTCAAAGTATTTGTATTGTCATTTGTAAATGCAAAACCAGTGCGGTAAGCCAGCATAGGTGCTTTTTATTAACTGGATGCCATTGTGAAAAATGCATCTAAAATGGCCGAACTATTTTATTCGTTATTAAAGCTTCGGCAGATGTGCTTCATTAAGTTGGGTTAGTTGTTACCGTTACAGATGGGTGTAATCATGTGGAAAGTAATTATGAATTTCAAAGTGTGGCTAACTGCATTGAAAACTGATAACATTTTCCCCAAAACTATTATTAAATCTCCGCAAAAACATAACTTTTGGGATAATGGATTTGTTTAATTTTTTTTTCAGCACTGTAAAAATAATTCATTTGACGACCAACCGTTATTTGTTCATGTATGTTATTGTTATTTACACCTATCACTATTTAATCATATACAGTAGTTGTATAGTGCACCATATTTTTTTTATTTTTGCTCTAGTTCAATTGAGAGTAGTATCGTAAAAATATCGAGTAAGTAATCTACTATTGCTTAAAGGGATAAAATGAGCCAAGTTAAATAACTGTCTTGAAGTGGATACGTAACCATACTGATATGTAAGTATATATGTCTACCAGTTTGTAGACATGTTTCCTAATGATGCAGGCTACAGAAACCAATATGTGTATGCTTCTATACATAAGTCCATTTTTTGATTCTTCCACGGGCACCTGCATGTAATTTATAGGTTCAATTTATTGGAATCTAGGTGGAAAATTTGAAATGAAAATGATTCTACCACTCATGTTTATAGAACAAACCTATCTGAATTGTTCCATATATTAAATTCGGCTTAGCTTTTTCACTTGAAATAGTTTACCTACTACAGGAAGTGACATAATGTTTTAGTCAACTCAAAAGATTTAGGTAGCACTCAGATTGCAAAATATATACGTACCTACTATTGGGTCAAACATAATGTACCTAAAACTGACTTTTTTTGAGCTCCTAACTATTTGGTACACATTAATAATAAACGACAGTAGTGTTACATTTAAATTCAACTTTTATATCTTATTTAACGTGAAACGTTGATGATGTACGACAACTGTGCAGCCATTTTATTAACTAAAACATTTCCGTTGCGTGCTAATAACTTTTAAATGCAGTGAAAGGGTCTTTAAACTTGACATTTTCACATTACAAAAATGATTCAAATACCTAAGGCTTTAACAAAATTGCGTAGTCCGATATATATAGTATGTACATATGTGACAGCTAATATGTAACACAACGCTGAACAAGTCGATAACACAGGCCTGTAAGCTCTGATCAGTCATCTTGTTTTGCTGCCATTATTTTTGCATGCTGAATCCTGCATAGTTCTAAGTATTTCTAATTTCCAGTAGCTATAATTGTCTTTTTCTTAGACTATTACTAGTATCATATTGATTGCTGAATCCAAAGCCGGTATTCAAAATTTGCGTATCACGTCAGATTTTTTAACAAATTGAAATAAAATTGCAATGAAGAATATTTGAAATGATACCAAGATATTGATGGCTATATTGTGAGATGGTAATGTAATATTGTAGGTATATTATGACTATGACTGTCCCCTTTCAAAACAATACGCAGGCTTTTTTTTCTTTTCGAGAACCGATTGCACTTTAAATGGAGATACATTCTTCT
Organism: Aromia moschata; assembly: GCA_029963805.1. NCBI lineage: Eukaryota > Metazoa > Arthropoda > Insecta > Coleoptera > Cerambycidae > Aromia > Aromia moschata. The sequence goes on along the minus strand of JAPWTK010000296.1, from coordinate 84,855 downwards.
GTGGACAGAAAGATCACACTGTTGCACGGTGCACGCACGGCAGGTCGCTATCGAAATACTTAGCTCGCCGTCTTACGGAGAAAGTGTATTACGAAGTCCCGGGTTCCCGCGAAGACCTCGTTCTGGATAACATTCTACACACGGACAGTGACGTGGGTATACACGGGCAAGACATATGCGCTTAGAATATAATTTAATTATCATAGAGTTGTATAGTGCCGGTTCTGCGTGACAGCAGTTTTACCGGACCTTAGTCATAAGTATTCATTGCAACATTTTTTTAGCATGAGCCGCGACTGTAAATTACTATAATGATTGATAACCTACCTCACAACACTAATATACTTAAATAAATTAATATTGTTCAAATAAATGCAGACACTTAGAATAAATAGTGATACTCCACAAAACATGCAAGAACTGTGCGATCGGATTCAGATTCACCACAAACATAGAAAAGCATAGTCTTCCGCATTACAACAATGAAAAAAAAATCAGGCCTCTGTAAGTGCTTTAGAACTACGAAAATGTATGCCTCCCTGAAAGCTGAGGAAATCACGAAACCAAGGAATAATGATATACATGTTCAGAGCTTGGTTACACCCTGTACGATCCCCTTGTTTATACCGTACGTAATTGCTCCACTTGACAGCGACGTTTCGAGTATCGAAAGGACATAAATTGCAGTCGTAATCGTATAAACAAAATTAGACGCAAGTATGCTGGCAGACTGTTGAGTGTTCTCGCCATTAACCTATTCGATTCGATAAGCGAGACCTTTACAACAGAAACAAATGTATTTCAGCCGGGGCATAATATCGGAACAACAATAGCGGGGTCCCGGAACGCCGGAGCGGCACTTTGGAGGAGCAAATTCGAGCATGGATGCAATTAGGACATGACTTGCAATTGCTATTAACTCAATTTCGATGCGCGTTATTTGCCTGTATTAAGTGCTTGACTGCAGACCCTTACTTTCTGACTCCCACACATTTCATGCTCATGATGTGAATTAATTAACGGCCGGATTTTGATGAAATATTCCGAAAGTAAATTTTGTCATGGAAAAGATCGATACGAGAGGATGCGAAGTTGTATATTACAAAGCTTTGCATTGAAAATGGTCCGTCTATATACAATGAGGGGAGTAAAGTCACGCATAAATTCGATAAAAATGAAAGGATATTTTTTTATAAAAACGCTCGAACACGTCCATTAAATTTTTCATTTGTCGACATTTTGACGTACTTCATTTGTTTTTTAATTGACAGCTGTCAAAGATATGACGTCATCGAAATTTTTTTAAATGGCAACGTCTAAATTTTGTCGCGATTATATTAAGAACTTTTAAAGTGGTGACCGTTCAAATGTTAAAGTTCCACAAAAAACGAAGGAAAGTTTATTTAAAAAATCACTCGAACTCGAAAGGTTCTACAGCTATTTGCACGGCTATTTGATATAACACACTCTCAATTGTTATCCAGAATTACAGAAATTGAAAACAAATAATGTAAAGTCATTCTCAAATATTTTTTATTTAACCTATTTATTAAAAACAGAACTCTAAAAATAAAAATAAAGCAATTAAAACTACCTATCATAATATAGTATTTAATAAATGTTCAAACTGTGCCCCGTTGACTTCTTGAGAGTAACCAAGCCGCGATTCAAATTCTTTAACCATTTTACGTACCAGGGAGTATTTTTTTGAATTTCGTATCTTAGTCTATTTTTTAAGTCATCTACCTGTATACTACTAGGCTTATTCACATACACGCTATGTTTTAAATAACCCCACAAAAAGAAGTCGATGAGGGTTAGGTCAGGCGACCTAGGAGGAAACTCGAATTGACTCCTTCGCCCAATCCATCGACTCTTATTATTAAAGATTACCTAATTTAAATAATTAATTTATTTAAAATAATTAAGAATGCGCTTTATAAATAATTAAGAATGCTCTTTTCTCAATTTTTGGAATTCTGGATAACTGTTGAGAGTGTGTTATGTCAAATAGCCGAGCAAATACCTGTAGAACCTCTTGTGTCTGAGTGATTTTTTAAATAAATTTTCCTTAATTTTTTGATCGAATTTTAACATTTACTCGGTGGCCGTTTTAAAATGGCTTGATAGAATCCGGCCAAAGTTTAGAAGCATACTGCGTGAAAAAAGAGCTTACAAACGATGTATCACAAATCGTATGTCGTCATTTAAAAAAAATTGACAGCTGTCAATAAAAAGAAAATCAAACAAGTACGTCAAATTGTCTTCAAATGAAAAGTTATATTGTCGTATCCGAGCGTTTTCTAAAAAAAATATCCATTACTTTTTATTGAATACGCGACTTTACTTCCTCACTGTATAAGTCAGGGTCGTTAGAAAATAAAATAAAAAGGCAGAAAAGTGAACACGGAAAAAATATACATACCTACTGATTTTTATTTTAAAATGTTAATATTAATGGACTATTTTATTCTCCAAAACTTAGCAATAAATTTTCAAAATTTGTGCAAAGTGGCCTCCAATTTTTTTTCGTGATGTTTTAGAATCCCAAACTTTTTATAAACTACCGAAGTATGTACCGGTGTGTACTCGTATTAAATTGATCTACCACCGAACCTACGATAGCTTCACTTCATCCGAACGAATTCTGGAAATGGATGAACCAATTGCCATGGGAGTTCTCGGAAGTGGGCGGCGGCCAAACATTACGTCACAAAAAGCCACTATCCGATAAGATTATCGTTAAGCATAATCACACCTACTCATTCTTTTACTCTATGTTAACATCACAGGACGCAGTTAGTATATCGTTTCGTATATTTCGTTTATTTGTCGTTTGTATATCAGTTTGTATATTTTTGTATATTATGTTTCAATGACGTCATATTTTTTAACGCTTTATTATTCTCTTAACACATTTTTTTGTATTGTTGGTGAACTAACAATAACCTATAGAAAAGTTTAGAGCGTTGTTTTATGCTTGACAATGTGAATTTTCAGTTCAATTAACAGTTTGTTAAATTATGTAGGTACTATATATTTATTATTTTGCCCTTATTAGATGCGAGACAAAGATAAAGTAAGGCAAATATTTTGGAGGTTAGTGAATTTTTAAATATTTCGTCCCTTTTATACCGTTTAGGGGTTAAAAAAATTAAAGCTCATATTTCAAATGTCTCTGGTATTGGCTGGACATTGATTATTCAGTGAAGACCTTATATAAATATACACGGTGAATAGAAAAATACTTCGTCTCGAAAAAATTAAAATTTATATATAACTATGCTTATACACAACAAATATGTTTTAAAAAAAAAACTCTTTTTGAAAAGCTTTATGTTTTCAATACATTTAATTAATGGCAACCAACACTTTCTTGATACGTCTTGATTTGTTGTCATAAGGAAGAATGACAATACCTTTCAAGAAATTTAATTTTTAAGTCGGATTATCGTATTGTTAAACTGATTGATGAATTAAAGTAAACCAATTAGTAAAAATATATGTACGTACTAGTTTTTTCAACTATCAGTTTTTTATTTATCATCCTAATAATTTAATTTGTTTTTTTTGTAAAAAAAAATCTAAATCTTTGGCCTTGTCTAGTTTACTAATGTCTCAGTCAGAAAATATGACCTTTTTTGTATGCTGTATGTTAAGAGTTGGAGAGCTTTTGTCGATATCTGATATGGTTTTACCTTTTGAATCTTGAATGTCATTTAGTTTCAATTTGTATGTAACACATTTCAAGTAATCTTACAAGAAATAATCTAACAGGGTTGTTATATTTGGAGATTTCGTTGGTTGCAATTGCTATTAACTCAATTTCGATCTGCATTATTTGCAGTTTAAGGGCTTGACTACATACCGTTACTTTCTGGTTCTGATGTGAACTATTAAAACAGGTCAAGTTTAATGAAATATTCCGAAAGTAAATTTTGTCATGGAAAATATCGATACGAAAGGATTAGAAGTACATTGCAAAGCTTTTCATTTAAATGGTCTAAATATAAATAATCAGTCCTTTTAATGTTAAAAGGACAGAAAAGGAATTACGAAAAAATTATACGTACCTACCTACTGATTTATGTCGACACTATTATTTTGAAGAACTGTGTTAGATTTGGGACATATGTGTTATATGATAATAATATCCTGTCATTTACTATTTTCTTCCTCATATTTAAGTTCTAGTGAGTGTATTCGATAGTATTCTGAACGTATTTTTTTTTTGGTTTCGTCACTATTTTTTTAATACTTTCCTGACCAATATAACGTTATCTCCCAAACTACAATCAGTTTCATATTTCTTAATGGGAATTTAAGAAATAATAATATTGTAATTCTGTCGTGCAAATTATATTCTGAAAATCTTTGTATTGTTCGTGGTTGGTAAACTAACTATAGTCTATTGATCAGTTAAAGCAGGCCTCTCCAACTCCGGTGCTATTAGTCCAATCAACGAGCGAAAGCCCCCATGTAAATTGGTCACTAATTGTTATCAGCAAACAAAAAATATGGTCGTATAGAGAAAAAAATGCTAAGAGAGATAGCGTTTTTTTTGCGACTCGAGTTTTAATGGCGAACATAAAAAAATTTTCGCAAATGTCAAAAAAACGGTTTTTTGCAAAGTTCAAGTCCTACACAAGAAAGTTAAATTAGAAAGTTGTAGGTCTTAAAAATGCGCGTCGAATGAGATGTGAACGAAAAAAATCGGTTCATAACCATTTGAGAAGAATTTAAAAAAACGTCAAAAAATCGCGTTTTCGTATTTTTGCTGTATGAATTCCAATTTTGTGTGAACAGACTTCTTGTTAACTACAGATATATCCCAAGACAAGCGGAAAATGATCCTTTTTTCAAAACTTCAAAAAAAAAAGACGTTTTCAAAAATCAGCTTTTACAGAGGCAAAAATGATCGTACAGAAACGATCGTGGGCTCATTTTATTCGCGAAGACTTGTGCTATTAAAAAACAAAATCGCTTTTATTTAATTTTTGCATAAAAAATGAAAAAATGCTTTGAAAATTGTATCATTTTTTCGGACCGGTTTTTTTTCGAATACCTTTTTTAATTTTGGTTTTACATTTTTGGACGTTACATATTTGAAAACTGCCATTCAAAACACGCATTTAAAAAAAATTAAGGTCCTACGACCTCAGGGAGCCGAGATAATTTTTTTAAGCTGAGGAAAAGATAATTTTGCGAGCGCGATCGATTTGAAATCGTGTTTAGTTTTCGATGCGCCCAAGCGGAGTGTCCACCCACTCTGTCGCCGTGTGTTGGCTAGCGCGTGCCGCACCCAACGCTGTTCTTTCGCAAACAGTTATGTCAACTTAATTTATGCGAAATGATTTGAAATATGTTTTTTAAGAAAGTAAGTCTTTGAGATCTATTTCGTGTAAAAATGAAGTCAATAGGACGTATACAGCGCTGTCAGGAATTAAAAAAAAAATTATCTCGGCTCCCTGAGGTCGTAGGACCTTCATTTTTAAAAAAATGAGTGTTTTGAATGACAGTTTTCAAATATGTAACGGCCAAAAATGTAAAACCGGAATTAAAAAAGTTATTCGAAAAAACAAGTTCGAAAGAATAATACAATTTTACAACGCATTTTTTTATGCAAAAATTAAATAAAAGCGGTTTGGTTTTTTAATGGCATGAAAGTACAAGTCTTCGCGAATAAAATGAGCTCATGATCGTTTCTGTACGATCATTTTTGCCTCTGTAAAAGCTGATTTTTGAAAACGTCTTTTTTTAAAATCGTTATAACTCGAAAAAAATAAAGCTTTTTTTGAATTTGTGAAAAAAGGGTCATTTTCCGCTTGTCTTGGGCTATATTTGTAGTTAACAAGATGTATGTTCAAACAAAATTGGAATTTATACAGCAAAAATACGAAAATGCGATTTTTGACTTTTTTTTTAATTTTTCGCATATGTTTATGAACCGATTTTTTTGGTTCACATCTCATTCGACGCGCATTTTTAAACCTACAACTTTCTAATTTAACTTTCTTGTGTAGGACTTGAAACTTTTTTTTTTATTTGCAAAAAACAGTTTTTTTTTTGACTTTTACGAATTTTTTTTGTTATGTTCGCCATTAAAACTCGAGTCGCAAAAAACGCTATCTTTCTTAGAATTCTTTTCTCTATACGACCATATTTTTTTGTTTGCTGATAACAATTAGTGACCGGTTTTCTCCCCGTTGATTGGGCTATATTGCCGCTCCGACCAAGCGCCGCGCCGGCCAAGCACCGGGAATTAAATGCGAGAATATGATGCTGTCTGTCTCTGTCACGCAAAGGTGGCTGTGCTGCGGAGGAGTGAGAAAGCAGTGGACAGGCACCGGTGCTGCGAAGTGCAGGACCGGTGCGCGCCGGCACCGAGTGCTCGTGTTGGAGAGGCCTGAGTTAAAGCGTGGTTTTATTTTGTTTTTTTTATGTTTGACAACGCGACATTGTTATCACTATCACGCTTATAATTAGTGTTTCAGTGCACTTTTATCAATTCTTGTAATTTTATAAAGACAATAAAACTTATACATATCAATAAGAATTGAACAGACCTTACAGAAATACACAACTAAACTATATATGATACTTACTTCCTTTAGGTTTAGTCATGTATTGTATTGATGTGTTTAGATTCAGTATGTTTTAGTGAATATGTATTATTTGCAGGTTGTCCCAATTCAAATGTCAAAATCGAATAGACATGTATAAGAATTGAACATACCTTACATAAATACACAACTAAACTACATGTGATACTTACTTCCTTTGGGTTTAGTCATGTATTGTACTGATTTGTTTAGATTCAGTATGTTTAGTGAATCTGTAATAGATACAGGATGTCCCAATTTCGACGTTTTTGTAAGGTATCTCGGTTATTACAGGAGACAAAAAGATGCTGTTTTCACGAAACTTTCGCTAACCACATTTTTGGTACCATTTTTATTTTTTCCAGTTACAGCGGATTTTTTGAAACAAAAACAGCATTTCTAAACATCCTTATAGCGGCCACAATTTGAATAATTGTGATATTGTTATAATGCTGCCCTATACATTTTTTTATGTAGAATTCAATGGTGTAACTAGTTTTTTTTTGCTGTGATTTGTGTTTTTTTTTTGAATTATGAACCAAATCTACATTTTTTAAATGGAAGGCATAGTCATGCAAGTCATGACATTTTTATAAAGGGCGTTTTTAAGCTTTATAAACAAAAATATATTATCTGACATATATTTTTTTATAAACAACTTTTTTTTAAATAGGTAGTAGTAATAGTATTTTTTTTAAATAGGTTTAAAATTGAAAATATAAAAAATTACATAGATATCCATGAAACCGAAGAACAAAACGTTTAACTTTTTTTTTAATAAAGTTGGGATGAACGTAGTTTTATGACTGGTCATAAATACTTCAATTACATCAACTGTTTTGTTTCATGGATATCTACGATTTAATTACTATGACTACTACATTACACCTTTTGAAAAATTAACAAGGCCTAGGAATGTATTTATTAGAGGCAATAGAAAACATTTCTCGTAGATGTGAACTATGTATTCAACATACAGGAGTATAAGCAATATATAGGGTAATATCCAAGTTGAGTCATATTTTTTAATGGCGTATAGTACCATTTACAAACATTTTTTTCAAAAACAAAAAATTGCAAATAATGCTGTTTTAGTTACTATGATGTCAATGAATTAACGTGTTAATTTAATATTCTCTTTATGCTCTAGGAATAGGATTTCTTTTATGTTATTAATTTTAAATAGTTTATATTTATGAAAAAATATATATATCAAATAATATATTTTTGAAAAGCGTTGTTTCAATTTCACGTGGTCAATCATTGTTTCCATTTAAAAAAATTTATATTTGGTTCATAATACAAAAACCATTAATCACAGCAAAAATCTAGTTACTCCACTAAATTGTACAGAAAAAAATTTATAGGATTCCTTTGGAATGATACCAAAATTATTCAAATGTTGATAGCGACAGAGATAGTTAGAAATAGCCGGATTTTTTATAAACCTCTATAACTCAAAAACTAAAAATGGTATTAATAATCTAGTTAGCTCTGTGAATTTTCCTCAAAAAAGAAGCCTATAGGTTCGCGAAAACGGCTTCTTTATATCTCCTGTAATAATCGAGATACCTTACAAAAACACCGAAAATGAGACACCCTTATTATGACCATACCCCACCATATGAGATATATCATAAAACCACATTATTACCCCGTACAATATATAAAGTGACATTTTGACATTTGATTTGATGAATCAAATTAATTGACTGATATTTTTACCCGATTTTGACATATTAAAATGACATTGTGAACTCCATAACAACAGTAACCAAAAACGTTTTGTTAGTGAATTACAATTTGTTATATTCACTGTTTTTTTTTAATTCACTGGTAAGCCTAATGTATGTGACTGTCGTCAGTCTGTTATCTCTTGAGAAATTTAATATATCCATTTTCAACTTGTTTTTTTAATCGAACCGGCTTAAACCTGGAGATTTCGGTGGCCACTGAATAGCTCATGCCTATAAAAAATACGATTAAGACAATTGCGTACAGGTTTACATATAGAGGTACATCTTGATAGGTAGAGGTAGATAGGTACTTGTTAAAATCGCAATTTTTCAGTAAGCTAATAAGTATTTTTCTGTTCGTATAAATTTTAACCGCAGAGTGAATTAAATTATTCTTGTAGAAGCTGAAGATATGTGGATCAAATCAAACTTTTGCCAAAAAAAGTACTAAACTATGGCCACTGAAATACTAAATTATGATCACGTCATAGTTTCGATACAAGTGAATCTATGCCAGTTACAAAAAGTTAGTTTTCGATTTTCACATACCTATTAAATATTTTAGTATTTATAAGTGGTGATGTTTCTTGATTATTTCTTTTGTATATTTTTTACATTTAAATATTTCTCAGCTTCATTATATATCTATACTTAGTTTATCCCAGCCAAGGTACCAAAATAATTTCCAATACTTACTTTTTGATTTGCTTCTAATTTCGAGCAAGATCTGTTCCTTGTAATTCGGACACAGATGCATCAGTTTTTCAGGTTTCAGATTTTCGTCCAACTGCAGGAATCAATATATGGGATCTGCTGATTTCGGCTTCTATTTGGAGACTACTGGTCTCAACAATAATCAATAGGTAATTAACAAGCGGCAGTTACTACAATTTTTATGATCAAGAAAAAAACCTACTGTGTTTATTGTTTATATGATTGCTTAGGTTCGTAGAGCTCTAGTTAAACACATATACAACTTGTACCAATGAAATAATATATAACTATAAAAACATATGTATATAACTTGTACCAATGAAATTATATATTTTTATTATATTTATTTTATACCGCGTGATTCTCAAAAAGTTGTTTACCCCCATAATTTTGTTGTTTTCAGAGATAAATGAATTTTGGAATTGGATATTAGACATAAATCTGTACGTATTTATGTAGTGGGCAAGTTTCCTTCACTTCCGGTTTAACCGCAAATGGCCCTAACTTCCGAATCTTTAATGGCATGTCCTATTTATTTTCACTTGTTTTGATTCTAAATGTTATTCTGAGTACAATGATAGTGATTTGTTACTGTTTGACACATCATGACATTAATTTTTTTATTTACATTTTTTGATCTAGAGTGATTAAAGTTAAAACGTTTCAACTTGAGTCAAGTAGACGCAGAAAAATTGTTTCTGTTTCTATTTTTTATGCGTTTAAATATGGCGAAAACACAATTTTAATGTTTTCTCCGTTTTCGCAGATGGGAAAAGTATGGCTCAAAAGATTATTCAATTAGTGCCCTTTGTTATCAACACTTTGATGTCACACTAAAATATGTAAAATATAAAAGAAATTTCGAGAAAAAACGCATGAAACATTAAATCCCTGAAAGTATTGACAAAAAATAGGGCTTGATTTTAGATTTGAAAACAAAAGATTTATTGACTTTCAAATAGCGTAAACAACCTGTCAATTTCAACACATAATCACAGTTGTTTTATTTTCATTGCTTTTTCCACGTATTGAATTTAAAAATGCAGAGATATAGCAGTAAATTGGCGTGCTCTTATTTTATGAATAATTACGAAATACTTCTTCCGAAGTAGTTTGAGTTTACTCCAAAAGATATCCAAATTAGTGACCACCTATTGTATACCTGATTATTTTATCTGACTAAAGTAAATGGAAATAAAGCAATTTTGAGTAGGTATATTATATAATATATACAGGCTGTCTGATAAAAAACGCCGTGAGCCATAACTCCGTTATTTGTAGCCTGATGTTAAAAAGCAAAAAACCAGATGAAATGGCTCTAAAGGAACTATAAGTTAGACTACTGCAGTATTTTTCAACATTGTTTTTTCTGAAACGCGATAGTCAACTTTTTTTTTCAAATGGCAATTTAGGATTTTTTTTTGTAAATTATCGTGCAAATTTGTTTTCTGAATCCAACGGCGTATAACAAATTGACTTTTGTGAAAGATTTATTGCAGAAAATGTGCCAAAATGTTTGTCATTATCGCAATCGGCGTCCTACCGGCTAACTGATACCAAACGTAGTTCGACTAATCTAATCACGTATGCCGTGGAAAACAAAAAATAATACAACAAAATTTCAGCGTCCGCGTCCCAGTCTTTTTTTCGCATTCTACTTTATGTCATTTCTGCATTAGGTTATTTTTTGTGAAATAAGCTTAGCAAAGAAAAAAGTAAATGTTTCACAAAAAGTCAATTTGTTATACATCGTTGAATTCAGAAAACAAATTTACATAGTATTGCAAAAAAAATCCTATATTGCCATTTGAAAAAAAAAAGTTGACTATCGCGTTTCAGAAAACAAAAAGTTGAAAAATACTGCAATAGTCTCCCTTATAGTTCATTTAGTGCCATTTTATCTGGGTTTTTTTTGTTTTTTTAACATTTGGCTACAAATAACGGAGTTATGGCTCGCGGCGTTTTTTATCAGACAGCTGGTATATTAAAACTGACGGATGTAGTTTGCTATCAATCTTGCTTCGCTATTAATCTTTGCTATTATTACAGGATTGCTATTTATCAGGCAATATTCAGATGTAATGATAATAAAGTATTATTTAGGCATTATTCATATGTATTTCTGACAAAATAAACAATATTTTATTTTCAAAGCCACCTAATATCGATGCATTAAAATTAAGCACTATGTTGTGATAATATTTCCGGGTATTTGATGTTTGATTGTTTTTTCTTGAAAATTCTTAAGTATTGAAATGTGTAACATCAAAATGTTAACAAAACGCACTGTTTGAATAATCTTGTGAACCATACTGTTCACATTTAAAAAAAATTAGAAAACAGTATACATTTCTTTTCGAAATATTTAAACGATTAAAAATAAAAACTGTCAATAAAATTTTATTAATTTATCTCTGAAAACCACACAGTTATAGGGGTGAGCCACTTTCAAGAACCATCCTGTATAATATTGTTATTACAACTAACCGTATATGTCCAATAAAAAAATTAACAAAACCATGTACATTTTTGAATGGTTCACTTTGGCTATGCAACAACTGACTTGAAATCTGGAATATGTAGTGATTGATATTTGTTGAGCAAAATTTTACAAATATGAGTCTTAAATAAGTTTAACAGAACTTTACACCATCAGGTTAGTAAAATTATTATACAGAACATAGTTTTTCGTAATAAAATTGATGTATTGATATGCATATATGTACAGCGTGTCCCAAATTCAAGCGTGACCATTGGGATCTCGGATATCTTCAAGCCATTTGCAAATAATTTTCGCAAAATTTTGCTATACGGCCCTCCACTAGGTCTAGTAACCGCCCTTTAAAATATGATCTGGGTGTCATGCTTCGTTTCGAAAATACGAGAATCTCAAATTTCACCAGCCACCACTGCTTTTATAGTGTGACTATTATTATAGTGTAGTATTAAAAATCGCAAATAAAGACAGGAGAAAATATAAACCAGTATTCCGATTTGTTTTGTTTTTCCGGAATTTTTAAACGGCATTTGACAGGATACAAAATTGCCCTTTGCCATAATTTATATTTTTCCGTATCTCTTCTAATTTCCAAGATTCCATTGGTCACCCTTGAATTTGGGACATACTGTATATAAAGACAAGTAAGGCTGGCTTATGGCGGCATCACATATAGACAATTCGTGTAGCATGTGATGGGGGTTCCCTCAATTTAATTTGATTGCAATACTCCTGGTTCTGTTGTATCAACTACGCTGTGTGCCGTATATGATTCCATCAAGCCATTTTAAAATGGCGACCGTTCAAAAGTTAAAAGTCGATAAAAAACCAAGAAGAGTTTATTAAAAAAATCACTTGGAACTGAGAGGTTCTGCAGCTATTTGCTCTTAACATAACACTCAACAGTTATACAGAATTTCAGAAATTTTGAATAATATAAAGCGCATTTTTAATAATTTAAATTAAATTGATTATTTAAGCTAATATTTAAACGAAGAACGAAAACGAACATCGACGATTTCCGGGTCGATGGATTGGGTGAAGGGGTCAATTCGAGTTTCCTCCTAGGTCGCCTGACCTAACCCCCATGGATTTCTTTTTGTAAGGTTATCAATTTAAAACATAGTGTGTATGTAAATAAGCCTACTAGTATAGATGACTTAAAAAATAAAATAAGATACGAAATTCAAAACATACACGCTGAAATGATACGTAACATGGTTGAGGAATTTTAATTCCGGCTTGGTTACTGTCAAGAAGTCAACGGGATACAGTTTGAACATTTAATAAAGCCCAGATTATGATAAATAGTTTTAATTGCGTGAACTCTGAAAATAAAAATATTATTTTTAGAGTTCTGTTTTTAATAAATAGAACCTCTCGTGACCGATTTTTTTTTAAATAAACTTTCCTTCGTTTTTTATCAAATGTTTTGACAGTCGCCATTTTAAAAAAACTTCATAGAATCTCGCCAAAATTTAGGGGTATACTAGGTGAAATAAGAGCTTTCAAATGATATATCACCAGCCATATGTTGTCGTTTAAAAAAATATAGATGACGTCATATCTTTGACAGCTATCAATAAAAAAAAACAAATGAAGTACGTCAAAATGTCGGGAAATGAAGATTTTAATTGACGTTTCCGAGCATTTTAATTTTTTTTCGAATTTTTGCACGACTTTACGCCCTCACTGTATATAGATACATATTAAAAAATATATTTTCTTTTTATTATAGGTAGTAGGGTGTACTTATCTATCATAAATAGATAACAATAAAACACATTTCCAATATAATTATTTATTAATAAGAATGTAATTATAAAAAAATGTAACAAAATGTTAAAAAATTTAATACGCAAAATCACAATTAAACCACAAATTATTGGTTATTTTAAAAATGATTCAATAGATGCAAGAATTTAACACTTCATTTGGCTTACATTAATATATATTTATATAATTTGAAATTTGGTAACATCAACAGCTAAAATTATTTTTCATTATCATACTTTCTCGAGCCAAAATCAACAGAAGCATTATTAATGCATAAAATGAGTAAATTTATTTGCACGTATTATCAATAATTATTGTAGATTTTTACGCCAAAACGAATAACCCTGCTAAATGTAATTTTAAAGCATCTATATAGGATTCTAAACAGGTATACATATATACAATCTTATAATATCATAGAGAAATGTTTCCTTTCAGTTACAAAATGGAAGATTTATATATTTAAAGGGAAAATACAAAAATGTGTCATGAGTGAGTAACTGTAATCAAGTGGGTAATAAAACCTTAGAAAATATTGCTCCCTAATATATAATATATAATATATAAAGTATTTGAGCACTCTCATAAATAAAAGGATAGCTAACACAACGTGTTACGTGTAGATGTGATAGACCACAAATAGGAATCTGAACTGCTGGCATGTCGGGTGCCTTATTTCAATAAACAGCAAAACCAAATAATAAACTTAGTATTTTACTACATACTTTTTTTACAAATCATTCTTATATCTGCATATACTAATTATACAATATTAAAAAATACAGCCAAAAAGCGTTGGCAGTGTTTATTTTACTTAAATAAGTAACGGAGAAAATGCAGGTCCAGCCTGACTGCAATTAATTACTAACAAAATTATAATTATTAGTATCACGATACAAAGATAGTCTCAGAAAAGTATTTAGTTGCAGATTTTATTTTTTCACTCAAATATAGCATTAGTGAAATATAGAAAAATACTCATAAGTAAATGGCCAACCTTCATACGAATAATATATATTGGGCATTGTACATACATAAAAAGATTTCCAAAATTCATTATCATTACATGCCATCATCATTTCTGGTGTTTCAAAATTTATAGGTAATACAGTCTGGTAACATTTCCTATCAACATGATCCTGCCTGTCTAATACATATGCCCGTTTAGGATTTAATAGTGAAGGTTCATTTAATTTTGATAATAATAATAAGTATTTTTCTTTAATTCTTCATATTAATATTTCTGTCTATGTACGACTATGACTTTTGTAAGTTTTAAGTAGTGGCCAGAATTAATTTTACATACTTGATACAATCACCACACGCAGTTATGTTCATCATATTATGTTCCCAATATGATCCTTAATATCCCACTAAAAGGTCATTAAATACTGGCTTAGAACTGAACGTAATTATGTATTTCGTATCAAGATTCGATTTTCAATTAAATCATAATAGCGTCAGTGTGAACCAAAAAGATAAACTATAAAATTATTGTAAAAAAACTAATGACAAAGCCAAATGAGGGTGTTGTGATTAATTTGCATTATGTTGTTTTTCTACCACTATATAGTTTCATATGAAGTCATTAAATATCCGATGCTGAAAAACTTGACGAAAATGAGATGTAAAACGACATGTGGTCCCTAGAAATCTACTCCTTACTGAAAGTATTACATAAATGAACCAGTTATGATACTGTTAGATTCACTTTGCGTTTCGCCAGTGCCAGCTAGTGGAATTTTAAATTCTCGTTTGTAGTCACCCCCTAAATCTAGTAATCACCCCTTAAATATGATGTGGGTCCCATGCTTCGTTAAGAAAATGGAACTTCAAATTTCACCAGCCGTCACTGCATTTCATTATTTAAATAAATATATATGTCCATCACCATTCCAGAAAGTATTATATTAAATTACCTGTTATTAACAAACAGATTTAGGTGGCAACAATTAACGGATATATAAATATAAATTATAATATACAAGTACACCGGCAGTGGCGGTGGAATTTGAAATTCTCCTATTTTCATCACGGAACATGGCACCCACATCAGATTTTTAAGAGTTAATACTAAACCTAAATAAATAGTTGGATGTAATATAAAAGAACGAAACTTGCGGGAAAAAAATACAAAATTGCGCGCTCCACCATATAATCTTGGCAACGGCTTGCAAAATATTTGTGCGATTTTGTTCACAGTTAAAAGACTGTATTAATTTCGTGATTATGAAAAAAATATATATTTTACACACAGTTTGCAACCGTTTTTTTGAAAGTTTTGTTTGAAGTTTTGATATACTAGCCTTTAATTTGGGTTGAGTAATAATCTCCTAAAATGTTGGGTGAGTTTCATAGTTTCTTACGAAAATATGAGAATTTAAATTCCAGTAGCCGCCACTTGTATGAATCATGAACATTATTATACAGAGTGTCTAAGATTTTTTGATCAGAAATCAGTTTTTTTAGAAAAAGTGATTTTAAGCAAAAAAATTCATATGAATATAGGTCCTTAAAATCAAGATTTATCTTGACTTTTTTTTCTGTTTACTCAATAACGGTGAGAGCTATAAGGTTCTATTTTTATGAGTGAAGTAGTCTTATGAATCTCAGTAATCTATAAAGAAACTTAATTACAGAATCA
Source organism: Aromia moschata (assembly GCA_029963805.1). Classification (NCBI taxonomy): domain Eukaryota; kingdom Metazoa; phylum Arthropoda; class Insecta; order Coleoptera; family Cerambycidae; genus Aromia; species Aromia moschata. Next base: position 68,886 of record JAPWTK010000296.1, on the reverse strand, counting down.
GTGGTGTATATACGTTCCATGCCCCCTTTGTAAATCAGAATTTCTGCGCCAATGGATTTTTTCAGATTTGACTGGTACCACTTATTTTTTGGACAGGAGCAATGAAATCAAGTAACTACAGTTATCTTCCAAAAGCGCTTCGGTTTTTTATATGAAAAAATATTTTATAACTCGAAAATGTACAATTTGAAAATGTTATCATGCAAGCAATAAAATATAATTTTAATGAAACATGCACTTTTGGAAGATAACTATGGTTACTTTTTTTACGACAATCCAAAAGAACCTGTGGTGGAAAAAAGTGGAACCTGTCAAACTTTCCATTGGCGTAGAAATTCTAATTTAAAAAGGGGGCATCGAACCTCATTACACACGCCACTGACTCAGTACTTTAAAAGTTTCTTTATCGATTATTAAGCTTTCATTAGCTTAATGAACAGCTCTCACCATTATTGAGTAAACAGAAAAAAATAATTGTATGTGAAAAAACTTTCCAGAAATAGAGAATAAAATAGATAATGATCAGTGAATCTTTTTAAAATATGAAATATACGATTTAAAAGCCTAAGGCTTTATTAATAGGACGTTTCAAAGTATCTATTATTGGGTACTTATGAGGTTTGACGCCTCCAGCGTCAAACAGAAAATATATATTTCATATTTTAAAAAGATTCACTGATCATTATTTTTTTTATTTTTTACTGTTTAGTTGTTAAATAAAAATTTGTTTTTAAAAAGATTTTTTACAAATAATTTATTTTATACTTTTTTAGCATTAAAACTTGTTTTTGTTTATCCACCATCGTGGGGTGTCCACCATATTGATTTAGATCGATGTTGCATCGCTTATTGTATTCTACACGGCGAATCCTCTCATTTGATACCCATGTCAAGGGTATTGTGAAGAAAGAGGTATCCGCCATCTTGGGGATTCCGCCATGTTGAAATTAGAATGACGCCACGTAGTTCATCGTATTCTACTTAGCGAACCTTTTTATTTGATACTTTATTGTAAGCTGCTATCTTGGGGCGTCCGCCATATGATGTTAAATGATAACGATGTTAAATACACTATACTGAATTGCGATTGGGTTTACATAAGTGTACCAAATTCCATATTAAGTTTCAAGTTAAATAAGACAAAATTAAAGTTCATCACCTTTTACATCCAAAACTAAGCAGGTCACGACTTACGTTCATATGAACTTTTTAACTTAAAATCACTTTTCCTACACAATCATAAAATCCTGATCAACGAACCTGAGACTCCCTGTATATACAGTATTTTTTTATTAAATTTGAACAATATTGCCAAAATATTGGACAGAAAAATATGACTTTTTTGGCATCACTTTGACACCAAAAATCGTTCAAATGGGATAATAAAAAAAACTGCAGATATTGGTTGTGGTTCTTAATTGGCCACATCGTATGTATGCATTTCAGTTAATTGCAAATTTTATTGTGGTTAATTGTTTCAGACCAATAAACCTTTTTTTTTGCTTGCAGTAAGCACAATAAATATGTGAAAATAGACCGATCGATGTACACAAGTAAATACTTTTTTTGAGACCGAACACATCAGAAGTAAACCGAAATTCAAACGACAAAAAATACTAACTATCCCTGCACATCACCGAAGTTTACTTTTGTCGGTGTTCTCTGATGGGGAACCTCCACCGGTTCGGCTGCGATCGATAAGGTTAGAGGCTTCATTCGCAAAGGGTGGCCGTTGAGTTTGACGTCTGCGTTGCGCGTGGAGGCCTCTTTAAAATCCCGACTATGCGAGGACACGGCCCCGGGGCTGACCGCGGGTTTGTGGCCGCTATCTCGGTAACTTTTGCTCTTGCTCGTTACTTGGTCTCTTAGAGCCATCTGATAAGCGAGCTCAAAAGCCTGGCCCAGAGTTAGGATTATGTCTATCGCCTGTTCCTGCGAATTCATTAAGAGCACATATTACGTTTGTGAAGTTGTCGAAATGCTACTTCATGTTTGAGTATACGTGAAGGTAATTACTGATTTATTAACTTTTACCTCATTTTACCAGTCACAAGCCATGATTTAAGCATCAAACCGATGTACACTGAATCATACATCGCGTAGCAGACGAATTAACAAAATATGTAGGTAGAAAATTTTGGTATGCCGAATTAAAGCTTTCTGTGATCATTTCTACAGTATAATATAAAAAAAATAAACCCTCGCAAAATGTTTTCAACCCTTCTTCCTAAAATTCAGGAATGGCTACGGTCCTGTCTCTGACCCATTTACAGCTAGTCAGTCGAGTCGAGAATCCGCAAAGCCTAACAGGAATGTATTAAGGAGTAGGTCGCAATAGCGCTGATGAAATTGGAAATTGTCGTATTTTCGTAAGGAAACATAAAACTCAGACTCATAAGTAATAATACTCATAATATTTCAGAGTAGGTACCACTATTAGACATAAATAGAAGGTCGTAATAGTAAAATAAATTCAACAGACACTTTCAAAACAAATGGGTAAAATGCATAAACGGCTTGCAGAATATTTTTTTAATCATCATGTAAATGCAAAGCCTTTTTTATTCTGGAGATTAATTTTTTTATTCTATTCTTTCTAATCCATAATTTTTTAAAAATATGGAGATTTAAATTTGTATTTCACAGTAATATTCAGTTTCTCATAATCTATAATGGTTTTGAATTATTATAATAGTTTTATGTTCAGTTGAAATATTTTACGAAGATTTTCTGGTGAGAAAGACGGCTTTCAATTTTTGTTTTAAGTTTTTTATATATATAGCCTTTTAATTAGCTCCAATAATCAGTCCTTAAAAAATATGTACCATGTTTTCTTACAAAAATGTGAGAATTTCCAATTTCACCAGGCGCCACTGCTACAGTATCCCCAGAGTAGCTTTGCCCGTGAATTGCTCACAACGAACGTACTATGATCTAGAACGACCATATCTGAAATATATCACTCAGGTGTTACCAGCGATATGTAGTACATCGTCTAAAGAAGCATTTCAAGAAAACGATTATTTTACCTACCACCTATTTATTACGCTAGCGTATCAATAAGTGATTACTCACTGATTAAGATGACAAGATTTATTCTCTTAAATGACCTAATAAATTCAGAGAATGTGACCAGTATACGTATAATCTGCTAATTCTAGTTTACCTGTTCTTATAAAAGGTTTTCGCAGATATACCCACAAACAAATAGTAATTATTCACCACATTTCTGTTAGGCCCACCGCAGACGACCGACTATCGGTCACCAACAATTGTGTCTGTATGAATGCACCGCATACATTTAAATGAGATACCGCACACGACAGACTAAAAAGACGGCCCCACTAAAAAATTGGAACCTGTTCCATTTTTGCCACCGACTCAAGTGTCTGTAACGAGTTGGTAACAAATAGAACGTATGCACTAATACGAGGTAACGCACAAGAACTACAATTTAGTCGGTGCTGGGCGAATATTTAGTTGCGTGGTCAATATCGTACCACATAATCACAATCTGGTGTTGGATACAAGATCATCAATAATAGTATATGAAACTTTCATTTCAATAAACGTTGACTAATAAATGGGTAAAAAAAATCGTAAAAAAATTACTATTCCTTTTTTTACGTTTTAGTAATATTGCAATGCACATTAATCTTTGCACATGCATCACGTCCATGGTCTATCTAAACGCGCCACCGACTATGTCCTTCTATTTTTAATTGAAAATGATAAATACTTTATGATTCCATGGGCGTGCATATATGTTTTATAAATTCGAAAATTGTGAAAACATTTTTTGACAACTGCTTTTTTCTACCTATTTTCAATTTAGAATGGAAATTGTATACGTGTGCGAGTTATTTCCGATTTCTCACCTATTGTCGGTCAGTCTGCGGTGTCTCCCAACAAAATAGTCGCTGACCGACTGTCTGTTGTGTGCGGTGGGTCTTATGGCTTCTCTACATTCTTAGCCGAAGCGCTTGGACGAAGTACTTTGACGAAGTTTGTCGAAACGAGGTGATCCTCTACACTACTTACTATCCATATTCGCGAGGCTCAAAGGTAAATAGGTTGTTAGCGCCTCGCGCTATTTGACTCGACACTAAACACCGACACCAAACGGAGGGCGGGCGAGGACCCCCAAAGTGAAGCGAGCAGACCTACTACACTCTCGTCCTTGGCTAACTTCGAGTGTCTTTGACGAGAGTGTAGCGCTAGCATTAGGATCTGCATAATCTAGACTCTATTTGTAACATATAAAAAAATTGTATCGCTATTCGATGAAAATACCTACATTTCAATATTCGACATGTTTTAATTAGGGTTCGGAAAGTGTGCTACAACGCAGGATCGGCACTATACAGCTCTATGCTAATTAAAGTATAAACCGTAGTTTTTAAGCGCTTTGTAAATTATGTACGCGTGTATTTCTTGCCCGTGCATACGTATGCCACTGACCGTGCCTGGTAACAACCGCTGGAGCTAGTGAGGATTCCGTTGTCCAAATTTAGTATTTTACGTTAGATGGATACCAGTGAACCGACACTAGAACGCCGAGTTTAAAATAATTTTCGTTAGTGATTAACTAATAAACGTGTAAACTGGACGTTTTCCACGAAACACTAAACTACTATACTTTTCTCGACGCGCGTTTCGCCAACTACATTGGCATCTTCAGGGGAAGATTAACACTGAGTTTTAATCTTCGGTGTCGATCGGTGTTTCTGAATGACACAAGCGATAGATATGTTCATACATCTTAAAACACATTTTTGCTTCTGTCTTTTTGGTCTCTCGTATGTGTCAATGACGAGGATTATGAGTCCGACCGATTACGTGTCCGCGTTGTAGCACACTTTCCGGACCCTAGTTATAATTATAATTCTTAAAATTGATCAATTTAAAATAAACAAATCTAATCACTCGTTCACTAATCGTTCATAAAAGACACAAGAAAAATTTTTGCACAGAAAATTTCGTGAATCCACTCATTGTATGAAGTCAATTATCTATTAGTCTATTTAATTTTCCACATCTTTGAACCCCTTCCGATGCTGCAGGAAAAGCTTAATTGTTTATGATGAGATCAAAAGTCGCAGATGGCTTTTTTCCACGCTCGAAATATACTTTAATATAATAATCGAAATATATACATATTATAAACTATTTAAATGTGCCTAACATTTTCACTCACTATGATTTTGAATAAACTACTTTGAAAAATTATTAGGATAACATAGATGTTACTTGTTTTTACGTGGAAATAGCATATTAATATGTATAAAACAAAAATGATATTTTAGTTTGTAACCGGTGGACCACCTGACCGAAAAAATAAAGCTGCGCTGTATAGAGACTTGAAATATCTTTCATACGAATATCACGCGGCGCTCGGTTTAATGGGGAGTTTTAGTGCTCATTTAGGAGGGTGGGGAGTTTTGACGACCGCACTGAATAAAATATAAATTATAAAATTAAATTGGGTGTTCCAATTATTACTACATATTCCTCTTCAAAATGAAAAAAAACATAATTATTGGAAATGATGGTATATTGCCCTTTTTTTGACGAATACATTCACTGCTAAACACGGAAGCCTGTTAAACTATTAGTTTAACAGCTTTAAAATAGCTCAATATTGATGATACGTATTTTCGAAACTTGTTTCGTTACATGTGTTTCGTTTTTATTGAATTTTTAGTAACAGGAATAGACAAAAGAATAAAAAAAGTAACCCGCTTTTCGTTTTTACTGAATGTTAACTTTAACTGAGGTTTTACTGAAATATAAAGGAAACATGAGGCTACCATATGGCTAATATAACAACGTGTTTTGAAATTTCGAAAAAAATAATAATAGAAAATATATAATACCCGGTATAATACCAAAATTGCTAATTACTTGTTAACCAAAACAACAAAGGCAATGGTATTTTTAGGGAAAAACAACTCAATTAAAAAAAAACAAAAAAATTCAAAATTAAATAACATCAATATTGAGGTGTTGTTTGTACGTTAAATAAGTTGCGTACTCTCTTTATATTTCAAATGTTAAATGTGTGTTTTTGATATGTCTATTTTTATACGAAATAGTATATTCTGCATATATTAGCCACACGTTATAACAGAAATATACAATATGAACAGGGTTAGTTTCCATAATTTCACAAGTTATTGCGAGTGTATTATTGAAATTAGAAAAAAGTTCCTCAGACAAAAGTTAGTAGATTTTTCAAAAAAAGTAGATTTTTGCATACTTATATTTTTATTACATGACATAAAAAACAAAATTACAGAAAAAACAATTGAATATCAGAAACCATAAAACTGAACCCAAGTTGTGTTTATTTTTAATGGGACACCCTGTATATTTTTGCATATTCTGATGCCTTGTTTTTTTCCTTTTCAGATAACCATAAAACTGAACCCAAGTTGTGTTTATTTTTAATGGGACACCCTGTATATTTTTGCATATTCTGATGCCTTGTTTTTTTTCCTTTTCAGATACGTATAATATATCTACGTTTGCTTCAGCAGGTCGCCCCATATTTCATTTAAAAATGAATAAAAAACATCAATTTTTATTTTCGCTAAACATTATTCTATTAAGCAATTAGTAATAAATATAGTAACTAATGAAATATAGCTCAATACTTTTTAAATGACATATGTGCTAACTTTCTTGTTTTTTTCCTGGTCTAGTCAGTTTTCCTGGTCTAGTTTTGTTTTTTTTTTCCTGGCCTATGGTAGCTGTCATCCATTGTCGCTAACCACTTTTTTAATAATAGGTACATTTAAATAAAATATACAATCAAGGCAAACATATAGAGTAAGAGTTGCCATACTGCGTACATAGGTGGATATTAAATACATATTAAATGGTACATTTTTATGTCAAAGTTAGGCGAATTTACATAGTTACATACAACAACCCCCCCCCCCCCCATATTAGCGGAAATATAGACGTTGCCAGATCTAACTGTAACTCTGCATAATAGGTTTTTCACCGCGCAACATGACACACAATACATGCTGAGGCATTATCTGTTTAAAAGTGCTCTGTATATTCCGAGGTTCTATGAAATGATATGTAATTTCGGAAACGATTCCGAGCCGGACCTGTTTCTAAAAACCGCAAGTCTTCCGACTACTATAGTCAAACATGTTGTCGGTATTATTCACGTTAGCACGAAGCTATGGACCGGGAATTGTCCGGCCGAAGTGAACTTGAAAGCGAGATATTCGCCAAGGATGATAAACTTTACACCTGTTCTTATGTGAACATGTGTGCAAAAAAATTGTTTTGAAATTCCTATGCACAAAAATAATCCTGTCTCTACTAATCAGTAATTAGACAAGAATAAAATATAAAACGCTACCCCAACTTTCAACCCAAAGAGCTCCGGATGCCTGCTATACCCTGCGCTAGCGATCGAATCGCGATTGGTTACCACCTCATGTGTAGGCGGTGGTGTTATCTACTCAACAAATAAGTTAACTTATCGATTCCCCTTCATTCTGCTATGTACGCCTTAGGGTGACGCGTACTGTATATGATATATATTTTTGATTAGAGAAAAAAATTGAGAAAACAGAATACGCAATAATATACAGGGTGTTCCATTAAAAAAAAAACGGGTTCAGTTTTATGGTTTCTGATCAATTATTTTTTTCTCGTATCCTATTATAAAAACGTATACAAAAATCTAAAACTTTCGTCTGAAGAACTTTTTTCTAGTGTCAATAATAAACACGCAATAACTTGTCAAATTATAGAAACTAACCTTGTACATATTTGGTATTTATAGAGCTTGGCATTTATTTATGTTTTCATTAGATTGTGGAGGGCTTAACAAGATGAATAGGGTTATTGAAAGACAACAAGAGAGAAGTACTTACTGGTGAAACTGCTTGGAATACGTGACAGTAAAACGTATCTCCATCTTTGGTAATGTAGGCGAAATAACACTGGTTTTCGTTATCCTGGCACACGCAGTTCATATTCTTAATCTCGTGTTCGCATATTATTTTCTATAAGAGGAAAGGTATTTTTAACAAATAACTGAAAATGCATTAAGTACTCTTTGAAGTACCTGAGCAATTGGGTTTATAAATTTGACACCCCTGTAGGACACCGACAAAATTATTTCTTCGGAATGATGACCCTTGAGCTTCATGACTTTTTGTATCGATTTCTTAGTTGATTCGGTACCTTTGAAATCTTTTGTTGTCGTCGAACCCAAATACTAAAAAAAAGAAAAATAATTAAAAACCGAAAGGAACTGAATGATTTCGCTTTACATTTGAGGAATACTTAACACAGCCCGTTATTAATAAAATAGGTTGATGTCTCCACTGCGACTTTATCGAATTACTTCCCCCTACATATATTTCTGCTGGAGACTTTTTCTCCGGTTCTACGTTCTTCTTCACTGGAGGAGGCGGTGCAGGTCTAGATTTTTTATGCCTATGTCGAATCGTTCCTGTGTTACTGTTAATAGAGTGTGTAGAGGGTGAAGGCATCTCTGTTGTTGGTTGATTGCTTTTCTAAAAACAGGCTTTTTTAAATTTGTTGCGGTTCGTCGATGTATGTACCAACGCAAGACTTGAGATTAAAATCTGACAAATTTAATTAGATAGGTCAGTTGCCTAGAAAGAATTTGGAAAACATCATGGAAAACGAGAAAAAAGTTTCAACTAATTTTATTATGAGTTTCAGTTGAAGGAACAATAATCGGTAAAAACAGGAATAATAAACTTTGAAAAAAAGTACTAGTATTTTGTTACTTGTAACACAGTAACTGGTTAAAAAAATATCAGGAATAATGATAGACAAGAGAAGTTTAAAACATTTGATTTAAAAACAATTTAGCTTAGAAAAACAGCTTATGGCTTGTGTTATGGCATCTGTCAGAAATCTTCAGAATTAATTTTTAAAACTAAATTTCTTGTACTTACTTAGATCTTTTTAGTTTTCAGTTTTTGTGGCGGTTCTTCAAAATAGAGGAGAAAACGATAAACCTTTTGTGGAATATTATTAAATTCAATATCCATCAACCGAAACTCTAGAACGACTACTGGAATTAATTTTATTAAATTTATATTTTTACCGACTGCGACGCTGACAGTATTTCTGAAACCCTACATTATGTAAAATAATTATACAACACCATATTAAAGACAATCAACACATTTGGCCAATTTATTTTTCTCAAAACGCTTTCTAGACTCTCCAACCGTTATCTAATTAAATTAGAGGTCAATAAAAATAAGGGCATAATCACTTACCAAAAAATGTATATCTGCACTAATTTCTTCTAATTTTGGTCCAGCCACTATATGTTCTCCGCTACTCACACTAGCTAATATTCTCTTTCTATGTCCAACTTTTTCTATATCTAAAACTGCTGATAATTCGACGTCCCATATTCTCTTAACTCGTTCCATATCATGATATAAGTGTTTGACAAACGTTTCGTAATAATGATCAAGGCTGATCTTCTTAAGCCATACTTTAACTGTGCTTTGTTCATTATTGTTATTGCACATATGTTTTAGCTGATCGTGAATTTTTAATGGCAGTTGCTTCACAGAATCTAAAATTATTTGCCGTTCTAGTTCACTTGTAATGCCCATTTCTTTTAAATCGTTCTCCTCTATCACACCATTCTGAAAGAACAATAAACGCTCAGTTTATATGTCACTATCCAATAAGATTAATAAACAAAATTTCAGATTGACTAATGAATTTGTTTTAGTTCTTTCTTAATAGTTTATTACCGATATCAAATATGTTTTACTTAACATGATTGTGAATTAAATAGGTCATAATCCATCATCCATTTTTATGAGCCATTATAAAAAAAACGAAATCAAATCTGGCTATGAACCAAAGAGAAATAGAAATGGAAATAGCTGTTATATCGAAGCGAAAAGCTAGATAGCACGCCAAACGCCCACTTTCTGCACATGAAGAAGGGATTTGACAAAAAAAAAAGTCTGGTTTCTCGGAACTCCCCATTTTCATATTCTACGAATTCACATAACCAACACTTTATGGTTGGTTATGTGAATTCCAACCACAAATGGAATTGCGAAGTGTTCTTGTTAGTTGCGACGGAACACACACCGAAGTTTTGAGTTGGCATATGGAAATGCCACATCTAGTGACTGTCAGGTGAGTGTCAGGTCTTGTATGAATTCTATACAAACGCGGTGGCTGTCAAGGGTTGCTGCGGACTGGTTCGGCAATCCTTTTTTTAATAATACTTGAATTGTTTCCTTCGCAGTGGTGCTCATTTGATTAAGAATAAAATGTGTGTTATAAAATATACGATGGTGAAAATACGTTTTCGAATTATTTAAAGAAATATTTCATTTATTACTCTTATACCAGTAATAAATTGTACTTGCGGCCGGAATAAATGAGGTTCTTTGCGACACATCGCATTCTATTTCTTTATGAGAACAGAAATTATGCGGTTGGATTTCGTACTATTATTGCAAATTCACAAGCGACTGACGATCGGTCTGGATGATTAGTCCTGATGAGACTATATTCCATTTCTCATGTATTTCCGTGTTCATTCCCCATTTTACAAACACATCCGCATCATCAGTATCCTAATGAATGCGCACGGGCATCAGTCGAGCCATTAGTTAGTGAGTCTTTCATAACAGACGTTTCGTCAGTTGCGTATTAACTAGCTGTAAAGTGTTGCTTTGAAGAGAATGACGATGATCTCTTAAATCTGAATATAAAGTAACAAAAGCACCTTTCAGAGCCCTTTCCTTACAAATAGGATCCTAAACACATAGATTTAGCACTCTTTCGTTTTTCTTTTTGTTCGTGTGTCTGCAGATACATTGTCGAAACTCATCAAACGACGTCTTGTGAAAGCACGAGTAGTGAACTGATTACACAGGCCCACAAAAAAATTTTTTTTTGACTATGGATATGAACACAGTTTTTCCCTGTATTTTTTGACGCTGAATCCAAATCCGGTGTCCGTCAAATCGCGAAATAAAGGTTTAAAAGAGAATAAACCCAATATCTTTCTGTTTCTGGGGTCGCTGAATCCAAATTCAGTGTCCGTTTAACCGTAGCACGTCAGGATTAAGGTCATTTCAAGGTCAAATAGCGAAATAAAGGCTTAAAAGGGAATAAACCCATACATATTTATGTTTCTGGGATCGCTGAATTAGAATCTGCTGTTATTCTTACCATATCACGTGACTTCGAAGAGCACTCCAAGGTCAAATCACTAAAACACGCATTAATGAGGCAAAGTTTGTATCTTTATGTTTTTGAAGTTGTTAATCCAAATCTGAAACCCATATAGAATACCGTAAGTGGTCTCGTTTTCATCATGTAGGTACCTTAGGCTGTATTAGGGAAATGTGGTTAAGGATTTTCGGTTTCGTGAATGTATTGCTATTATTTGTTAAGGTAAAAGATATGTAAGTCCGTGTATCCATGTACATTAGATGAGTTGATACCAATTCTCGTAGCCACCTTACTGAATATCGTCTAACTACATAGTAATTGAGTGTATAGTAAGTGCGTATATAAATGCATGTGTGCGTGACTGTGTGCATGTGCGTGCATATAGAATGCCTGCTGCCCCAGAGTATGCTGGAGATGGTGACCACTGCCTCAATTGAGGATGTGTAGAATGATCCATTTTCCGATTCTCTGGAGTAACGAAGCCAGCGAAGGCGCGCTGCCCTGCAGGGGGGCGTTAGGGTGTGAGAATGATGCCGTAGTGTGTCCGACGACGAGTTGACTTTGTCCTCGTCAAAGTCGGAAAACCCTCATACTTAGACCTAGGGAGGTATGAGGGTTATCACCCTTAGGACGGCGGACTCGCCTGCGATCGGAACAGGATCCCTAACGTGCGGGTTTCTTTATATATCCATGGCTTCTCCTCTTTTAAACGTTTATTTAGCGATTTGACCTTGAAATGACCTTGATCCTAACGTGCTACGGTTAAACGGACACCGGATTTGGATTCAGCGACCCCAGAAACATAATGATATGTGGGTTTATTCCCTTTTAAGCCTTTATTTCGCTATTTGACCTTGAAATGACCTTTATCCTAACGTGCTACGGTTAAACGGACACCGGAATTGGATTCAGCGACCCCAGAAACATAATGATATGTGGGTTTATTCCTTTTTTAAGCCTTTATTTCGCTATTTGACCTTGAAATGACCTTGATCCTGACTTGCTACGGTTAAACGGACACCGGATTTGGATTCAGCGTCAAAAAATACAGGGAAAAACTATGTTCTTATCCATAGTCAAAAAAAATAATTTTTTTTTGTGGGCCTGTATTATTATCAATCCGTTTCATCAGGACTGATCATTAGTAGAGTTCGTGCGAGCGCGGAGTGTAACAGGACCGTTACACTCCGCCAGTTAACGAATGAAAATATTAATATGTTTAAATAAATTATGTAGCAACATAGTAGGTACTATTTTTATCAAATAGTACGGTTAAGTCAAGGATAAAATACCTATATAAATTAAGATAACTCGTAACAATGGCAAGACTTACTTACTTTAGTTTAATGGAATATTGCTTGCAACAAAGGCTTCTGTAAGTTAATAGAAAAATACGGAGTCGTCGGCGCTGCACGAGGCATGGCTTTTCAGATGTCCATGTCCCTAAAACCCTGGGGATCACTGTCAAACCACGTTTGAAATACTTCCCGTCTATTTCTTTTCACCTTTGGCATGGTACCCTACTTTATTCACTTCTCCCCTCAACTAATAAGTAGTATTATTTTTAAAGTCATTTAAACACACGGCGAATACGTAAAAAACGAAACGTATCAACGCAATGCCATACCGGCGACTGTCTGTTACAGCGTAAATAACTAAAATTGCGGTCCTTTACGGTAAATTTACGGTCCTGTTACACACCGCGCTCGCACGAACTCTAATCATCAGTCTCTCGTGAGACGGCACTTAGGCTGAACATGAATTTTTTTATAATTGAATAATTGCGAAACAGTTTGATCCCAGAATGGCTTAAACATTGAATCCCCAAGGGGTATAATACCGTATATAACCGTTTGGTTGCGCAACTTTCCAGTTGCTTGTTAGTTGCATGTGAGTGCTCTTCCATACACATTTACAGCAGTCACTCTTGCAACCAAACTATTGAGTAGGTGCCTAAAAATGGCACGAGAACGTCCAGACTTAAAGAATTATATAGAGAGGATCTCTGTACTCACCAGGAAATTTATGTCGTCAAATCCGTTGCTCATGAACAGTCCAACGTAATCGCCCATGCCGAGGCCCTGCAGCCATTTCTCCACAGTAGACACGGATTCCGAATTATTCAGGCTGTTTTGCGAGCAACTTATGGTCATTAGCCTACTTTGGAACTCCTTCTCGAGCTCCGCAACAAAGACGGATTCCCTTACGATGCCGGTGCCGAAAGACGCCATTATCTCCTGGATTTTGGCCCACTCCTCCTGCTCGTCGAACGGGCTGAGGGCCGACACGCGTTCCTTGTTCTCCTTGTTTTCCGACTCCTTTTCGGAGCTCGAAGATATCTCGTTGTCGCTTTTCAGTCCGTCGCCGTTGGTGTTGTCGTACACGCGCTTCAGTTTTTTCAGCGTTTTCGGCCGTTCCGCCGGCGTATTGGAATTTATGTTTTCGAGGACCTTCGTCGCGCCCTTAATGAGGCCTACAAGCGTCGGAAGGGCATAATATTGCTGGGTTAATTGGGGAAACTGCGTTAATAGATATTCGCGTAGAAAGAAATAAATTACATCGTTTTGGTAAATATTATTTACGAAACCGGATTGGATTTAACCTTTAGACTGCCGGCTGCCTCATATGTGGGACAGTAAATAAGATAATAAAATAAAAGTTTTAGTGATGAATACAGATATTATTGTGCATTTTTCCCATTTAATAGTCTCTCTGATCTCTAAAGGACAACTGAAATTCTTTCTAGTCGATCGAGGTACCCAAACTACCCCTAGCGAGGGGATGAAATATTTAAAAACTCGTTATTGAACTTGTATTCGTTATTGAACTTTCTACTGAATTTTTTTAGTAAATTGCCTGTAAAATCTGTAAAATGTATCCTAAAATTTTCCGCAATTGACTGAGATGCCGAAACTACCCCTAGCGAGGGGGTGAAATTTTCAAAAATTCGTTATTAGGTGGGTATTGACTTTTTACACGATTTTTTTCGGAAGCACGCTGTAAAATCTGTAAAATGTACCCTAAAATTTTCCGCAATTGATTGAGATGCCGATACCACCCCTAGCGAAAGGGGTTATATATTCAAAATTCTTTTTATTGACTTTTATCGGTTTATAACTTTAAGTTATTGACTTTTTATCGGTTATTTCAAATTAAATTTTTTTACATAAAATAGTTATTAGTGTTTTACTTGAATTACTGTATTTACGATAAATAATAATTTTTTTTAGTGATACTTGAATATAATGTGTTCGATTGAATTCGAATGTAAAACATTGAATTTCTATCCATTACTATATAAACATATAAGTATAAAAATATATACGTATGAAAATATATACGTATGAAAATATGTAAGTCTAGGGATGAAGAAAAAAAATATTATTTCAGATATTCAGAAAATATTATTACTGATCGCTTTTTTCACGTTTTTGAGTGGTTTTATTGGTGACTAAGTATATTTTAGAGTGTTTTTGTTAGCTTATTACATTATAATATCAAGCACATTCGGTTAAAAATAAATATATAGTAATTTACACAATCTGAAAATGTTTAACAATAGCCCGACCATTGCCAGCCGGCCTGGCTCATATATCAGCCATCCGTGACCTCGATCCGACCGTGAGTTTATATATATAAACTTTGCCCCTCAAAAATATCCATTTATAAGGGAAAAATGCCGGCAGTCTACAGGTCATTAAGAGTGCCAGGGTGTCATTAAGAGTACCTAGATAACGATGGGGTAATAACGTACAGGGGGGTAATGTCGCCCACTCCATTAGGGTAAATCTAGGAGAGATAGCCATACATAAAAGATCCTACGCTTATATTTTCGCAGTGCTTCAATAGCAGTAATTAAATTCAATATGGAGTAAAGTATCTGAGCCGATGAGTCGTTCGCCAAATCGCTATTTAAAATAGCGTGATAAAAGATAAGATTAAGATATTCTGTAAATTTGGTTCGTTAACCTTCAGAACTTTACATACTTCGTACCTACTGACCGTGCTATATATTAATCCAGGCAATGTAGCAGAAAAGTGCTTAGTTTTTAAAAAGAGTCCTAAAAAAAGGGTTCTCGGCGTGATAATTAAGTAAAAAATAGTATAAATGGATTGTGTATGTTTTGGATAAAATCGGTATGTAGGAACTTTAGTAAAAAAATCTATGAAAGTGCCGAAAAACCGTTTTTTTGCGGATTAAGGGACGAAAAATAACTTTTTTCGTAACACAAAAAATAGCACGTTGTAGCGCTTGAAAAACCGAAAAAAAATGAGTTTTTGGTGATCGAAATCGGTTCAGAAGTTTTTGCACAAAAAAATAAAAACCGATGAAAAATTCCCATTTTTTGAAATCGAATTACAAAAGGTTCTAATGGTCGCAGAAACTTCTGCCTGCTTAAATCGTAGCTTTTGGTCGTGCCCATCAGCAGTAAAAATTTCATGCAAAAATAATAAGAACTTTTTTTGCATAAATCGAAAAAAACTAAAAAAAGGTCTTTTCGAAAAACGGCTTGGACAAGCCGAAAAATGGTCGTAGAGCATTTGCCTGGGCTTAAATTACTCATTCGTCATTAAATTCCCTACAAATCCATTATCGTGACTTGTGGGAGAGGTTCATTCAATCGGCTGAAAAACGCGTTTGAAAATCGAGCGTCGCGTTGCTTCGAGCGCTCGGGTAAGAGAGTAGACGCATGGTGGGGGAAACCTCTCCCACAAGTCACGATAATAGATTTGTAGGGAATTCAATGACGAGTAATTTAAGCCCAGGAAAAATGCTCTACGACCATTTTTCGGCTTGTTCACGCCGTTTTTCGAAAAGACCTTTTTTTAGTTTTTTTCGATATGTGCAAAAAGTTCTTATTATTTTTGCATGAAATTTTTACTGCAGATGGGCACGACCAAAAGCTACAATTTAAGAACCAAATCAGAAGTTTCTGCGACCATTAGAACCCTTGTAATTCGATTTCAAAAAATGGGCATTTTTCATAGGTTTTTATGTTTTTGTGCAAAAAACTCCTGAACCGATTTTGATCACCAAAAACTCATTTTTTTCGTTTTTTCACGCGCTACAACGTGCTATTTTTTGTTTTACGAAAAAAAAGTGAATTTTCGTCCCTTAATTCACAAAAAAACGGTTTTCGGCACTTTTATCGATTTTAGACGAAAGTTCCTACATACCGATTTTATCCAAAACATACACAATCCATTTCTACTATTTTTTACTTAATTATCGCGCCGATAAACCTAATTCAGGTCTCTTTTCAAAAAATAAACTATCTAGCCTGGACTATATCACGTTATTTGTTTCACGTACCAATAAATCAGAATTTACTGCCGTAGGGAAATTATATTTGTTGTTAGCTGTATATAAGTTTTCATTGAAATTAACGATCTTCGAAGTCCCATAACATTATGGACATCTTACCTCGACGAAAAGGAAGGATGACCCACCATTTTAAAGATATATGGCCATAATATTTTAATATGATTATTTCAGATGTCAGATACAAACGCGTATGCTTGAAAAGAGGTAGCTGGAGTGACTTCTGTGGCCGCTTTAAATGTTTTCTTTTTAATTTTTGATAAATATACATATGTTATTGTTGATTAATATAATATTTGTGATAATAAAGTACATAAATAAAACTCGTTTATCTTCAAAATGTAAATGAATTTACATTTTTTATGGGCATACTTATTACGTTGGAAGCGTCATCTCTCTAAGACAGGTCTAAGAGATGGCCAAGCAGCCAAATTTTGTTTCTGGACGTGGTAGGCCGAAAATATATTTACATTTGTAGAAGGTGTGGCCAAGCAGCCCAATATTGTTTTAGAATCTGATAGGCCAAAAATATATTTCACTGAAATTTGATCATGTTAGCCGTTAAGGCCGGTTTACACGCTACAATAAATCGTAACGATGTGATTGACAAATTTATTGTTCTAAATAAATCGAAAGAGTGAGTACTATTTACACGCTACGATAAATCGTAACGATTTCTTGTCAAATATTCATTGTTGACCGCTATCGACCACAATGAAGCTTTTGCCATGGAGGAAGTAGTGTTGTTGTCCTTGTATATCGGTTGTTTAGCGAGAAAAGTCACTCATTTAGCGAATTTAGCGAAAAAAGTCATTTAGCGAATAAATTCACTCAAGAACTCTCGAGGAGTTTGTTTAACTTCCATGGGTACCAATTCGAATAAATGCAACAGTTTTTCATGAATAAAAAAAAATCGAATAAAAAACAACCCCCAAAGAACGAACTATCCTTTCCGATGAAACTGCAAACGCAAACTGAGTCAAATCGTAGCGAGAAGCGGTTGTTACTTGTTTACATGTTCCAATATGTCGTTACGATTCGCAGAAATTGATGCCGGCCGGCATCAACCATGCAATCCGATTCCGATTCAATAAATCGCTATGTTCTGTTTACAGAAAGCTACGATAAATCGAAACAACTCGATCATTACGACAAATTGCATTTATCATAGAGTGTAAACCGGCCTTTAGTACTCTGCCCCGACTTTTAAAATCTGATATTACTTGAAATTCATCTCAATTCACGAGTATTCTATGGCTATGGGATCCAAAGAACTATGGCCATATATCCTAGATTTGCCCTATAATTGGTTACTAGCGACCAACAAATGATTTTAATTTTACTTTATTTTTCATCCCTCACATACAACATACGTAACGAATATTAATATTGTCCATTTAGGCCAGTCAGTAGAGCTTTTTGACATGACACGATTGATACCTGAAATCCGACTACGGGATACTTTTAAGTTCAGTCCTTAGATGAAAACGTATATGAATTGGACTAGGAAATACTTTTTTTATATAACAAATTAGTGAAAAAAAATTGAGTTTTTTCAGTTTTTGCTTATAGAAGAAAAGCTATTGAAGCAATCACATCACATCCAATAGGAAAGTTGTAGAGAATTCAAAAACCTTTAGAATGAAATAAAAATCAAGTCAATCGGTACATTTTTCGCTGAGAAACTCGGAAAAACGCAAAAAAATTACCTTTTCTTAATAAATACGTAATTCGAGTATTTTTGCATTAGAAGAGTCAATCTTGTGGGAAAATGTAAGTAATATCACGAAGAATGAGTGTGCAAATACTGGATTATGGCCGATGAATACTTTTTGCACAATAGTCGAATAAAGTTTTTTACATCGTATTTTGAATATTCCATAACACGTCGAGCGATAGATTAAATAACATTTTATCGACGGATTCGGAAACTACAGAGTGTAAACTACAATTCGTCCATTTACATTGTTTCATTTAAATGCCATTAAATTGGTGTAAAACGCCTCTGAACACCGCGCAAAATGTTCGGCGGCGCGCTGACAGCCGAGCGAGTTTTATGTGGCGGTGGTGCGAGGGGGAAGCGGCGGCAGCTGAAAAAACTGAAAAAAACTCCATTTTTTTTTTTCACTAATTTGTTATTAAAAAAAAGTGCAACTATTTCCTAGTCCAATTCATATACGTTTTCATCTGGGGACTGAACTTAAAAGTATCCCGTAGTCGGATTTCAGGTATCAATCGTGTCATAAACTAACCCCTTTTCAAGCTCTATTGACTGGCGTAATTTTCTGGGTTTTATTCTATCATTCGATATGTATAGCACAGTGGCGGTTGGTGATATTTCAGTTAGCCATATCTTGAAAACGACGCATGGGACCCACTTCACTTTTTTAAGTGATGACTATACACCTCTTACAGAAAGGATTTATAGTGAAAAAAAACGTCAGCAAAGTTTGCGAAAAAATTTTCAAAAAAACTGCAAAATTAATATTTAAATATAAGACCACAGTTACCTTTTTTTTGCAAGTTACGCACATACATACAGGTACATATGTCAATCGTAGTTCATTTCTCTGTACAAAAAAATATATGTTGAAATAAGAAAAATTTCATATGGTAATAGTAATTATCATGACAAACCTGCAAATGGAGTATCCGCATGGTACTCCTCCAGGATATTGTCCACGCTTCTGTCAGAGAGAGATACACTACTGGAAAAGCTCCCGCTTGATTCGTCACAAATTAGTAAGTACTCCTCTTCCGTCTCCGTCTCCATGTCTTTAGATCTCCTTTTGTACTCCTGATGGATCCACGAATGGCGCTTTTTTATTTTTTTAAAACTCATGCTACCATGCCTTTTTATAACTTCTGGCAAAACGGACTGAATCGAAGACATTCGTCATGCTCGGTGGTGCAAAAGTAAAGAAAGAGGTATTTCAGCTAACAAGGGCACTGACCAGCCAAATCATTGCAATAATATGTTGTTATAAGGAACTAGCGTAAAAATGATGCCCGAAAGATTAAAATATTTCGGGACGAGAATGAAAAAAAAAAGTCATAAATTGGAAACTTACAATCTAGACAACAACAGTAAATTGGAGTTAAGTAATGAATATAGTTAGAATGTTAAAATTTTAAAGAAAAGTATCAATGAAAGGTCGTTTTAAAAATACACCTTCTCTTATATACAGTGGCTACCAAAGTATTAAAAGAAAAATATTTGTTATAAGATCATCAAATTCAATAAAAAAATAATCATAAGAGATGATTGCCAGGGTCTGGAAAAGTATGCTGTCACGCAGAGCCGACACTATACAACTCTACGATAATTAAAGTATAAAACGTATTTTTTAAGCGCATATTTCTTGCCCCTTTACACCCACGCCACTGTCCGCGTGTAGAATGTTATCCCGAACGAAGGCTTCTCGAGAACTCAGGACGTAAAACACTTTCTCCGTAAGACAGCGAGCTATTCCGATACTGATCTGCCGGTGCGGTGGTGTAAACGGGTCGACCGCCGTATTGAAAATAATTGTTTGTCGCGAGTTGGTCACTCGTGAATTCGTGTACTGTATGTACATATTACCTGATTTTGTGTGGTTTTCTGCAATAATGGCACAGTCGTTACCATTTGTGAATAGACTGACAAAGTTTATTGAAAATTACAACAATAGACGGATCACATATTTTATGTATTCCTTGCAATCGTCGATATAAGTATATTTAGTGATGCCAAGAGTGTAAAAGACATATCCAATCGAATATCCATAAAAAAATATACCTGATACGGTTAGAAAAGAGGAATTTTGGTTCGATTTGTGCATAATGTTTTGCGAATGCAAGGCTACTTGCCTGGAACGTGGTCGATAATATTTACTTTAGACATTTTTTTGCCAAATATGTACCCGATTTTCCATTGCCTAGGTAGCCATACATTGAGTAAAACATATATACAGAAGACATATCAACGTGTCATGGAAAATATCAAAGAAGACATACGTAATAAATGTCTGTGGCTGACAGTGGACGAAACAATAGATTTTGCGGTAATAAGGTCATTAATGCCCCCGATGTTAATAGCTAATAAACGGGTTTTGCAAACAGCGGTTAAAAGTGTAGAAATAGTAGTAACACGTGGATTGTCCTCTGTAGATATAAAAAATAATAATGTACTGAGCTTAGTGACAACAAAAAACAGTTAGTGATACGAGCAACTGTGCGAAATTCATGAAAATAATGAGCACGTTGTGTCGTCCTCTGTCCATGTGAACTATTTTGAATTTGCACCTTTAACTTCAGCATATGTGGAACGATTATTTTCCCTCTACAACCATACATACAGGTCAAATCGCTCACGTTTAACAAGAATAAATGCAGAAAGACTACTGGTCGTGGCAACGTACGCTCAAGCAATGAGGACAGTCGGTGTTTCTGAATGACACAAGCAATATGTATGTTAATACATTATTAACACATTTTTACTAATGTATTTTTGATCTTTCATATGTATGTCATCTTCCGTGAATAATATGAGGGATTACGAGTCCGGCCCTGCGTTACAGCACACGTTCGGAACCCTAATAATGATATTAGAATTAGCTACGAAATTTCTAACCCTGAAATATTTTTATCTGCAGAACTTTTAAATTTAGAACCACTTTAAATATATATTAAATTGAAGAAATATAAGGCGGAATGAAAAAAATGGTAACACTTTTTGAAATAGTTTGAATAATAGTGGCAAATTTTCTACAATTTTAATTTACACTCGATCCCAATGTTAAGAAAACGCCCGTTATTTAAAATCTTAGCTTCAAATGACTGAAAAACAAAAAAATCTGATTACAAAAGTGCGTTTCACCTTTTTTCTTAAATGTTACTTCCAATAATTTGACACCAATGACAATAAAATATTTGCTGCTTTCAATATCCCCTTGTCGCACCAATGTCATCACGTCACTAAACTAAAACTGCTCCCATATTATATTTCTCGCATGGCCATCGACAACGTGGTGCGACAGTAATCTACGATTACATCATATATCTAATACTCCTATATTGCTGGTGCCCGTAAGTAGGGGTGTCACGGGGTAAGTGAGACAGCAAATGACTACTTGACCTGTTGTGCGCAAGCGTCACGAGTCTGGTGGGGCAATTGGCTGTGTGTGACTGGATGTTCAATTCTCGGGCATGCGCGTAAGATCCGAAGTAGTTACGAGAGAGAGACAGACGCATATATGTCTGCACCGTGGTGATTTCGCCAATCTCCAGACTCCAGACCCTTCTAGCAATATAGGAGTATTAAATATATGGATTACATGCTGCTACGAAAAATGAAACAATTCGTGTTTTCGAGTGGACATATGTAGTTCAATCGGCCCAAAACATTTTTATATGCTATTATTTTAAACGAAATTGGGGAAAAATAAAACGTTTGATTATTTTGCTTTTGTGATCTCAACTGAAGATCTCAAATCTGAATTTATTTTGACAAAGTTATTTCCTTTAAAATATACTTTTCAAGATAAAAATAGGTGTTGCCTTTATTTTGAGATGGAGTGTATAATTAAATATATGACAAGATATTTTTTCATAATGTGAAGTAATTATTTCCGAAATTTGTTACAGAATTATAGCACTATTACTTTTTATCGAAAGAAAGATATAGTTTTTCTAGTTCTTATTACATTTTATCAAATTTAAGAATGATTTGGCAATTTAACATAAACGTCACTATAGGCGGTAACAAAAAAAAAGATAGGTAGGTGTAAAGTTTAATACTTTTAAGCTTTATTTAATGATATATAACAATTACATAAAATGCCAATAACAAACATAAAACAATAAAATCAATGTAAACATAAAATATGGCGACTTGCTAAACAAAAAATATAAGGTAAAACATGTTTGTAAATTGGTAGGTACAAATACTACAGCACTTAAGCATCCTCTAGGGCCAAATTTGATGGAATTTGAATTTTTAAAAAGGAAAGACTAATTCCGGTTACCTGGTTACACCTTATAATTAAAATATTACATGCTAAAATAAATAGGTAATACATTTTAATTTTTGTGATTGAGATCAAATGTTCTAAAAACCTGGGTACTTGGACTCGACACTTCAATAAACACAGCAGGCTAAGATCTACAATTTTTTTATGTAGAGTTCAACCTGTACATTACATCTGAGATTCACTGTTTTTACGTCAATAGGTATTTGAATAATCTACCATTTATATTTTAAGGGGTTAGGTGGCTTTGAAAATTTCAAAAAATCGATTAATTTTTTTTGTCTTATTAAATAGTACAATATGTTTAAAATATTCTCCTAAAATTTCAAATCGATCCGAGTAAAATTCTAAGAGATAGACCCTTCGGAAGTTCCGCCCATCAGGCCACGTCAGTGCAGCGCTTCGCAGGTATTGTCGATTTCAGATAAGAATGCGCCCCCTAGGCGTGTGACAGTTGATTACTCGCTTTCTCCATGTTTGTTTACGTTTGCCAGCTTTATGGTGCCGGAATCGATGATTCTATGTAAGTTAAAAAAAATTTGCATGTTATTTCAATTTAAAACTTTAAACGCGTTTATCTCAAAACTCAATTTTTAAGTCGGTGGACACGATTTCTCGAAAAGTTATGAAGCGATTTTGTTCAAATTCATCTTTGAAATAACATTATCTAGTCATTGAACGAAGGATTTTTTTTTTATTATTACAACTAATTTTTTCGAGCCAATACATGGCGAAAATTTGACCAAAAAATATGTTTTTTTTTGTTCAGTCTGTCAAAAATTCAGTTTTTATTATTTTTTTCCTTCGTCCAATACCGAGATTTATCCATGTACTAACGAAATATTTTTGGTTTTTTGATTTTGGATGAACCAATAATGAGTTATGCTGTCCACGGCAAGAGCATTTTTTTTTTGAGACGTCAAGGGAGATGAGGTACCAATGGCTGAGTTTTCGGAATTTTTAAATAAAAAATTTCACAAAATACTGTTTAAATATGTATCTTTGACATGCTGAATTGTTTAAATAAAATATATGATTGTATATATTAAAAAAAAAATAGTAAAAACACCCTTTTTTGAACCTCTGAAACCCACCTAACCCCTTAATAAAAAAAGACTTGTGTCAGTACCATTTTAACATTTCTTAAGAATTTACATAGTCTTTGTTTTCTGAAAAAAAAAACAAGTTCCATCTAATTCGACTTCTTCCTCTTAACTGATATTGACAAGTAGACACAAATATCATCATATTATTACTTTAATCTAATTAATTATAAGTAATAAAAGTAAATCAATAGGCTATTGGAAATTTTACACAGGCTGGTTTTATTTTAATATGTAAAATATAAACAAATTAATTACTCTATATTAATTTATACATGTACAGTCAAAATGTATTAAATTATCATGTGGAAAAAATTCTTTTTTACGAAATAATCTATACAATTTCCCACCTTTTGTTTCTTTAACCAATAGGAATTTTTTTATTTTTTTTATGTTATACCATGGCTAGAGATGTGAATCGGTCGAATCGCAACATAGACGCACTCAGGTCTCTATTATTACAAAGCGATAGTTCACAGAAAATACATTATAATACAATAATGAATACTTACATAAACATACTAGATGACTAACTATTACATGACAGAACCGTACTCAGGGGCGGTAAAGTCAATGTCACGAAAAATAACACTTAAAAGAACTCATAAAAACTTTTAATTTCCAATTATAAAAATAGCGCGCCCTTATTCAGAAGTTTGTAACGACATCACGGAAACACCGCGACTCGTCACAATCCCACGACGCTATGCTGGAAAAAATTACTGGTGATATCGTTACAGTTACACAAATCAAATATCGGTTACATAGTCCATACAGACCTACTCATTACTTATTAAATCGTCGGTCTAAAGGAAAAACTCATTAACTAACATCAAATCAACTCTTAAAAGATAGCGCTTTTCTAAAAACATGAGACGAAAATTGTATTTCAACAAATTCCAAAGATAAAAATAATATTACTTTTTAATTAGCCTATTATTGCAACTTATTATTGTTAGGTACTTAATTAATTGTTTGTGTTGCTTAATTGAATTTTGTGCAACAGTAAGATGTAATTTACTTTGTGCAAACGACATCACTAATATAGTGATCTATGGCAAGAATACGGATGATGTACGGCCCAGTTTTATAATTAGGAATGAAACGTTTAACTAAGTAACTGTAACTTTATAATTTGTTAATCAAGCTTCTTCGCATTTTAGGTCCAAGTTTTTATAGGTAAGTCCTTTTTAAATGTTATTTTTCGTGACCCATGAAGTTACTTCACGTAAGTACGGCTCCGTCATGTAACTAGTGTGTTTATCCGAGTATTCATTATTGTATTATGTGCGGAAATGTGCGCTATAACGCATGGACGGCAGTATACAACTCTATGATAATTAAAGTATAAACCGTATTTTTAAGCGCCTTGTAAATTATTTACTCGTGTACTTCTTGCCCGTGCTTTCGTACGCCACTGAACATCCATGGCAACGCGCCGGGACTCGCGTATGCGCAGTAGTACGCAGTCCCGTCGCGGGAGAGCGGGATACTTAAACGCAGTTTCACACGCGTTATGGCAAATATTTCGAATCCTAATAATGATGTATTTTCTGTGAACTACCGCTTTATAATAATAATATTTCGGTTTAGAACTTACAACGATAGTACGTATGACTGTACTGTATTTAGTAGTAATTGATTTGGAATGACTTCGTGCAATTGCGTTTAAATTAAAAATATTCTAAGATCTGTCAATAGGCTATTGATTATAAAGTTTAAAATTGCATAGAATGACTACTACTTTGTTTTCATCTAGTCAATGTATACAAGGTGTTTACGCACTTCATGAAAAAACTTGGAGGTAGAATGCGATAAACTGCACTTTATCAACAAATTGTCTTAGTAGAAGTGGCACTATCATCAATCAAATCAATCATTTGACGGTCACTGATTTACGATCTTGAGCAAATCATCAACCCTGTACTGACCTAGGCTATTGTAAACTTTACAAATCGGGGAGATGTGCAGTAGCACGAAATTAACCAGATATAATGCATGTGGTAGAATGCATTAAATTTTGATTATAAGCATTATACTGCTGACAAAATGTAATGTGCGCAACCGTGTAATTATTTTGCCAGATGACGTGCTAAATACGTGCTGAAATGAATTACGTTACAATGGATGTCCCATAATTCACGCAAGATTTGATTTTGGCGGTAAAATGTTGGCAACCAAAAGAAAAAAGAAAACAATTTGACAGCTGACAGTTTAGGATTAGTAAAAATAGAGCACTACACGAAAAAAACAACGCGTTTTCATTGTTGAACAATATTTCAAAAATAATAATGGTTTGGCTGCTACAGTTCGCAAATTTCGTACAAAATAGGGTCGGAATATTGATTTAACTCCGTCAACTGTGAAGAGAGTAATTGAAAAATTCTGGGAGACTGGATCAATTGGGGACGCTAAACACACTGGCCGTCCAATAACAAGCCGTTCAAATGATAATATCGAAGCAGTGCGTGAGAGTGGTGGTAAAAGTCCATGAACATCGATTCGACGTCATGGACAAGAATTGAAAATTTCAAGAAGCTCTACAACGTATACTCACTAAAGATCTGCGTCTCCATCCTTGCAAAGTTCAATTGGCACAAGAACTGTAGCATAATGACCATGCACAGCGAAGAGAGTTCGTTGAATAGATTATTGAACAACAAGTGATTGCTGACTTTTCGAGCAAAATCATACTAAGCGATGAAGCTCATTTTGACCTCGATGGATTCGTTAATCGTCAAAATTGCCACATTTGTGGTTCAGAGAACCCACATGTGATTGTCGAAAATCAAATGCATACACAACGTGTCACTGTTAGGTGCGGAGTTTGGGCTGGAGGTGTCATTGGACCATACTTCTACGAAAATGAGGCTGGTCAAGCCAGTTACTGTTACTGGTGCTCGATATAGCGACATGATAACCAAGTTTTTTCTGCTTAAATTGGATTATGTATATGGACGGCATGTGGTTTCAACGGTGCGACATGCCATACAGCCCGTGAAACAATCCAATTACTGCATCAGACATTTCCTCGTCGTGTACTCTCTCGTTTCGGTGATCAGAATGGGCCCCTAGATCATATGATTTAACATCATTGGATTTCTTTCTATGCGGTTATTTGAAGTCAAAGGTTTATGTCAACAAGCCCACATCCACTCGTTCATAAGCAAAGCCGTGGATGTCATTTGCCCGATGTACTTACTATTCCATATATAACTCTATCCTATGTACTTTGTTTCAATAAAAAAAAATAATTGAAAATAAAAACTGTTTTCTATTTAACCCATTAACGCCCAAACTTACACAATTCTTCGTCCTTTTTGGAGCGTCAATCTCGAAGGGAAATTAACGAATTTACTCAATAAAAACCACTTATCCTAGTGTTTTCTGATGTGATCTTTCGATTTCCGAGGTCAGAATTGTGATTAAATGCTCTAGAAAAAAAATATGGCTGACTTTATGGATAAAAGTACTGAAAATTTGGGGATTATTTTTTTTATATAATTTTTTTTTAGTCCAAAAAGTACTCTAACCTACTCCGGATTGTTGAGGGAGGTGGAGGCAATAGTTGGAGTTGATGATAGAATTTTTTTTGCCGACCTCAACTGACTCTAATCTTTTCAAAATGGCGGATATTGCATAAAATCTCATGAAATATGAATTTTTCTCTAGTATTAACGAGAAAATAATGTTATTGTGAGTTTCTCTTGATCCACAGTCATTTTCCTCATTCAAATAATACTACAGAATATATTTGACAAAATTTTAAATTTTCAATGATGGCGGATTCAAAATGGCGGCCGGATTTCTCAAGAAATGGCGCGTTTTTCATTATAAAAAGTAAATAGGAGTTTGTAATTATACTTTTCCTATGTCATTTTATGTTTTAATAACATTTTGAGTTATTCCTGGAGAAAAAAATCTGAAATCCAAGATGGCGGATTTAATATGGCGGACATCATTCTTGAAAATTCAAAATTTGAAAACGGAAAAAATTACAGTCATATTTTACGTAGAGTTCTGATGGAAAATGTCCTTTCAATCTTTTTCATAAAAATGCGTTCTATCTGAGTAAAAAATTATTTGTCATTCTAACCTCAATACGAGGTTTTTTCCGGTGTCGAGGTTCTCATGATTTCAGCATGAGAATTATATATTATGCACTTAGGGATGCTCGGGCGCCAACTACTCGCCGGAAGTACACAACCTACTTGTTTCTCGTGGTGCATATACGATTTTTTCTCACACCCACCAGAAAGTACGTTCTACGTACTATTCTTTGAATAAATATGTATATATGATTTCATCATGAGAACCTCAACACCGGAAAAAAACCTCGTTTTGAGGTTAGAATGACAAATAATTTTTTACTCAGATAGAACGCATTTTTATGAAAAAGATTGAGAGGACATTTTCCATCAGAACTCTACGTAAAATATGACTGTAATTTTTCCGTTTTCAAATTTTGAATTTTCAAGAATGATGTCCGCCATATTAAATCCGCCATCTTGGATTTCAAACTTTTTTCTCCAGGAATAACTCAAAATGTTATTAAAACATAAAATGACATAGGAAAAGTATAATTACAAACTCCTATTTACTTTTTTCGAATCCCCGGAAATCGAAAGATCACATCCGAAAACACTAGGATAAGTGGTTTTTATTGAGTGAATTCATTAATTTCCCTTCGAGATTGACGCTCCAAAAAGGACGAAGAATTGTGTAAGTTTGGGCGTTAATGGGTTAATTAAAATCTTGCGTAAATTTTGGGACACCGTTTACGAATCGTCCGCATTTTGTCATTATTCGGTAATTATGTGACAGGAAGACCGCCACAACGTTTTTATCCCATATGACTTTTCTTAGATAATTATCTGGTTATATCGTTATAATTGCACATGTCTTTTTGTTAGCAGTCTAATAAGCCCAAAAATTTCCTCGTTGTTACGAGTACTATCCAAATAATCGGTTCATTATGACATTACTGTTGTGTATATTAGTTCAAGGTTTTTTAAGTGTTTTATTTTTTTTTTATCGACAAATACGAATAGTGACATCTCGCCAAAATATAACAAGCTGTAATTTATTTTATGAAATATATAAACACCTTACATAAAAACATATAGCAGAGGAACATATAAAATCATTGGCATCAGCATGCTTTATAATCTGGGTGCTGTACACAAATACATACATAATACTGCGGTATAACAAATATGTAGAATGGAAGTAAAGAATTGCTACACATGCTTTTATCACAAGCTTACCTGACTAAGTGGACGAATCTTGTCGTAAATAATACTTTCAGCTTGCATCGCGGAGGGCGGCGGATGATCGGGAGTGGGAGGTTGAGCGTAGTGAGTGGGGGAAAGTGGAATGTTGCGGTTAGTCAGTAACTTTTTGCTGTTCGATTTTATGGTGTTGGCCCTGTCATCGCTGTCACCGGAAACCATGATGAACGCACTGGAGACAAATGTCGTTTCAGGCGCTGACGAACTGGCAACCGGCTCGTCTTTTCCTTTCCTCCTGAAATCGTACTCCTCGTACACTTCGGGATGTCGCCTTAACTTCCTCCTTGGATTCTGCTGCTTCACCAGGATGTTCTCGTACACAGAGGTGATCGCGATGGGTTCCTGCTTCTTCCTGCTGTCCAGATCTTCGCTCTTCCCCCTCTGCAATTCGCTTCTGGGCCTCTCCGGCTCGTTGTCGTCCAGAGCGATGTTGAACACATTCATTTCGACGTACTGGTCCATGCTGCGACCGTGCGACAGTCGGTCCCGCCTGTTCTCCTTGTCGAATTCGTTGAGGTTGCCCTGACTTCTGGTGCCGCTATGCGCCAGAAAGAGGTACTCGTAGGCGCTATTGCTCACCCCGTCGACCGACATGGACATGGGTTGAATGTGCGTCGGAGATATAGATATGTTTCGCCGCGGCGGCTTTTTAGGGGGCGTCGGCTATGGGAGAAATTTTAAAATTAGGAAGTCGGGCGATTTTGCGGCTAAGCATAAATTTATCCCCTATCATATAAAAAAATGCAGAGTTTCAATTATTTTTTAGTATAGTCCACATTTCCAGTAACACATAAATTGGGCGTGTCTCTACCAGAGATGTTTGTTAATATACGAGGTGTGTAAATTAAGTAATGATTTTTTTTTTAAATTTCTTTTTCAAATAGAATTACAATTCGGTATTGTCTCCTTCAAAATAACTTCCTTAGGAAGCCATACAGCGCTGGAGACGGTTCTTCCATTCCTCATAGCAGTGCTAGAACTTATATACTGGAATAACCTTCAGGTGGTCGATTACAGCCATTTGAATGTTTTCTATGGTCCCAAAACGACGTCCCTTGAGGTGATTTTTCAATCTCGGGAACAGAAAAAAGTCACAAGGACTCAAGTCAGGCGAATAAGGGGCTGACGAGCCACAGGATTGTTTTTACTGGCTAAAAACTCGTTTACTGAAATGACTGTGTGACAAAGCGCATTGTCGTGATGCAACATCCAGTTGTTCTTGATGTCTGATCTCACACGCATGACTTTTTTTCGAAGTTTTTCAAGAACATCTCTGAAAAGGTGTTGATTTATTGTTTGGCCTGGAGGCACAATCTCTTTGTGGAGAATTCCCCGGCTATCAAAAATGCAAATCAGCATGTATTTGATCTTCGACTAGCTCATTCTTGCTTTTTTGGGTCTTGGAGAGCTTGTAGTGTGAAATTTCATGCTTTGGCGCTTGGTTTCCGGGTCGTACTCAAACACCTACGTCTCATCACCAGTAATGACACATTCAATAAAATGGGGATCATTTTCAATTGATCCCAAAAAATCCAGGCATCTTTCTCTCCAGATGTACTTTTGTTCCTGAGAAAGGTCTTTTGAAACCATTTTTGCGATTTTCCTCATCCCCAATTCGTTGGTCAAAATTTGATGAACAGTGGTGTGATTCAAATTTAACTCTTCCCCGATCAGTATTGTCGTCAACTGACGATCTGAACGCACAAGATCCTGTATTCTATCGACATTTTCATCGGTTCTTGAAGCTGAAGGTCTTCCGCTGCGTGGTTCATCCTCAATCGACTCTGAGAATGCCTTAAACCACTGAAAAACCTGGGTTCCTGAAAAAACATTAGGCGTGTTGAAGTTTCGTAAAAGTATCCGTTGCGCTGTGTCCAAGTCTGAAGCAAAACTTGATAGCACACCGTTGCTTAAAATTAATGTCACTCATTTTTAAAACGCACTAGGAAAAACGGTTTATGAAAACAGTCACAAAGAATAAACAAAATGACTATAACAAGTTCAAACTTAGTACAAGTTTGTATGTGCATTATATGTTAACCTACCGCCCTTCCAAGTCCTATCTCCACAGTGTTGCTCGATCGGGCGCTATGTTGCTAGTCTCATTTCTTAATTTACACACCTCGTACATTACTACAATAACACAGCTTAGACAGTGCCTGTATTATCGAAATACTTAATCCCCTCGTATATGAGCCGTAGTCGACTAGATGTACTGCGCTGGTGCGGACGACCGGTAAAGAATACAAGATGATGTTAGGAATGACCAGTTAAAAAACTGTAGCCGTCTAACACTGTGTTCTTTTTATCATCACACCTGGCGCTTTACCCACAGAGCTATCGCCACGTTCAACATTGAATGGCATGACTCCTCCCCAGAGTCCCTATCTAAACACCATCGAACACTTTTGGGATCGTTTAGATCGAAATATTCCCTATTTTGAAAGAAAATCTAAACCAGCCTTTACTGCCTTGCCTGCCTTAAAACATATTTTGAAAGGCTCTTATCAGCTGACTTTTCACAAAATTAGTCAGCAAGATAAAAAACACGCGTATTCGCCTACAGATGGCGTGCAGGCTGTTATTAAAGCGATTGGCTGTCACACACATCCTAGTATACACAATTAATTTTTTGCAGTTCAGTTCTATAATATACACTGTATTTAGTTCTTTTAATTATCCTTTAGTTTTAGTTCAATTTCTTTATACACAGGAGTATGTGGCATTGTCTATGATTATAAAATAACTTAATTTCCGCCCCCACTTTAGGTAGATGTAAAATGCGGCATTTTTATGTCAAAATTAGGCGAATTTACCTTTCGTGAAACCCAGTTCCCTTCATAGTGGAAATCTAATTCACCAGATCAATTGTAACTCTGAATAATACACTTTTATAAAAACGCTACCTTTATAAAAACGCGTTGATGTGATCAATTAATTAATTTCATTTTCTGTGTTATGTATAATAAAGTTTACTGATATAATTTTTTAACTTTACTAAGGCCGTTATTAAAAAAATCACAATTTTAAAATAGCTAATTGGAATGTTATGTTGAAGGGGTAAGAGCGAATCAGAGGGAACGGGATATTCGCTTACCACGTAACCACATTAAATTTAGTAATATGCAGATAATTCCTCAAGTAGGTTGTACTGCTGTATCTGGTTGTCTTACGTAAGTAAAAGCGGCCAAAACCCGTTTTACTCTACAGCTATTTGAATCTTGCCATTTCAGCAATTGCCTTCGACGACAATGTCGTATTGTCATTGATAGTAGCCAAAATATTTATGGCTTTCATCTTAAAACTTAGCTTACCGATACTTTGCTATTGGACCCAGGGCTGTGGCCGCTTCGGGGATTGTTCATCGGGATGTAGAGCGGCACGCCCCCGCTGTCTGGCCTCCTCGAGTACCCGCAGCTGGAGGCGGTAGAAGAGATGCTGATCTGATCGCACTCCCTGCCCGCGCACAGATAGTTCAGGTCCTCCGAATGGGCGCTAATGTCCATGAAGGCTCTGGGGGCGCACGGTATCTGGTAGAGGCTGTTATCGGACTCCCTAGAAGAATCAGAATTACATTGTGACCTGCAACCGTCCGCGGAATAGTACGACGAGCTAGCGGTGGAAGCGGTGCTGGCTTTTCGCAGGTCTAGATTTTCTTTGAAAGCGAACGTGATGCCGTCCAGCGGGGTTATATCTACAGGGACGGCGGCGGCCGGCTGTCTGGTGCGTTTAAGGACGGGGAGGCTCTTATAGGGTTTCGAGTTACGCCTAAAACATGCATAGATTCAAGATGCAGACACACGAATTCATGCGTTTCAGTTGGAATGTAGTCCTGACCGGACACAATTGGTATAAGCACCGACCAACTAGACCAAGCGCGGTCTTCTCTTCTATATGAGAACAAGTGAAGCTAAATTCCTGGGTTTGAACGTGTAGAATAAAGAATCAATAGCCCTGACTACTTAAACAGGGCCGCATTTAGGAAAATCAAATACTTTTTCAATTTAACCAAATGGCCCAAAATATACATTTATTTCAAATAGACAAATAAAATACTTTAGATTAGTCAATATTTTATAAATTATATACTTTAACTTGACGTTATTCAGTAGCAATGCGATCAAAGGCACATAAAATGAAAGTCTGCTATGGAATTACGAAATAATACGGCATACATGGTTATCAAATTAGGTACATTTTTATTTACTTGTTAGCAGTGGCGGTGCGTGATATTTCATTAGCCATATCTTGAAAACTACGTCCACTTCACTTTTAGATGATGACTATACACCTTCTACAGAAAGGATTTATAGTGAAAAATTGTCAGCAAGTTTGCGAAAAAATTTTCAAAAACAGTGGAGCACTGCCTGGGTCTCAGTAACGCTCTGTGGGATATTTGCAGTATATATTTTTTCATAATCTAGAAACAAATATAAGGAGACGTTTTTCGATTTGTTGCAAAATTTTTTTTTTTTCAAAAAAGTTATGGCCATTTTAATTTTAATTTTATAGGAACATTTTGTTTCCCAAAATTAAAATGGCCATAACTTTTTTGAAACAAAAATATTTTGTAACAAATCGAAAAAAGGGTCCTTATATTTGTTTCTAGATTATGAAAAAAAATATACTGCAAATATTCCACAGAGCGTTACTGAGAACCCAGGGAGTGCTCCAGTGTTTTTGAAAATTTTTCGCAAACTTTGCTGACGGTTTTTTTTACTATAAATCCTTTCTGTAAGAGGTGTATAGTCATCACCTAAAAAGTGAAGTGGGTCCCATGCGTCGTTTTCAAGATATGGCTAACTGAAATATCACGCACCGCCACTGCTTGTTAGTGAGTAAATGGTGAGTTTACACATGCATTAATTTAGTGAAACTAACTTCCGTAGAAGTTGAAATTTTGCTTACATGGACCGAAAAAAGTCTGCAGGCATCTGAAATGTACTTACACCAGTGGTACACCAAAGAACGGACAATACAATTTCTTAATGGCTGTGTAAGTAATTCGTGCTTATGGATTGTTCATAGTAAATCGTATAAAAACAGACCATCGTGAAAACGCCTATAAAAGTTCTTTGTGAACCAATGGGTATTGAAAAATTGTAGTGGTGAAGTCAAGGCAAAAATACGTCCTATTAAATATGCATATACATCATGCGAACTTAATTATATTCTCCAAATGTGAAGAGAGAAGTTCATTAAGTGATACAGACGCAGACGTTGCCGTAGCGTTACACAAATCAGAACGAACTGCCCCCACTCCAGTCTTCGACTTCCGAGGTGCGGAGGCGTAGTTTTCACTGAAATAGGGAAGGTACAAAATCTCCAACGAATGCGAATCGTCCCACTACGTCATCACTGATCCGTCCGCTGAGTGGAACGTGCCTATTAGGTGTGGCAATTATATCTTCTTATAACTTATTATAACCCTCACTTAGGTCTTACTTCCTTTCCTTTTTCTTGGCTGGCCACTAATTTCAGGGTACATACGATATGTTTGTACTTTAGCCACAGCAAAACAGCTGACAATTTAATTTTAAAAAAACTAACAATTAGTAACTTTTTAAGTTCATTTCTGTTTGATGAAAATTTTGTATAGACCTTGACTGAGATGTAAATAGAAGTGGCATGGCCACTGGCACCTCTAAATTCATGCATGTGTAATCACCTTTAACAAAAGATATGCTTCATTTTAGGTTACGTATACAATCAGTTATGTTTTTACAGTCCACCACTATGCGTTTACCCATTCTTTTTCGCTTTATAAAAACGAAATTTGATAAAACAACAGCAATGTTCATAGGGCAAACTCTACGATCAATTAATGAACCTACAAGCCCTAGCCTCGCTCTAAATTTTCGCTTGGCTTCACCCGTCTGTCTGTATGGCTGGGTCTAGTTGGTCTGTGATATTAATCATTATTGCGGATTGAGTCAGTGATTTATCCTTGATTTCGTCAATGACTTCTGATCATTTTCACGAAACAATTCTTGGTCAATTCGGGTTTGTATCCAAATGATTTGGTTTTATGTTTGTGCTATTGATAGCACGCTGTGCACGCTGGAAGTTAAAGTTAATGCTTTGCAACGCTGTGCTTTGAAAAAAAATAGTATGATATGTACAATACAAGATATGTCTAGTTCCATTAAAATGCACTAGTGTGCGATACCGCGACGGCAACGCCACAGCATTAAAAAAGATGATAATCCACTGGATTAATGATTAGATACCTCGTTCAAACTGAGATGTCACGGCAACCAATGGTGTCACTAATCCACGACTATTCTCATATCTATAGGCGTTAAAATCAAAGTGTACACTAGATACATCAATGTAATCAAAGTATCACACATACATATTATTTTAGAAATCAAGAATAAATACCGAAGCATATCTAAAGAATATATTTTCCACTGAAAAGCATACATTCTTTGAAAATGCAAAGGGGAATAAAAAACTTCCCTATGCCTACACGCATAGATTTTATTAATCTTTCGAAAGGGCTAATTTATTATTTCATTGAATAATAAATAGTTCAAAACTGCCAATATACTAACATTTGCTTATATTTATCTCTATTTTGCATAACTAGTCACTAAACTCAAGAGTTTATTAATGTTTAACGAAATAAAAAAAATATGTTTAAAGTTTTAAAAGGTCGCTACTTTAGATCCACGACGCGACGTTACATTTAGCTCCAGTTACACAAAATAAATTTTAATTCATGAACACGTGAAATGATTATTTTAAAGTTGGTATATCAAATATACTGGCTGTCTGCTAAAAAACGCCGCGAGCCATAACTCCGTTATTTGTAGCCTGATGTTAGAAAACAAAAAACCAGATGAAATGGCTCTAAATGAACTATATGAGACTATTACAGTATTTTTCAACTTTTTTTTTTCTGAAACGCGATAGTCAACTTTTTTTTCAAATGGCAATATAGGACTTTTTTTGTAAATCATAATGCTTTGTTTTCTGAATCCAATGATGTATAACAAATTGCCCTTTGTGAAACATTTATTGCAGAAAAAGTGCCAAAATTTTTGTTAATATACGACACTGAAAAAAGTTAAACACGAAATAACGTTAAACAAAGTACAACAAAGTTGAACACAAAACAACTAAACAAACAAATTAACAAAGCAAATGATATTATACAATTAATGCTCAACCTACTATAAATGCTGCTCAAATTGGCCGTCAGCATAATTAAGCCATGCCTGACATCTTCTGAATACGGCATGGGTCGCATTGAATATAAAATCGGAGGGTATTTCGCGGCAAGGACGTATAATTATTTGCCTTAGATTGTCTTCATTTACGGGCGGTGTGAAATAAACTTGATCTTGAATATAGTCCCACAACCAAAAAATCAAGTGGAGTAAGATATGGAGAACGGGCAGGCCATCGAATAGGTCCATAAGTTCCTATCCACCTATCATTAAATGTGGTGTTTAACCAATTGGTATTTATTCTGGCATTAAGAGGGGGAGCCCCATCTTGCTGGAAATAAATTATATTCAGATCTGCAATAGGTAATTCATCTAAAAAAATCTGAAGTTGTTCCGTCAATAACTGATAATATTGTTCTTGATTTAGGGTGCCGACTATGAAAAATGGTCCAATCAATGTATTACCCAAAATGCCACACCACACATTAACACTAAACCGTTGCTGAAAATTAGTTTCGACGATAATCCTTGGGTTTTTCTTGGCTCTCCGACCAATGTCGGTGAATATTCCTATTAAAAATACCATTGGCACTGAATTCGTCTGACCAAATAATAGTGTGAAAAAATGGGTCTGGTTGCAATGAATTTAAATAAAAATGGCAAAATTGTTGTCTTCGTCCTCTATCGTTTTCTTCTATTGCCTGTACTTTTTGGGGTATGTATGAATTGAATTTG
Source organism: Aromia moschata (assembly GCA_029963805.1). Classification (NCBI taxonomy): domain Eukaryota; kingdom Metazoa; phylum Arthropoda; class Insecta; order Coleoptera; family Cerambycidae; genus Aromia; species Aromia moschata. The sequence goes on along the minus strand of JAPWTK010000296.1, from coordinate 32,022 downwards.
TGTTTTTTCATATATTGCATGTACAGTTTGCTTTGATGCCATAACATTATTCGAAATTTCTCGAATGGAAGTTTTTGGGTTTTCTTCAACGTTAAGAAGAACATTGATCTCGGTGTTTTCATTAAATCGATGTTTTTCTCGTTTTGGTTTCTTAAAAGCTCCATAGTTCCTTAAATTTTCTTCAAGTCTTCCAAATTTACGTGGTTCTGGAACTTCTCTGTGAGGAAACCGCTCTCGTAAAGGCGGACTGCCGCACCACGATTTCTATTACACTCAAAATATACCTGAATCATATCCGTTAATTGATTATTGTCCATTTTTTTCTGCTAAGCTTATTTCACAAAAAATAACCTAATGCAGAAATGACATAAAGTTGAATGCGAAAAAAGACTGGGACGTGGACGCTGAAGTGACATTTATTCGTTTTATTGTATTATTTTTTGTTTTCCACGGCATACGTAATTAGATTAGTTAAACTACGTTTATCAGTTGTACGGTATCAGTTAGCCGGCAGGACGCCGATTGCGATATTGACAAACATTTTGGCACTTTTTCTGCAATAAATGTTTGACAAAAGTCAATTTGTTATAACATCGTTGGATTCAGAAAACAAATTTGCATAATAATTTACAAAAAAAATACTATATATCCATTTGAAAAAAGTTGACTATCGCGTTTCAGAAAAAAAAGTTAAAAAACACTGCAGTAGTCTCCCTTATATTTCATTTAGAGCCATTTCATCTGGTTTTTTTTGTTTTTTAACATCAGGCTACAAATAACGGAGTTCTGGCTCGCGGCGTTTTTTAGCAGACAGCCTTGTATATGGAGCATTACGCCAACTAAGTGAGGTCAAAAAAATTTGTGTTTGAAACATATCACAATCGATATACTGCTAAAAAAGTCAACTTTCGTAAAATTTTAGATTTTTGAGCCACAAGGAGCGGAATGGTGAGGGTGAGAAATACAAATTTTTCGTTTCGACTCTGCAATCCTCTCGGTAAGAAAATGAAAAGAATTAAAAGAGAAGTTTGCAATGGTTTTCGATTTTTTCTGTAGAATACGATAAAAATATTTCAAAATCATTAAAGTGTTTTCACCTTTATTTTGAGGATTGGGAAGTTAAAAATCGAAATTTCGAAAGTATGACACGGCTTTTTTTTCAATTTGTTATTTTTAATTTCTTCTCATTTTTGTACTTCGAATAATTTTTTAATTTATAATGCGTCGACCATAACTGGCCCAAAACTTCTAAAGGTGAAAAACGTGGTTTTAGCGTATTTTCTCATCCTGTGAGATAGTAAATGGCAAGTGAATAATATATTCCAAGGTTTCTGGGGTCGCTGATTACGAATTTAACGTCAGATTTTCTAAAAACAAAATGGCGGATCCAGTATGGTAGTCAACTTTTAAAAAATGGCTAAATTTTGAAATTTAAAAAATACCATCGTATTCTATGGGAAATTTTCTACCTTAGATTCGTAACCAGCGACCCCAAAAACATTGGAATATATTGTTTACTTGCCATTTACTATCTCACAGGATGAGAAAATACGCTAAAATCCACGTTTTTTCACCTTTGGGCCGTTTTTTGGGCCAGTTCCTGGTCGACGCCCGTTATGAATTAAAAATTAATCGAAAGTACAAAAAAAATAGAAAGAAATATAAAAAAATAAAAAATTGAAAAAAATCGTGTCATACTTTTCGAAATTTCCATTTTAAACTTCCAATCCTCAAAATAAGTTTGAAAACTACCCCTCAATAATTTTGAAAATATTTTTATCGTATTCTACGCAAAAAAACACATCGAAAACCATTGCAACCTTCTTTTTAATTCTTTTTCATTTTCTTACCGAGAAGGATTGAAATCTTAGAGTCGAAACGAAAATTTGTATTTTCTCACCATCACTATCCCTCTCCTTGTGGCTCAAAAAATCTAAAATTTTACGGAAGTTAGTTTTTTAGCAAGTACTATCAATTGTGATATGTTTCAAACAGAATTTTTTTTTACCTCACTTTGGCGTGAAATGCCCCATATGTATGTAGGTACGTACTAGGGACAGAACTAAATGTTGCATTGTGCAACTTAACGATATCATTAGATAATTCCCTAGAAGCTTCCTCTGGGACTGGGAGGATGTCGCGTTCTTCCCGTGACATAATCACAGACTTGCGACATGTGGCACGAATGTGAACACTATATACAACTTAATTTACTTTTTTAGCGCATATTTACTGAGTCCATCTTGCAAAATTGGGACCAAAGTCATTTCACAGTTGCGCAAATTAACGTTTGGTTTTGTCTCTAGTACGTACATATATCATTGCAACAGAGCAAATTCAACTGGAAAATCAAACACATTCACTAACAAACATTACACTCATGAACTTACTAATTATCTACAAAATATATAGCATGTGTATACAAGAAGTAAATGCTTACATTGCCAAGTTTGACATCGGTACATATGTGCCTTCATTGTCATTCACGTCTCGTGTTGGTTTTTCAAGGTCGTTCATGCTAACAAAATCATGCAAAAATAATAAATAATGTGTGTGCAGTAACTATTCACATACCTATACATAAGAAATAAGTAATGAGAAAAACAATAAAAAATAACAAAACTCACTTTACGTCACTTACTAAACTAAAAATAAAAATATGTGGATCACAGGCATAGTTCACAAAATTCACTGACTTCTTTTTTGGGCCTAAATTCGACACTGATTCTGCACCCTGACAAGAGATAGTACGTGGTTGCTCACTCTTCAGAAGCGAAAACTACAAAGATCCGCGCACAGACTATCTGTATCAAAATGTCTGCTGGCGCCATCTGCGCCCATTTTACATCAAGACAGAGAAGAAATTAATAGGTATGAAATATTACACAGTCTGAAAGAAGATTGGCGATACTGGACACAGTGAGCATATAAACCAAAAATGAAACGGTACTCCTTGAGTCACTAGATATTCATTAGTTTTATAAGTGCACAGTACATATATGCTCAATAATAAAAGAGGTATTTTAGCGTAGTGGTAAAATGTCTAAACAGAAAAACAGCACTTTATACCATAACCATTATCATTTTTTCAATTTCATGTCATTGTCGGAAATCATAAATGGAGAATGAAGAAATACAGTCAGAGGACGTTTAACCGTCATGTTTTATTTTCTTATCTCTCACCTGAATTATGACTGTTACTATAGCATTGACGTTTAACATCAATATTTTATCAACAAACTTTTCGATGTCACTACTTTTCAAGTTAGTACCATTAATGAAATCGAAATCTTTAATAGTCAATAAAAAACATGGCTGGGTACATTCATTAGCATGAATCAAATTAACACTAATGAGCAGCCGATATACTTTCAGATCATTTTTTACAACTTCAACGTAGTAACGTCGGGTGCACACTACACATAATTTGGATTTGCACGATAAGAGTAAAGTGAGTTCAGTTAATTTTGACAATTCATGTCTCAAATGTTACTAAATATGTTTATACGTATAAGTGACATATCAACCACAAAAAATATGCCTAAAGGATGAGGGCCCTAAGGCCGACTTTCAGCCCTCTTCAATATTATTTGTAAATAGCTTTTTTATAACTTAAGAAATAATATTCAATCGCGATTCCAGACCAAACAGAGCGTTTCCGAACTCTACTGACTCAATATGTGTCCAAAAACGCACAAAATAAATGATCGTATACAACATAGCAGTGAAAATAGTTTCAAAAGCGTTATTCACTCTTGAATTAAGGAAATCGTAAACTCAAGACGTTTAACTCCAAATGTCTACAGGCTTGCAAGTTAGGTGGCCTTCAAGCCCTAAATTCTCAAAAAAAAACGTAAGACAAGAACAACGGTGTAGACGTATAAGGCTTCTATTACTTTTGAAGTACTTGTTTACAGTGAATCTCTTTGAGGTACCTTTTGTAGTGCCTACTTGATTATAATGAGTTTCCTTGCCTCTTACTTATTGTGGTGCTTGTGGTCTTAAGGGGTTACTACCCAGCAATTTTTTTCCCGTTTTTTATTTTTTTTTTCTGATGTATAAACTATCTAAGAATGATACTAAAAAGAATTTTGGAGGGTCAAGCTTTAAAAAATGTTTACAGTTTATTTTCCGAACACGTCTCAACGGTCCAGAATGTTCGAAAAAGCCGCTTTACTGTATTATTACTATCTGTTGGTAGTATTTCGTCGGTACAAATGAGTTATATCTTCTCGGAATATATATATGGGATTCACTCCTCCTTGGCCAAAAACTTGATAACAATCCGTTGCTCCACGGAGACGTGCACTCCTTTCTCGCTCATGTTCTATTTATTACTAACGGGACCTGACGGAATTGCTATAGCCTCTACCACCTCCCTAATAGCCGAGACTACCCGAACAGTAATCCCTCCCCGGTCTACGACGTGCCTGGAATTTAAAAAAACAACCAATCCCGTTTATATTTGATACATCCTCGTACATACGAGACATGGCGTTATTCAATCTTAGGGAAGCTAATAGAACTCTACAATATACGTATTATTTATATGATCAAATACGTTTTCAAATTCTAAACGCGTTTTTCTCGAAACTGTGTTTTTCAAATTGGCGTACAACGTAGCTAGCTCAGTTTTTATCCGATAGACTTGAAATTTTAATTGTAGTCTTATATAGATTGTCTATCGAAGTACACAGGATTTTAGAGATTGATAAATAATTAGATTTGTAATAACCAATTTAAGGTCAATTTTTCAAGAAAAAAACTAAAAACAAATTGAAATCAATGTCAATTTGCGAATTTAAAAAAAAATTAAAATCTTGAGTACTTCCAAAGAGAAACTAAGGGAGATTAAGAAAAAAAAACATTTTTCTAAGTGGTGTACGAAGACTGCTACAGTGTACGCCGATTTCCTCCTCCAGAAAAATGTTTCATGTTACCTGGAGCTACAATGCTATTTTGTAACTTTAATGAAAATAAAAAATACTTTTTGAATACATTAATACCCATAGAATTAAGTGTCAAAATGTCATTTTTATTCATTACACAGGTATCGGTAAAAAGCTTCATTTTTCAAGTTTTAGGTTTATGATTTAAGAGCAAATATTACTTTTGGAATACTGCTTTTTTCCCTCTTGTATTGCGTACGCTCATTTCTGCATTTTTGACCACATATGTGAGTCAACAGAGTTTAGAAATGCTCCATTTGGACTGAAATTGACTGAATATTATTTCTTAAGTTACAAAAAAACGGATTCCACCTATTTACAACGAATTTTAAATTGAGCTGAAAATCAGCCTTGGAATGAGGGTCCCCTCGTCCTTTCGTTTGATAATCTGGAAAATGAGTTTCTTTTGTTCGTTTCAGTAAAAAAGTTCGTTGTGGAGTAAAAATCGAGTCTGTAGAATCATGTATATATGTAGGACCTTAAGGTTAACATTAGGGTGGACCTTAATGTTTTTTTTTTCGTTTTTTCTCAGCGGGCCGGGTGAAAATCAGTTCTGGGTACCTAAAAACTTGTGCGGAAACCAAAATTGCCGCGATCGGAACCTTTTTTCCCGTGCCGCAAAGCGCCGGAAGTTTCTTATGGGATTTACATGTTAAAAATCATTGAAAACGTTCGATACGCTCAACAACTATGAAAATCATCAAATCTGATAGTCGCAAGGATATATTTCCATGTATTTTTTCCTCCTGAATAAGATGGAATCGTCAGATTTCGTTTATTCGTTCAGTGAAAAAAAATTATGTGCGAAAAATTGCAAAAAAACACCAAATTAAACTAAAAAATTTGAAAAAAGACGAAATAATTTATTATGGTGATTGTACCTGACTCTAGGGAGTATTAAGCATATCATTATTCAAAAGTAGAGGTAAAAACGTACAATTTGACGTCCGGTTGAAGTCTGTAGGTGCCTCTGAACCGGAGTTGCGACCATTTCAAGTTGTACCCAAAATTCAGAGGCGTATATGACGGAAGGCGATTTTTCTGTTTTTTCAATCCTGATTCTCAAACGATAGATTCTCCTGCATCGACTTGCATAATTTAACGGTAGTATGAAATGCTCCATATGTGTTTGTTTCTCAACAATCGAGTAGTTTAAGGGTTATTCAAGCTTGAACAAACGAAAGAACGGAAGAATGAATTCTCGAAAAAAATACGGTTTTTCTCTTAAAGTTGATAGCTCTGACATTAGCCAGCGGAAATTTCTTCGTATTACTACCAACTTCAAGTGATTCGGATGTAAACACATGAATGTAAACAAACATTAAATTAATCTAAACTGATTTTATTTGTACTATTTAGTAATTAAATCAATTGAATTGACTTAATTAAGTCAAATCCAAAAAAAATTCAATCGATGTACTTGTTAAACTGCACAAATAACAACGGAATAAATTAGTTTCAGGTTATTTGTATTTGGCGCGCGCTCGGAGCGCTTCGGAGACTTCGGAGTGCTCGAATCAAAAACGCGTGTTCAGGTGAACTGCTCAGATTGCTCGGATCGCTCCGAGGCGTATTCCCGAACGAATCTATTCAAACGACCACTTTACGACCGTCGCCAATTTCAATTCTTCTCTTCGAAACTTCTTCTCTCTCGACTTCTCTTGAAGTTGGTAGTAATATGAAGAAATTTCCGCGGCTAATGTCAGAGCAAATGAAGCTACCAACTTTAAGAGAAAAACGGTATTATTTTCGAGAATTCATTCTTCCGTGCTTCGTTTGCTCAAGCTTGAATAAACCTTAAACTACTCGATTGTTGAGGAACAAGCACATAACATAGAGATTTGTATTACTACCCGATTATACCACGACGCAGCTCCCCAACTCCAAAGTATGATGCTAACGTTACAAGTACGTGTACGAACGTCGGACACTATAGTATGTTCCAATCCGAAATTTTCTTATAATCAATGTAAAATGACTTCAAGTTAAAGGTAATATTATATTAAGATGATGAATTATTCGTATGATATGGAGCATTTCATACTATCGTTAAATTATGCAAGTCGATGCAGGAGAATCTATCGTTTGAGAATCAGGAATGAAAAAACAGAAAAATCGCTTTCCGCCATATACGCTCCTGAATTTTGCGTAAAACTTGAAATGATCGTAACTCCGGTTCAGGGGCACCTACAGACTTCAGCCGGACGTCAAATTGTAGGTTTTTACCTCTACTTTTGAATCATGATATGCTTAATACTCCCTAGAGTCAGGTACAATCACCATAATAAATTATTTCGTCTTTTTTCAAATTTTTTTAGTTTAATTTGGTGTTTTTTTCGCAATTTTTCGCACATAATTTTTTTCACTCAACGAATAAACGAAATCTGACGATTCCATCTTATTCAGGAGGAAAAAATACATGGAAATATATCCTTGCGACTATCAGATTTGATGATTTTCATAGTTGTTGAGCGTATCGAACGTTTTCAATGATTTTTAACATGTAAATCCCATAAGAAACTTCCGGCGCTTTGCGGCACGGGAAAAAAGGTTCCGATCGCGGCAGTTTTGGTTTCCGCACAAGTTTTTAGGTACCCAGAACTGATTTTCACTCGGCCCGCTGAGAAAAAAACGAAAAAAATATTAAGGTCCACCCTAATGTACATACTTGCTCGGTGAAGATAGACTACAAAAAATGGTTCTGGGATGAATATCTAAAAATTGGTCAGAATAAATCATGAGAGTCATTTAAGTCAGAGAGGACGAAAAAATCTTGTTAAAAAAGTTGTTAACACGATCACGGATATTTTTGTTACTGTCAATAGTAAAATTTGAGACATACGACAACTGTCGATGTATATTTTGTGTTGTTCAAGTGTTACTTTGAGTTCTTACATAGAAACTCCCGACACTCGCGAGACCCGCCTGTCCTCGAAAGGTTCTGGGGTCGCGCATGCCTCTGGAAATCCACCTCTGCGGCGAGGTACCAGGCGATGGTTCGGTGGTGACTGACCTTGCGTTCTTAGAGGAAGGCCTAACGTTCTCGTATGGGCTACCTATTGGAAAAATACTTGCACACTTCTATTCATTCAAAATGGAACGCCTAAATATTCCAATCGGCATTTCACACGGAGATTCAAAGGCGCATATAACCTTGAAATTGTAAAATGGATTTCTATTTTCCTAGAACCGATGAGTAGAGATTATTGATACCTAAATGTATTGTCTGTGGAGTATGAATCGAATTCATCAAGTAGACATTCAGAAGTATCGTTTTTACCGTTCTCTAAACATTATGATGTTTTGCTCCCTAAATATGTTATGTATTATTGACCGCTGAACGTTAGAAGCAATAAAACTTTCGTATTCGGTTGAAAAATTCGTCTTCCACAGAACCCTTCAATTCTTAATGTTTCAACCATCGGCTCAAAGAAGAAAGGAATCCATTTGATAATTTCATTTTCACCTTTGATGTATAATACCTATTCGATTTTTAGATGATCCATTTCAATTTAACATAATTTACATAATACCTAGAAATTTAAATATTACCTAAATCCGAATCTGTATTTGGCACTGTAGGAAATGGGTGACTGATACTTTCTCCATCGCTGTCTACCAAGGGCAAACCTCTTTTTGTGACCTATGTGTGTGTTATCAATTATTAATATGTCGTACATAATTTAATTAATTAGAGGGTGTTTCTGCAAGGTTAATGCTTTGCTCTGCAACAACTACTGGCTGTTATAAAAATAGAGACTATGTAATTTATCGCAATTTACTTTTTTAATTTAATTCTTCTCATGTTAATTAGTTGAATACACATATACAGGGTCGCTGATATGTATGGAAACGGTCGATTATCTCCTAAAGTAAGGTAGCTAGCGAAAAATGTTAAGACACAAACGTTTTAGGGTTTTTTAAAATCTATCACAATAAAGAAAAATTAAGTATACAAGATCAGTCAAAAAGTCATGACGAAACAAAGTTGCTTTTTATTGAATGGAATACCCTGTATATTATTCCATATTTCAATTCTTCTCAAAATTATAAACAAAATTCATATAGCACATCGAATACCTAAATTTAACTGTTTTCGAGATATCGTATTTTGAAAATCATTTTCTTATAAAGTATACAAAAATATTTTAGTTTATTAAGTTTATAGTCCATCAAGTTACCTTTGAAGGTTTCTAGCTCCATAACAACGCCGCTTCGTTCTTTTTTGTCTAACAGTGATGATCTTGACAACACATGTCAAAAATACATTTAGTGTAAATTATTTTCGCCCAAAAAATGGCACGTTTAAGTGAAATCGAGCGTATTGAAATTGTAATGATCATAGGATATGGTGATAGAAGACGAAGTTTTGACCAAGTAGTGGTTATTTTTAATGAATTGCATCCCGATCGGGAACCTCTTTCTAAATCAACCGTTTCAAAAACATTGCAGCGTTTTCATGAAACTGGAGGTGTTCATCATCAACCAAACAGTGAAACATCGACCAAAAAGTGGAAGACCAGTAAGCGTTACAAACGAAGAAAATTCTTTGAATGTCATGTTAGATGTGGTGGAAAATCCAATAAATTCGACGCAACAGAGGGCTGTAAATCATAACATGAGTCGATATTCCATTCAAAAAATTTGCAAACGTGAAAAATTCCATCCATATAAAATTCATATGTTACAAGAGTTGAGTGAAGACGATTTTGACCGTAGAATCGAGTTCTGCGAAGTTATTATGGATAAATTAAACGAAAATGTCAACTTTGCCAACCACATATTGTTTTCTGACGAATCTACATTTTGTTTAAACGGGCATGTAATCCGACACAACTGTAGGTATTGGTCAGACCAAAATCCACATTGGATGGAGGAAGTTCACACCCAACGACCACAAAAAAGTAAATGTTTGGTGTGGCATTATTGGTGGACACGTCATAGGAGCCTATTTTATAAACGGAAATTTGACCTCTGAACGATATTTATTACTTTTGCAAGAGCGTATTATTCCAGAGCTTAGACGATTATTCCCGAACAATAACAATCCCAATTTACCGGCAGAACAAATATGGTTTCAACAAGATGGGGCTCCTCCACATTTTGGACGTTTGGTACGGGTATATCTAGATGAAACCTTTCCTGATAAATGGATTGGACGCAGGGGGGCAATTGAATGGCCAGCTAGGTCTCCCGATATGACCCCACTTGACTTTTTTCTGTGGGGTCACATAAAAAATGTAGTCTACAAAAATAGGCCGCAAAATATCGAAGAGTTGCAAGAAAGGATAAGGCATGAAATTTCCACCATTCCTCCCAACACACTTTTAGATTCACTACAAAATTTTTGTTCAACGAATTCATTACTGTCAGGAGGTAAATGGTGAACACTTTGAGCACCTTATAATAAAATAGAATTCCAAAAAAAATTATTTGTTGTTTATTAAAACTTGTTTTCTCTCTTTTTTTTCTGGCATAACTATTGTTTTCATAAAATTTGAAATATCCAGGACATTCATTAAAAAAATACATTTTTTCGTTTCATGCATTTTTATCAACCCTGAACAATTATGCTTTTTTATTTTCTGTAAAAAAATAATAATTAAAATTTAATCATCCATATCTTCCACCTTGTGTAATTTTCATAATAAATATCCATCATTTCGGGCTTTTCCTTTAATAAATTTGAGAATAGTAAAAAGTTATTTTCAAAATTCGATATCTCGAAAACGGTTAAATTTAGGTAACGATGTGCCATATGAATTTTGTTTAGAATTTCGAGAATAATTGAAATGTGGAATAATATACAGAGTGTTCCATTAAGGAAAAAGCAACTTTGTTTCGTCATGACTTTTTGACTGATCCTGTATACTTAATTTTTCTTTATTGTGATAGATTTTAAAAAACCCTAAAACTTTTGTGTCTTAATATTTTCCGCTAGCTATCTTAATTTAGGAGATAATCGACCGTTTCCATATATATCAGCGACCCTGTATACCGGACGGTCTACGGTCTACGTCTAATGAACTCAAAATGTTCGGAAAAACATAACCTGTTGCCGTCCATGGGTTGCCAAATTATGTTTTTATTTGATTCTTATCTTTTCGCTAGAAGGGACGGTGAAGACCCATGTGACGTAATTATTTTTTTGTTCTGACTTCACTTATACTTTTCACAATTACTTTTTTTTGTGACCTTCAGCGACCTCGAAAACCCTCAGGTAGAGGTTTGAGGGATTAAAACCAACTGAACTTAATTTGAATTTTTGGGAGATCATTTCATTTAATCACAGGTATCTTTCGCCGCACTATGGGACGTAGTAAGTGTAGGTACCCTATCAATTTCCAAGTCCATTCGGATTTCAAAATAATATGTTCCAACGAACATTTCATTTTTATGCCTCGCACATTCGAACTAATTTCGTCAATTTTTGGACAAGGGAAGGGTCAGCTGACGTTAAACATCCCATAGGGGGCCAAATTATTTCTTTCTGACTTCACCATAGCTCTCAAAGATCAGGAAACCCCCGAGTGGAGATTTTGAAGTCAATTGAACATAATTTTTGGGAGATCATTTCACTTTCTTTCGCCACATTATGGGACCGTAAGAATAGATATAACATAGATTTCCAAAAAGGCCATCAGGTTTTCGAAAATTTACGTTCAGTTGACGTGGAACGTTCCATAACAGGCTAGAAACACTTTATATTTTTAATTTTAGGCTCTAGTATACTTGTAGAAAACGTCCTGTACCTTTTTAGTTACTGGACTTGAACTTGAAAGACTCATGTTATACACGGTGAAGACTTTAACTGGAATATATTCGCTAGCGGGGTGGTGAATGATTTTTCAAAAAATTCCCGAGACACGTCAACTTTTTAAATGTATTTACCTACATTTTGCAAGTAATGTGAAAAATATAGCCCTTCAGGGGTGGCTGAAACCACCCTCGACATGATTTTTTCAAATGCAACCCTATGGATTGTGATCCCTCATTGTAAAGCTGGTGGAAAGAGGAATCCAACGCACTGATCAAATTTTTAATTTTTAGAATGTTTGTAGGGTTGCATACAATTAAAACGTAATTTTATAGTTTAATTTATTTTTAACGCAACAATTTCGTACTCAAAATGTGTGTTGTTTAGTTTTGGAATGTAAACCGTACTTTTCATATGTCCCCACAAAAAAATCCAAGCAATTTTTTGCCACAACTGATATTTGTTATTTTTTGCTAGTGTTTTTACACGGCCGCAAAGAGTAATTTAGTTTGTATGCTGTATTCAGAGTTTGAAACGAAGTGTTATTTCAAATTGGTGAAAATGTCTTATTTAACTGAATCACTAAAAATCGAAATTTTGATGATGATTGGATATGGTGATAGGGCGCGAACTCAAGGCGAAGTTGTTCGCTTGTTTCGAGAAACGCATCCTGACATGCCACCACTAAATCAAGGTACCATTAGCAAAATTGAGGTACAATATCGAGAGATGGGTCGTGTCAGGAAAGTACCGAGTAAGAGGCAGGCTGTTGTTGATGACGACACGAAGTTGAATTTGTTGCTTGCTCTAAAAGAAAATCCAATCACTCCAGCCCGTCAACTGGCCCGTGATAGTAATCTTAATCACAAAACAGTTTTCAAAATACTTAAATATGAGAAAAAACGCCCATATAAAATGCAAGCTGTTCAAGAGCTACTTGAAGATGATCCAGATCGACGAGTGGAATTTTGCGATTTATTGATGACTTGTATTGATCAAAACCCGTTATCTTTAGAGTGGATAGTTTTCTCTGACGAGGCTACTTTTACATTAAATGGGCACGTAAATCGCCAAAATTGTCGTTACTGGGCTGAAGAGAACCCCCATTGGATGAGGGAACTTCATACTCAGCGCCCACAGAAAACTAATATGTGGGCCGGAATAATACAAGATAGAATTGTAGGACCATTTTTCTTTGATGACACTCTTAATGGAGCAAGATATTTGCGTTTACTCCAGCACGAACTGGAGTATTTGGACTGTAACTGGACATTTGGTTCACATAGCACTGGCATTATGCCAGTGCTATGTCATTTATTTCCAAACCCCTTAAACCCTAACTTGACCGACGAGAGGTTATCGTTTCAGCAAGATGGGGCCCCACCACACTATGCTGCCATTGTTCGTTAGTATCTGGACAGATTTTTCCCGGTAGGTGGTTTGGGGGGCGAGGTAATATTGAGTGGCTAGCAAGATCTCCAGATCTTACACCACTGGATTTCTTTTTGTGGGGACATCTTAAAAGTAGGGTTTACATTCAGAAACCCAACAACATAGAAGATCTGCAGGAAAGGATAAGAGAGGAAATCGGAAAAATACCACCGCAAATCTTGCATAATGTAAGAGACGAAACCTACCACAGACTGGGATGCTGCCAACAAGTGAATGGTGCACATTTTGAACAATTGTTACGTTGAAAATAAATTTAATTTTTAAATTGTTTTAATTGTATGCAACCCTACAAACATACTAAAAATTAAAATTTGATCAGTGCGTTGGATTCCTCTTTCCACCAGCTTTACAATGAGGGGTCACAAGCCATAGGGTTGCATTTGAAAAAATCATGTCGAGGGTGGTTTCAGCCACCCCTGAAGGGCTATATTTTTCAAATTACTTGCAAAATGTAGGTAAATATATTTAAAAGTTGATATGTCTCGGGAATTTTTTGAAAAATCACTTACCACCCCGCTAGCGAATATATTCCAGTTAAAGTCTCCACCGTGTATAATAAAGAGAGAAATTGTGATTTTTTTGTCATAAGATACCATTTTTTGTCATAAGACACCAGCGACCCAAAAAACATATGACTATGGTGGTGTACTTTACTATCCGGTTGATTCATTAGTATTGAACAATTCCCTTCGCGGCGTGTATAGAGAACTCTTGGAGGACAGTATTGTCACCGTCACTGCCGCTGTCTATTGTGCTCAACTCCTCAATTTAGCAGCCCAACTCGATCTTCTGCTGAACAGTTATACTACCACACGATAATGCGCGTCCCCATGTAACAAAACAGACACTCCTTATACTCTTTCAATTATGCTTGAAGTTCTGCCCCATCCACCGTATTGACCACACCTTTCCCCCATTGGCTATAATTTGTCTGTGCCGTCAGCAAACATTTAATAAATAAATCAGTTAGTGATCGTCACCATCTACAAATAGTCATACATAACTTTTTCGCTTCACAACCGCATGAGTTCTGGGAACGTGGTATCCGCAGTCTGCCTACTCGTTGATGACAAGTTATAGAGTCGAATGGCGCTTACATTCTAATTAAATTCCTCCTGTTTATAAAATAAATAATCGTATTTGAATATGTCAGCAAGGCTCAATTCTTTTGAATCAAGCGGATATAATTTCCATTTTTTTTTGTGGGCATTGTAACTTCGAATACTAAGAGAAAAACTAAAATTGTGATGTAAAAGTATTACACATTTTAAATAGACCGCGAACTGTATCAACGCGAGCGAAAACAGTTTCCTACAATTCGAAGGCGGCCATAAAGTACACAGTTAAATCCTCGACGTAAAACGGGAATTACGAGATAGATGTATACTTACGTTTCAGGATGTTCATAATCTCTTGCGAGGCCTGGGCAGTATTGAATTGGCTTAGGAGGTCCATTACCGTGAAATTATTTGAGTCTCGTATTGAAGTATTAACGCCGTGTTCGAGTAGAGTCCGAACAACTTCGACTTTTTCCGCAAAGCGCAGCTTCGTGCAGCGCCGTTCCGGATTTGGTTCGCATATTAACGTTGAAGCCAGCCCGCAGAAGGACCTCAACTACAGTTCTGCAACAATGGAATAAGTATTTACAGATACTCACAAACGTATTCGGCCACCCTAGATATTGCTAATAAATTGACATACGAGAAATAGTTATCACTGACTGGAAAACAAGAGAAATTAACACAATGATATATGAACATTATGCTTTATTATACTACATAAAAAAGTAATCAAAACATACATTTAAAAACTGCCGACAAAACACGATAATGTCCAATTTATGACACAAAAGTATTCGGCCACCAAGAGAAAAATTAAATAGGAAAGGTACGAACAATTTAAAACGGCACATCTAATATCTTGTCGAATATTCTTTAGAATTCAGAATAGCTTTCAGCCTATTTGGCATTGAATGCACCAGTGTACGGGTGACTTCCGGGGTCACATTGCTCCATTCTGTTGAGAGATGATTTTTTAACTCTTCTTTATTGGTAATTCGTTTATTTTTCAGATATCGTTTTAGATGTGACCATAAGTACTAGGCGATTGCGGCGGTGTTATCAATTATCGGTACATGGTATAGCAGCCATTCCCGCGTTTTACGGGCACAGTGTTTGGGGTCATTATCTTGTTGAAATATGTAATGATCGCCAAATCCCAATTTTTCGGCGCTGGCCTGTAAATGATGCTTCAATATATTAATATAACAATATTGGTTCAATATTCCTTCAATAAAATTAAGGTTACCCACTCCCGCAGCCGCCATACAGCCCCACACCATGAGATATCCACTGCCCTGTTTTACGGTAGGTTTTAAGTTTTCCTTATTTAACCTTTAGACTGCCGGCATTTTTCCCTTATAAATGGATATTTTTGAGGGGCAAAGTTTATATATATATAATCATCTAATACATCTAGAGTAGTTGCCGAGGTCACGGGTGGCTCATATATGAGCCAGGCCGGCTGGCAATGGTCGGGCCAATGTTAAAAATTTTCAGATTGTGTAAATTACTCTATATTTATTTTTAACCGATGTGCTTGATATTATAATGTAATAAGCTACCAAAAACACTAAAATATATTTAGTCACGAATAAAACCACAAGCATCCAAACCGCCCCTAGCGAGGGGATGACATTTTCAATAATTCGTTATTAGGTGGGTATTAATTTTTTACACGATTTTTTTCCCTAAACACGCTGTAATATCTGTAAAATGTACCCTGAAATTTTCCCCAATCGATTGAGGTGCCAATTATTATTTATGGTGCTTCCGAAAAAAATCGTGTAAAAAGTCAATACCCACCTAATAACGAATTTTTGAAAACTACACCCCTCGCTAGGGGTAGTTTCGGCAGCTCAATCAATTGCGGAAAATTTTAGGAAACATTTTACAGATTTTACAGGCTATTTACTAAAAAAATTCAGTAAAAAGTTCAATAACGAATACAAGTTCAATAACGAGTTTTTAAATATTTCACCCCCTCGCTAGGGGTAGTTTGGGTACCTCGATCGACTAGAAAGAATTTCAGTTGTATCCTTTAGAGATCAGAGAGCGTATTAAATGGGAAAAATTCACTATAATATCTGTATTCATCACTAAAACTATTATTTTATTACTGTCCCATATACCAGCCAGCCGGCAGTCTAAAGGTTAACGATGTACCAGGTTTTCTCCATACAATTTGTCGTCTGAACGAATCAAATATCTCAAATTTACATTCGTCGCTAAAGATAGCCTGATCCCAGTAAGGTTCAGGCTCATTCACATACTGGTTAGCAAACGTGAGTCTTTTTTGTCTGTTGGCCTTACTAATTCAGGGTTTCCTTCGGGCAACTCGGCCGTGGTAGCGCATTTTTCTTAAGGTTCGACGCACTGTCTCAGTACTAGTATTCTTTCCAGTACTCTCCTGAATCTCAGCACATATTGTTCTGTATTGTTCTATGTCAGTAGTACTTGTATTTTCTTTTATTTGTTAGGAGTGAAAATAAACGGTTTGTAACCTTCCCTACTAGTATAAACAGATGACGTAATAGTTGACGTCACAGGGACACTGTGACTCATAACTTTAAATGGGGCCCTATGGCAAATGGCACTTCGTTAAAAGACATAATCATACTAATTTTGTTTGGGTTTAGGGTAGTGTTGATGAATAAATAAATAAGCACTAACATTTTAGTTTAATATTCAATTAATAAAAATCCAAGGACCAGCTGTTATAAGTGTTCAAAAGTTCTCCATCTACTTCCTGACAGTAAAACATTATATTGCTAAACTCTTGTCGCACTCGTTCAAATATGTCAGCGGAAATTGCCCTCCATTCTTCAAGAATTCGTAGTTTTAAAACGTCAATACTGGCAGGTTCCGTAACGTAAACTTTAGATTTAAGATATATCCACAGGAAAAATTGAAAGGTGTGAGGTCTGGTGATCAAGCTGGTCAATATCCTCATTCAGATAACGCCTGCACCATAATAGTGTGCATGAGCACCAGCTTGTTGGAACGTTATTTCCAAGTTACCAAATTCATCTGAATTGTCTTCCAGAATTTCAATAATTAACGGCTCATTGCGTTTTGTAACATTTACGGCCTGTACCATAATAGTGTGCATGAGCACCAGCTTGTTGGAACGTTATTTCTAAGTGACCAAATTCATCTGGATTGTCTTCCACAATTTCAATAATTAACGGCTCATTGCGTTGTATAACATCTTCAGATTCAAAAAACTTACACCTATTAAGTTAGTATTCAAAAATACCTGCCCAGACAATTACTTTTGCTGGAAACTGTGCATCTTTTTCACGAAACATGTGAAGATTTGTGCCACTCTGTTAACTCTTGTTACACTCTAACAGTAACACTCTGTTAATTTTGAATGTTATCGTTTCCATTGAGGTAGAAAGTACTTTCGTCACTAAAACAAATTGTTTTTACATAGTCTGATTGTCGGCCAATATTAATGGACATATTTGTTTGGGAATTATCCGGAGACGGCCTTTTGCATCTGTATTAATTGAAGGAATTGAAATTTTGATGTTTATTGATTTAATCCATCAAAAATCACTCTCAACTCAAACACGATTGGTATGACTAAATATATCTTTTAAATACCTTTCAAACTTGGTGTCACTTTCCATAGGGTCCCATTTAAATTTTTAGGTCACAGTATCCCTGTGACGTCATCTACGACGATTACGTCACCTATTACCACGAGTTTGCTTCATTCTGTTATGAAAACACTCGATTCCCTCTTAAGTCACCAAATCCGTGCATCATCTTCTCGCTTAAGTCGCGAAATTTATTCTGTCTTAAGTCACGTTTAAAAGCAATCATAACTTCAACTCTTTTCGTGTTTTTAGTTGCAAAAAGAAATATTTAGAGATATACCACAGCACTTGTTATAATGAAAAATGAGCCAGCTGAACGAAAAAATCAACGTAAGTATACCCAGTCGTGCGTGACAAAGTTAAATTTTCCACTTGAATGAATATTTTAAAGGTTACATTTTTAAAAGACACCTAACCTATTTTAAAGGTTAGGTGTCTATATTTAATGTATTACACAACCATTTTTTTTCAATAAAAATTGTACATATTTATGCGAAAATCCAATTTCCAAACGTAGTTCTAAAACTTTTACAGGCGGCGACTTAAGAGGTACAATTTCGTGACATAATAGGGAAAAATGTGGTGAAATAAGACGAAATGTGAATTAAGCGAAGGTGACTTAAGACGGAATCGAGTGTAAAGCTTGCATCTGTTTATTTTCACTCTCCAAATTTCATTATTCTAAGTATCGCCGTTCAAAAAATACGAGCGGGGGAGAGAACTTTTTGATGTAGTACTGTACGTTTTAACTATCGTTAACTAGTGAGATGAGGTCGTAAATAGTTAAAAAAAAAAAACTATTTTTCATTCACATACCACTAGTAAACGATAGTTATATATTGTATAAAAAGGTCACTAATCTATATTAATGTATGTTTTAGTTAAATTCGGGATACACTTAATTATTTTGTGTATTTTTAATGTTACTATTATACGATTTATTAAATGTAGGTCTTTTTCTATGCTTATAGATAAGGGATATGTATATGGAAAATAATTGAAAGATTTTTTGATACCTTAAATTTAGTGGATATCTACGGAATTTAAACGTGTATCTGACGAAAAACAATATTAAGACGTCCACAATATTCAATACTCAGAAAACAATATTTAATATTCAAACACTGGCTCTGATTCGAAAGCGGTGTTCGGATTACCGAGATAGCGTTTGGATTACCGTGTGTTCGGATTAAAGTTGTACTGTACTTTTAATATACAAATGCTTTAATTTTCTTTCACTTATTCCCAACTAAAATCAAGTTATTTATATTAAATATTTATTGCATTTGGTAAATTTTTTTTTTTATAAATATACTTTAGAATATGATTCGCCTTCAGCTACGTTTCCTTCGTTAACCAGTCTAAGATTGGTTGAGCTTGCCTGTTCCATTGTAGTCTGTAGGATATCCACTCTTAAACAATTTTATATTAGGGTAGCCTTTTATGGCGTAATCGTTAATAAGATCCCTTTCTTCATCGCCATTTACCCTGGCAAACTTAACGGGAACATTTTTCTCCTTCGACAGCACCGCTGCCTTCGCGTATTCAGGCGCTAAATCTTGGCAATGTTCACACCAGGGCGCATAGAATTCCACCAATACGTACTTATTATCGGCTGTGACTTTTTTAAAATTGCTTTTGTTTAGGTTTATGATGTCTTCTTCGGCGTAACACAAATATATTAACACAAATACAAATAACGGAAAAATGTCATTTTTGAAATATTATTTACCTTATTATTTTAATGTATCTTGATTAATACGTTTTGACACATGAAATTTGGTTTTTGATTGAATAATATTTGATTAGTTCCAGTTTTTGACAAATTTCAAGCTAATAGTACGAACTCCGACCGCGTGATTTCTGGCCTCATAAAAAATAGAATGCGATGTGTCAGTAATTAAAGGTATGCTTAACCAAAGAACCAAGGGTGTCTCATTTTTTCGGCTTCAAGTACCCGTAATACATAAAATATATCTTTAATTATTTCGAAAATTTATCTTCATCATCTTATACTCCAACTAATATGGCGAAGAAAAAGTTTGACCTATACTCAAAATGAAGCACCATTGCGAAGAAAAAGATTCAGAGGTAATTAAATAAAGCGTTACCGCAACCATTGGCAACCACCCAATTTATACAGAATTCATAGTAGGTATTAATAAATGATTCGGTGTCCTCAAAAAAACCCTGAGTACTTTGTTATGGCTGATATTGCCTTGAATTAAACATAACTAAAAAGTTCGTTTTTGTTAGTTTATGTGAGATTTGTGAAAATGTATGAATTTTGTCCGTACCGCTTTACCGAGAGACTTCTAGCTTGGTCGCACATTGGATGCGGAAATATGCAATTATTCAGACGTACGAAAATATACGAATCAACCACGTCCATAAATTTAGCATTACCATATCGCAATTTTGCAATGCAAATACATGGATTAATTATCGTTTTTTTTGTCGTAAATTTGTCTGAAAAGATAAAATTTGTCGCGCTTTATAAAAAAAAAAAAAATGGTAATGCTAACTGCTTACAGTCAAGTTAGCATCACTTCATTCCTAAACCGGCTGAATTCGTGGGAGAAAGCGTTCAGAGTATGATAATAATTTGTCGTCAATTTGCTCGTGAACAAATAAGTTCAAAAATCACCCTTTGATGAATCACGGAGAGGTAGCGTTGTGTTCGACGACAGACAATTCATTTCTCGTATCGCTATAAAATGCAATATCACGACAAATCAATTTTCAGGCACGACAATTCCGTATACCACGCACGACAAATTCCTGAAAGAAACCATGAAACCGAGTTTCACCTTCCAAAACGTATTGTAAGTTGATTTACCCAAGTTGCTTTCCCCATCGAAGGCAAAATTCGGCTTGGTCATTTTGGTGAGAATCTGCATTTTCATCCGATCTCAATGAATCTTGGCATAAATATTTTACGTGTGACCATTCAAACATTCCTGCCAAGTTTCATTGTGATCGAATGAAAAAAGCAGATTTCACCCAGATGACCAAGCCGAAACCTTCGATGGAGAAAGCAACTTGAGGTAACTCAACTTGCAATAAGTTTTAGAAATTGAAACTTGGTTTAATGGTTTCTTTTCAAGGAATTTGTCGTGCGTGGCATACAATTTGTCGTGCACGAAAATAATTTGTCGCGAAAGCACATTTCGCAAAAATAAGAAGTCAGAATTTTTTTCCCCGTTCCCAGCACTACCACAGTTGTACTTCAGCAGGGTGGTTTTTTCGAGGGGATTCTTTTTCAGGAATTTGTCGTGCGTGGCATACGAAATTGTCGTGTCCGAAAATAATTTGTCCCGAAAGTACATTTCCCAAAAACAAAAAGATCTTAGAATTTCTTGCCCATTCCCAGCACTACCACAGGTCGAAATCAGCGGGGGTGGTTTTTTCGAGAAAGGAATTCTTTTTTTCCCCTTAGGGAAGGGCACCAAATATCGATATATCAAAATATCGATATTTTTTTCGAAAATAATCGATAAATATCGTCGATATTTTTAATCTCGAAATATCGATAATCGATATTTATTTCCAGTATCGAATTCAATATTTTTTTAGAGTTTTATTATATTTTATAGTAATTATATTGTGACATTTGTAAAAGTGACATTTGTGACAGCTGACATTTATTAAGTGTTATAGGTTACATACTTAGTTTATTTAGTTTATACACACTAGTTATTAGTAAAGAATTGTATGGAATGACATATTGAATATTCTGGATGTCAAAGAATTTTATAGAAATGTAGAAACTATAAATACTGGTGTTGTTGCTACGATAGAGGGTTAGTTATGTTTTGAATGTTACATGGTTAAGACCCACGAGTTGTAGATTGTTAAATAAACGTGTTGGAATTGAAGAAGTGATTAATTTGAAGTGAAATTCGTAACATTTTGGTGACAGCGGTGGGATTATCGGAGAATTTGAAGAGGAAAATTGTATATGGTGAACACGAGATCGACAAAATACGACGAAGAAACAACGGTAATGGATGTGAGTGAAATATTAAAATTCTTGCAACAAGGGCGACAGGAGGATCGTGAGGAGGCAGAAAGGCGAGAGGAAAAGCGACAGCAAGAGGACGAAAAGCGACGAGGAGGACGAACGACGACGGCAGGAGGACCGTGAGGAGGCAGAACGACGACGACAGGAGGACCGTGAGGAGGCAGAAAGGCGAGAGGAACAGCGACGACAGGGAGGACGAACGACGACGACAAGAGGACCGAGACGAGGCGGAGAGGCGTCATCAGGAAATTTGTGAGTCCCAACAAGTAATAAACACCAGGTTGAATGCATTTTCTGGGAGGATTGATGGCATGGAACAGCAGATTGACCAGGTAGGCATTAAAGTTAATCGAATTGAGAAGGTGGTTGCAGAGAATAAAGAAGAAATCGAGAGAAAATTAGAAGACACCAGACGGCAAGTGCAAAAAGAAATACTGGAAAAGATAAATGGGCTGGAGCACCAATTACATCGTACTTCAATAGCCGATTCAGGAGATTGTTCGACCTCACCAGCTACTCCGTTACAACATTCAAGCCTTATGCATACTGAAAGGTCAGTACACAAAATGCTTAAGCCTCCTACGTACGATGGACAGTCATCATGGTCCATGTATCGCAGACAGTTTGAGGCTGCCGCAAAGACCAACGGATGGACTCCACAAGAAATGGCTACTTCGCTTGTCATATCTCTCAGAGGTCAGGCTTTAGAAATTTTACAGAGCATCCCGGAAAAGCAGCAAAATGACTACGACAGGATTATAGGCGCATTAGAAATAAGGTATGGACACAAATATCTCCGCCAAGTTTATCAGTCCCAGATCAAAGCAGACAGCAAAGAAGTAATGAGTCTCTTCAAGAATATGAAGCTGACATCGAACGACTCATTCATTTGGCATACCCTCAAGCACCCAAAGAATTTCTCGAACAAATCGGCATCCAGACTTTTATTGATGGCCTAGTAGACACCGAAATGCAGCAAGCTTTGCGACTTGGAAGACACACCACGATCAGTGATGCACTCATAGCTGCTTTGGAATTTAAAAGCAGCTAAAGAAGCATCGAGGAGCTACAAAACCAGAGTGAGGCAAGTTAAATTCGACGAATGCCAATCGCTTAAAGAAACTGTGGAGAAATTAATGCAAGAATTAAATGAAATCAAACAATCGAACTCACCACAAAAGGAAACCAGGCGCTGCTACAACTGTGGAAAAATTGGGCACCTACAGCGCTTTTGCAGGGCCAGATCAAGGTCTCAGTCAAGAACGAACTCACCAGATCGACAGCCAGATTCAAGATCAAGATCCAGGAGTCCAGACAGAAGGGAAGTGGAGAGAAGAAAATGGGACATCAAAGACTTCACAGCACAGGACTGGTCGTTCTCCAACCCCAGACCGAAGACCTCGTTCCAGATCACCAGCGAGAAATTCGGAAAACGACAATTAGTCGATGCTAGGGGGGCGTGTGTCGACTACTTATACTCAATGCCCCAAAGATTTCGGTCTCAAAAATAAGTAGCGACGAACGAAGCCTGATAGTCCATGGATACTTGGACGATAAATGGTGTTCCTTTGTCATTGACACCGGTGCTACAAGAACTATTCTGCGACCTGACATTCTGCCAAAATCATCAGGGAATTATCCAGACATGTGAAATTGGAAACAGCTACTGGAGAATTGATTCCTGTACATGGCGAGCTAAATGTAAAATTTCAACTGGGTTCGAAAATCATGTATCACCGAGTTTTAACAGCCGATATCAGAGACGACTGCATATTAGGACTAGACATACTGAGTAAACATGGTTTTGTCGTGGATGTTAAAAACAAAACTATACAAATTCAAAATGAAGAAATTGTAATGGCCCCAAACTTCAAGACTACAATAAATCAAGAAGGATCATAGTTGAAGAGGACATCCAAATTCCCCAAGGATCAGAGAACATCATCATTGCAAAATTGGATGGAAATGGTCTGAGCACCGGAATAGTCGAGGCGAGCGAAAGGAACGATGGCTTATTGGTTGCAAGAAGCCTAGTACAAATGAATAACCAAATTCCTGTAAGAATTGCCAACATATCGGACAGGAAAGTTATCCTTAAGAAAAATGAAGTATTAGGACGTTGTGAGCCAATTGAAAGGGTAGTTAAATGCGAGGAAGTCAACCAAGCTCAGACGAATCAAGCAAGGGTACGTGATCCAACTATTACGGAATCTTTGCTCAAAAATGCTGCTCATCTAGAACCGGAAGAAGCTAGAAAAGCTAGAACAGTTCCTCGACAGATATCAAGATGTATTTGCCAATGGAAACATCACCGGCAGAACAAGTCTGGTTCAACATCGCATAGACACCTGCAATAACCCACCGATAAAGCAAGCTCCAAGAAGACTACCATTCGCTAAACAGAATGAAGTTACCGGAATGATCGATAAAATGCTGAAAGAAGGTGTCATCGAGGAATCATCGAGCCCATGGTCTTCACCCGTTGTTTTAGTTACGAAGAAAGATGGCACAACAAGATTCTGTGTGGACTATCGGAAGCTGAACAATGTGACTAGGAAAGACAGTTATCCTCTACCTCGAATCGACGACACCCTGAACACTCTTTCCAGAGTCAAAATGGTTCTCAACGTTGGACTTGAAGAGTGGCTATTGGCAAGTTGAACTTCATCCTGATGATAAAGAGAAAACAGCATTCTCTGCTGGTACCGGACTTTATCAATTTAAAGTTATACCATTTGGTCTTTGCAATGCACCGGCCACTTTTGAGAGACTGATGGAGTTAGTACTTAGAGGAATGACGTGGAAAACTTGCTTGGTATACCTTGATGACGTCATTGTAATGGGGAAGTCATTTGATGAACATCTTAAAAATTTGGAGGATATCTTCAGAAGATTCAGAAATGCCAACTTACAGTTAAATCCGAAGAAATGTTCCCTATTTAAAAAACAAGTAGAATTTCTCGGACACATAGTATCCGCCGAAGGAATTCAAACCGACCCCAGGAAGATATCTGCAATCAAAGAATGGCCACGACCCAGAGATAAACATCAAGTAAGAATTTTCTTGGACTCTGCACATACTATAGGAAATTTGTAAAGGATTTCGGAAAAATTGCTAAACCACTACATCGGCTCACTGAAAATAATGTTACCTTTGATTGGACTCCAGACTGCCAGCAAGCTTTCACAGAACTGAAGAAGCGCCTAACTACAGCACCAATTTTGGCATACCCTAAACAAGATGGAATGTTTATTTTGGATTGTGATGCCTCTCAACACGGAATTGGATCAGTCTTATCCCAGGTTCAAGACGAAGAAGAAAAAGTTATTGCCTATTTCAGTAAGACACTAGGTAAGGCTGAAAGAAATTACTGTGTCACGAGAAAAGAATTACTGGCCATCATCAAATCGTTGGAGCATTTTCATAAGTTACCTTTATGGAAGACACTTTTTAATTAGGACAGATCATAACGCCCTGCAGTGGATTATGAATTTTAAGAACCCAGAAGGACAAGTTGCTAGATGGATGGAGAGACTACAACAGTATAACTTCAAAATAATGCACCGGAGTGGAAAAACACATGGTAATGCAGACACATTATCAAGAAGACCTTGTTTAGAACAGAAATGCCGCTACTGCCAGAAGATTGAGACTAAAGAATCTTCATACGAGACCTGCAATGAATTGTTAATGGCAACAACGATAGAGGTTGAAGATGATGGTCCTCGGAGGAATTAAAGAAGAGTCAGAAGAAAGACAGTGACCTGAAATTAATCCGGAACTGGCTGAAAGAATGGAGTTCGACCAACTTGGCAGGAAGTTTCCAGATATGGTACGACTATAAAGGGATACTGGGCTCAATGGAGTTCCCTTTGTCTTCGCGATGGCCTACTGCATCGGAAGTGGGAGAGCCCCGATGGAGTATCCGCAGTCTACCAGTTGGTCTTGCCTAAAGCAAGAATCCACCAAGTGCTAGAAGAGCTTCACAGCAGTCCATCCGGAGGACATTTTGGAGTAACCAGGACTTTGGCTCGAGTGAGGGACCGATTTTATTGGGTAAACTGTCGCCGAGACGTCGAAGAATGGTGCAAGAGATGTGATCTGTGCTCTGCCAAAAAAGGACCAAAAACAAGAAACCGTGGTAAAATGGTGCAGTACTTATCCGGAGCACCATTCGAGAGGGTAGCAGTGAGACATTCTTGGACCATTACCTGTAACCGACCGTGGAAACAAGTACTTGATGGTGGTAATGGATTATTTCTCAAAATGGCCCGAAGCAGTACCTCTCCCCAATCAAGAAGCAGAAACAGTAGCCGAAGCGTTCATCGAGAATGTCATAGCCAGGCATGGAGTACCCCTCGAGCTGCATTCCGATCAAGGAAGAAACTTCGAATCAGAGCTGTGGCAAGAGGTAATGAAAATACTGGGCATCAAGAAAACCAGAACTACTGCGCTTCATCCCCAGTCGAACGGCATGGTTGAACGCCACAACAGAACCATATGCCACTACCTGTCTAAATTCGTGTCTGAAAATCAAAGGGACTGGGACAAATTGGTGCCTCTGTTCTTGCTGTCATATCGAAGTTCCCAGCATGAGTCAACTACCTACACTCCGTCTATGCTGACCTCTGGAAGAGAAATGAAGCTGCCTACTGACCTCATACTTGGCCATCCCCTAGAAGAAAATCAGGAACGATCTCTGCCCGAATTTGTGGAAAACTTGCGAGAGAGATTGAACCGGATCCATCGATTTGCCAGCGAGAAGCTGAAAATGCACAACGACAAAATGAAACAGCGTCTCGACACTACATCAACAGAGATTGCGTTTAAGCCTGGTGATGCAGTATGGTTGTACGCCCCAAAAAGGACGAAAGGAAAAAGTCCAAAGCTTCAGAGCAACTGGGAAGGTCCGTACACCATAATAAAGAAAATTAACGACCTGGTCTACCGCATCCAATTATCTCCAAGAAGCAAGCCGAAGGTGG
The DNA here is from genome assembly GCA_029963805.1 of Aromia moschata. Taxonomy (NCBI): domain Eukaryota; kingdom Metazoa; phylum Arthropoda; class Insecta; order Coleoptera; family Cerambycidae; genus Aromia; species Aromia moschata. The sequence continues at coordinate 5,188 of JAPWTK010000296.1, read as the reverse complement.
TCCATCTGGAGAGACTCGCAAGGTATACAGGACATAATCCACCCGACTGGTTTGTCGTCGAGGATCCACCGCCTAGGACTGAAGACAGTGTTATTCGGGACGAATAACCTTAAAGAAAGGGAGCAATGTGACATTTGTAAAAGTGACATTTGTGACAGCTGACATTTATTAAAGTGTTATAGGTTACATACTTAGTTTATTTAGTTTATACACACTAGTTATTAGTAAAGAATTGTATGGAATGACATATTGAATATTCTGGATGTCAAAAGAATTTTCTAGAAATGTAGAAACTATAAATACTGGTGTTGTTGCTACGATAGAGTTAGTTATGTTTTGAATGTTACATGGTTAAGACCCACGAGTTGTAGATTGTTAAATAAACGTGTTGGAATTGAAGAAGTGATTAATTTGAAGTGAAATTCGTAACAATATATTCCACCTGTAATTGTTAGAGCATATTAACGGGGGACCACATCAAAGAAAGAGTGCTTCTGATGTCTGATGAATATTGGTTTGAGTAAAATTTGAATAAGAAACAATTATTTAAACTTTTGACTTTAATAATAATTGTCTTTTTTACTTCACTGATAATAAATAAATATATATTTTGTTAACAACTGAAACTAATACAACTGCCAAATATGTGGTATTTTTTTCACGTTCGAATATTTTGACAATTTTTTAGGTACCTAATCGTGCCTTGGTGTAAAAATATCGATATATCGATATATCGATATATTTTCCTTAGTATATTGTCTAAAAATATCAATACGATATATATCGATATATTTTTTCCATTTGTCCATTTCTACCTCCCCTGTGATTCATCAAGGGGTGATTTTTTTAGCTTTATTTGTTCACGACAAATTATTATCATACTCTGAACACTTTCTTCCACGAATTCAGTCTGTTTAGGAATGAGGTAATGCTAACTTGACTGTACAGTTGGCATTAGCATGTTTTTTTTTTTTTTAATAAAGCGCGACAAATTTTATCTTTTCACGAAAAATTTACGACAAATAAACGACAATTAATCCATGTATTGGCATTGCAAAATTGCGAATGCTAACTTTATGGACGTGAATCAACCTGTCAGCACTGTGAGCTTATGCACTAGGCGCAGAAATTATTGGATATAAAAAAATCCCAAATTTTTAAATGATTTTCAAAGAGACTTCAAGAACTTGGGGAAAAATAGTTGTAGGAAAAAAGATTTAAAAAAAAAGGGATTTGAGGCTCCAAGTTTCTAATTTTTTGGATCTTGAGATTAAATTTTTTTGGCTTCAGCAATTTTTGAGTAATCATAAGAAACCCTCGAAAGATTTTTTTCGAAATTTTTGCTTGTCTTTTAAAAGGTCCAGGGACGAGGTGTTCATATAAGTGTTCATATGTTCATCATAAAGATCTTTTAGATAATTTAATTATCTTTAATTTGACCTGTTATTAAACCTGTACCTGTACGATGATTTTTCGCTAAGTTTTCGCAGTGCAAAGCAAAAATGTAATTGTTGACTTTGATAACACAGCCCCACAAAAAACAAATGTCAAGACCCAGGGGGTAGACCCCCCTACCTTCCGTTTTTGGGGTCACTGAAACCGATATGACCATGAAAAAAATTACCTAGCCATTTCCCCGTTACCACCCCCATACTCTCCTTCTTCGTACAAAGGCTAGTAGGTGTATATTCCTATGTTTTCCTGGGCTTCTAAGAACGAAAAAGACTACCAAAAATAAATTAGACTCCCCAGTTATCGCCTAACGTCACTTTATCACCCTCATACACCTTCTGGGAATTGAAATGTCACTTCTCATAAAAAGTTGAGTGGGGCGTGTATTCTATGTTTTCTGGGCCACTAAAAACGAAAGAGTACCAAAAACAAATTCGACCCCGACGTCACCCCCTAGCGCCCCATACACCCCCTTAAGGGGGATTTAAATATCAATTCTCATACAAAGTCGAGTGGGATGAGTATTCCTACATTTTCAAGGTCACTATAATTGTATACGGCCTTAAAAACATTTTTTAACCACGTACCTTTGCGCTTTCACTATCTGGTACCTGCTATCCAAAGTGGTTTAATGGCATATTTATGGGAAATGAGACATGATGAGTATCCTTAGATTTTGAGGGTTCTGTTGCCGATTTCCAGGTCCAATGTATATACCCAGTTCGACTGCTCTTGGAATATGGAGAGGTGAGATTCCATTTTCGTGGAAAATTCGAATAGGCGGGTAGCCTGGTGTTTCTAATGAGCCGGCAACAAAAATAAGCATAGAATATCTTCCACTCACACTCGCCTCCTTGGACCGCCATAGTCATATCCACCCCTCCTCTATGCCACTTCTCCCCTTCCTCCTTCCCTCCAGCCCCAAATCCTTTTTTTATAGACAACTATACTTGCATACTTAGATTTTCCCCTGACCAAGACTAAACGTAACAAAGAATAACCTTAAAAAAAGTCAAACCAAGAATAAACATACAACTTTCTTCACTCCTTCGAACCTTCTGTTACTGCTGTGGTATGTGATGTGGTATCGGTAAATAAATTTGGAATATCAATTATCATTAGGACATTTCGCTTTAAAGTCCTTTGATTGTGTACCTACACCAGGTGTCCGGAGAAAAGTTTAAAGATTTAGGGGGTCATTTCTTAGGTCATATTGATATCACATTATTTACGCTATATTTTCGATCATAAGGCAAATGCGATGCATTCCCTCTAGTATAAGCAAATCTCAGTGACTTGTTGGTTTTTGTTAAATTTTGGATATCTCCCGACACAGAAGAAATACCAAAGTTGACGACACTTTAATGCTTTAACATTAATATAACACCACATAATGACAGTTGCCAATATAACCGCTCACAGCTTTAATATTACAATAAGTGTGCGATATAAAATGTATGTTCCTGCAGCTAATAAGCAATTATAGATGTCAGTGGTGTGTTATGGATTGTCGAATACCAGGTAGCTGCAATTACAGACGATGCATAAAGTAGTCATTCTAGCGAAAATGATCTAGAATTGCCGCATCGATGTGTTCATAGGTAGCGTGCAGTAAACAAGCTGTTGCACGGGAACACCCACTCTCCTGGAGCCAATAAGCTTTAGTAATTCGCACAGGTAGCGTTAATTCTAAAATAGAACAGGAGTTGCATCTAAATATCGTTGATCGTTTCCATTAGGATAATAAATTCTAAAATTATTCCTAGTAACGATATGCATTTAAGAAAAGCGGGTTTTTAAACCTTTACTTCTATGTAAATAATTATATTTATAAACCAACTTTATGTCTGCTTGCCGCAGAGGCAGCTCAGTGGGTATCCGACAGATATGAGGTGTAGCTAATTAATAACCCGCCACTTTTTAATTCGTTACCAATTACAGTAGCAAATTTTTCGCCTTCAATGTACTCCCCTTGGCGATCTCTACTCCGCTCCATACGACTTTTCCATTGTTGAAAGCAATGCTATAAGTCCTCTTCTGTCAGCTGGTTCAGAACCTCCGTCGCGTTTGCTTTAACCGCTTCCATACTTTCGAATCTTGTCCTCCCCTTCAGTGTCACCGTGTCTAACAAGTCTGGATCAGTGTCAATGTTGTCTAGAATGTCAGTGCAAATGTTCATTCTTGATTCCTTTTGCTCGGTGAGAATTTTGGCATCATTTTTTCCTGTTGAACGATTCATGCAAAATCTGGCGAACACGTTCTTTGACGATTCCTGTTATTTCAGCAAGCCCTCGGATGCTTAGACGACGATCTTCGCGGATTAATTTACAGTTTTTTTCAGTGTTTTCGTTCATTTTTGACGTTGAGGGCGTCCGGGGCGCGGATCGCCTTCGGTCGTTTCACATCCCTCTTTAAACCATTTAAACCATTCAAAAACTTGTGTGCGGGATAAACATTCATTCCCGTGCACTTCTTTTAACACTACATAAGCTTCTGTAAAAGTTTTTCTTCTGTAAAGAGATTAACCCGTTGCTCCATCTGAACACTTAACATCGACGCGTCGCTTGCGTAGACTAATTCAAACGACTGCTACAGTCAAACTGAGCGACCAACTGGCTTGTCCAGCGAGTTCAAGGAAAGTATCACCAGGCACAGTTCCGCTCAAACTCGTCGCGACCTGACCTCGTATGTGGGTACCATATCCTCTACGACAATTGGCACAGTCACCAACCTACTCAAATTATAAACCAACGTATGTACATAAATCCATACATATAATACAGGCCTCTCCAACACGGGCACTCGGAGCCGGCGCACCGGTGCTGCATTTTGCAGCACCGGTGCCCACCTGCCTTCTCCACTCCTCCGCAACGCAGCCGCCTTTGCGCGACAGAGACAGCATCCTATTATTGTTTTTCTGTTTCTATCTCTCTCCCACCCACACACACGCGCGCGCGATCCGCGCGACACTTGATTCTAATTCTAATGGGAAAAGAATCGGTCCGTCATTAACAGAGTGGACCTTCGTAGACATCGTAATGCCAGGGCAATCTAGTCAGACATTTAATTCCCAATGGGAGGATTCATATCTTTTTACTAACGTCGACGGAAAAGCCCAATGTTTAGTTTGTTATACATTCGTAAACATCAAGTCCTCGGCCGTGCGTCGACATTACGAGAACAAACATGGACGTAAACTGATAAACGAAAGGACGGAACTGATAGCCAAATTAAAATCAGAACTACCAAGCATTCCAGAAAATTTTCCTGAAAATGTCAGACTTTTAACGTTTTCTGGTATTTTAGATTTCTTAATTTAATTTTAACTTTTATAGTCCAGTAGGTAGGGAGCTAAAATCATCAAAACATGTTCTTGAAACACATAGGGCTAGTTTTGACGGTTTCATATGTATTTTTTGGGTAGAACACAATGCGCGGGGTCTGTAGAGCTGAAACCGTCCGCTATTTTTTTTAAATTAACAATTTGTGAAAAAGAAAAACGTCTTTTTCACATTTCCGCTTATACCTTCGTTCCTTGGCATATTTTATATATATGCATATAAGAGATTGTGGCCTATTGAATTCCCAAAATTTCAGCCTGATAATTGCTTAACTTTTCAAATAAATAAATAATTAAAAATAAGCACTTTTTCAGCTTTATTAGCCAATTGTTAGTTAACAATTGCACTTAGAAACTTCCGGTTGGGCTTAAAATTTTCTAAATTTAATACGGAAA
>JAPWTK010000295.1:345000-596147 GCA_029963805.1 Aromia moschata | reverse complement strand
TAGTTCTTATTATTTTTGCATGAAATTTTTACTGCAGATAGGCACGACCAAAAGCTACAATTGAAGCCAAAGTATTGAATATTCAATAAATTCAATTGAAACAATTGAAGTTTCTGCGACCATTAGAACCCTTGTAATTCAATTTCAAAAAATGGGCATTTTTTCAACGGTTTCTATTATTTTGTGCAAAAACTTCTGAACCGATTTTGATCACCAAAAACTCGTTTTTTTCGTTTTTTTTCAAGCGCTACAACGTGCTATTTTTTGTTTTACGAAAAAAAAATATTTTTCATCCCTTAATCCACAAAAAAAAAACGGTTTTCGGCACTTGTATGGATTTTTTTAGCAAGGTTCCTACATACCGACTTTATCCAAATCATACACAATCAATTTCTACTATTTTTACCTAATTATCGCGCCGAGAAACCTTATTCAGGACTCTTTTCAAAAAATAAAGTATATAGCCTGGACTACATGTACTCTTTAAAGACACGCCGCATATTTCTGTGCATTTAGAGATACTTACCACCTGTTTGTGCGTTCAGAGAGTGTACCCGTCATACGTAATATGCTCCGTTTTCCCCACTCAATGCGGAGTCTCAGCGAAATGCCCGAGTATGTACATATTTGCTTTTCTCTCATTACAAGTTAATTAACGCAATTAAATATTCCGTTCTTTGTTATTCTAATTAACGCCGTAATTTAAAAATCAAACCAAACACTTCATTAAGGTTGCTTTTTAATTTCACGAAACACGTGCGTGTACCCTCAACCGACACATCTCCAGGAACGTACGACTGAGAGTACTTCACAAACGAATAATATCAAAATTAAGGACGGTCCGACGCCACTTGTTAGTAAAATTATGTTGTTGTTATGCAAGAAGAATGCCATACGAGTGCAAATAGCGTACTTCAGGACAACGCCCTAGGAGCTTTTGACTAGACCGAAATTAAAATGTTACGTTTGATTAATAATTACTCCCACATCCATGCAGTGGAGTGGAAGTATAGTACTGCTGATTATTTTTATGTCAGATAGACCTAAAATGTTCTGGAACCTCGAAATTTTATATGATTAACCGAAAAAAATTCTTCTGTTAATTTTTTTTTTGTGTGTGAAAGCCGTACCATGTCGCGATTTGGAGCTGATTTTGAACTTAATCGGTTAGGGGTTGGGAGATCCATGTGAAATAAACTTTTTTTGTCTATACAAGATATGCATAACAAGTTTGATGCTTTTACAATATAATATAGTCTGCAACTGTATTTTTTAGGTTGAAAATATTACCGGAAAACTACACATAAAACCAGTAATGTGAGATTTACAGAAGTTATAGAGCTTCAAATTCTGCGAAAAATATATGTATATGAAAAATAATGATTATCTCAATAATGAATTCTGATGCAGTAGTACCAGTAGCAGCTCTTGTCAAAGTTTTTTGACATTTGGAAAAATTATCTTTTCTCAAAAAATTGCTTATAGCCCAGTTGATGCGTAGCCTCAGAATGGTTCAGCTTGCATTAATTAGGGCAAATGATTTTTTTCTAGGATTGTTTGGTATAAGGTGGGAAGTATGAAACTAAGTTTTCGACGTCGAAAGGACAACTTTTGGCCGACGAAAAACCACGAAATTTTAGCGCTTTTTTTTAGTTTTTTGCTTATATCTCCTAAACGACTCATGCTACAGAAAATTATATACGTTCCAAAATTAAAGTAGACAAAATTCCATACAATATGATTTGGTCAAAGGTAATTGTATGTCGTGTGGTCATATTTTACGGAAGTTTGAAAATCGACGAATTTAGATGGGTTCGCCGTTTTAAAATGAACACATCAGTAGACATCACCTTCGAAGAAATAAGTCTTCCTACTGTGTCCCAGAAAAAATTTTGGGTAATGAAAAAAACAAAAACAATTTAACCCAGATGTTGAAAACACACTTCGATGTGAAATTCATAAAAATGTTACAGGCAGCAAAGGATGCTGATGTTCTCATTGTGACAAAGGGCGTAGCCAGTATTTATGTTTGGGGGGGGAATGCAGATTAAACAAAAAAGCCAAAAAAAAAGGTCACTAGAGGCAACGGCAACCGCAATCCCCCGAGTATTTTGGTTTTTACTTGACCCTTTGGGGGGGGGGCGATCGCTGCAGATTAAACAAAAAAAACAAAAAAAAAAAAAAAAAAGGTCACTGGAGGCAACGACAACCGCATTCCCCGAGTATTTTCGTTTTTACTTGACCCTTTGGGGGGGGCGATCGCCCCCATCGCCCCCCCCCTGGCTACGCCCATGTTGTGACAACAGCTTTGTCTCCAATCTTCCAATTTCGATTGTGTATATATGTAATCAGCAAAGATGTTGACGTTCTTGTGTTGCTAACTGGAATTCCTAGTTCAACCAAAATGAACTTATACATGCTGAAACCAGGAAAGAGTGGCAAACCTGGTATATTTCTTCACAACATCATCATATAAGTATGATCCTGACTACATTATTTTTTGCTCACGCCTTCTCCGGTTGTGACAGAACGTCATTCCATTTTTGGACATGGCAAGACCAAAATATGCGCCCTCCTTGAAAATAACCCTGCATTAAAGGAATCGGCATCTACTTTTTTAAGAGGCAACAGCATCAACGTCGATTTTCAAACTGCCGTAGAATACGAACCACACGACATACAATTAAATTTGACAATGCATTTTGTAGAACATTTTGTCTACTTCAATTTCGGAACGTATAAAATTTTCTGTAGCATGAGTCGTTTAGGAGATATACCCAAAAAAAACTAAAAAAAAGTGCAATAATTCCTTGGTTTTTCGCCTGCCAAAAGTTCTCCCCCCGGCTTTCGAGGTCGAAAACTTAGTTTTACACTTCCCACCTTACACCAAACAGTCCTATAAAAAAAATCATTTGCCTTAATTAATGCAAGGTGGAGTGTTTTTATCAGTTGGACTATTATTAAACAGAAAAAAAATAAGTAGGTACTAGAGTGGTATACTTTTTAGCACTAGCGCTCACTTGTTAGGTTAAAAAGGGACCCCTTTTCTCTTGCTTTTTCAACATCTTGCGTCCCGTCACCGTTTTCAGTTTTTTCTAGATTATGAGCAAGAGAGCTGCGTAAAGGTAGTCCTTTATTAAGATTCACTATTTGATTGATGCTGCCCAAGAACATTGATGTGCTGTACTTGTAGAGAAGATGGAGATACTCGGATATTCTCACAAGACTAACTTCACTATCCACCAAGATGTTCTTAATGAAACGGAAGAGGAAAGTCACCAAAGAACCTGTTCTCAGACAACAGTTTAATAATTATTCTAATTTTAAAGGTAGACAAAAAGTGAATCATTAGTTTCTTACTGTTCAGTACAATACAACTCGATATTTGTTTCGTCTTGAAAGAATATGTCTCCATATAATTTTTGACCATCATTTCATAAAATTTTGATCACGCAACAGAAATTAGAGGTGGATTTAAATATAGCAACTATGTTAAATAAATTGTAATATTATAGTCACTGTTGTACGAGGTGTGGCTATTAAATAACCGAACTGATGCTGCTACCAGCGCGCTTCGAGGGTGTCCCGACAAGTTTGAACAGAACTGTGTCTGGTGATACTTTCCCCACCCTGAGCTCGCTGGACAAGCGACACTTAGTCTACGTACCAGTGACGCGTCGAAAAAAATGTTAAGTATTCGGATGGATATCGGTTAACTCGAGTTTCTTGTTAATCTGGGGAAATGTTTTACAGAAACTTATGCAATGTTAAAAAAAGTTTACGGGAATGAATGTTTATCACACACACAAGTTTTTGAATGGTTTAAATGGTTTAAAGAGGGATGTGAAACAACCGAAGACGATCCGCGCCCCGGACGGCCCTCAATGTTAAAAACGGACGAACCCGTTGAAAAAATTGGTAAATTAATTCGCGAAGATCGTCATCTAAGCATTCGAAGGTTTGCTGAAATAACAGGAATCGACAAAGAATGTGTTCGCACCAGATTTTGCATGAATCGTTCAACATGCGCAAAAATGGTACCAAAACTAATCATTCCCGAGCAAAAGGAATCAAGAATGAACATTTGCGCTGACATTCTATACAACATTCACATTTTTTGTTTTGGTAGAGGGGGGTTTGGGGGGGGGGGCGGGGTTTTTCTTTTCCCCCAAAACAAAAAAAAAAAAAAAAACTCCTTTGGTGGGGGGGTTCCCTTCCCGCCGAGGCAAAAAAAGCGGTGAAAAAAAAAGGAAAATGGGGGGGGGGGAGAACCCCCGGGGGTCTTGTGTAAGAACCTCCACCTCCTCGCCCGACATTGCCCCCTGCGGCATTATTTATTTCCCAAGTTCAAATCGGAGCTGAAGGGGACAAGATTCGAAAGTGTGGAAAGGGTTAAAGCAAAATCAACGGATGTTTTGAACCAGCTGACAGAAGCGGACTTCCAGCACTGCTTTCAACAATGGAAAAGTCGTATGCAGCGGTGTAGAGATCGCCAAGGGGAGAGATCGCCAAGTACATTGAAGGCGAAAAAATTTATACTGTAATTGGTAACGAATAAAAAGTGTGATCACAGCAGTTCGGTTATTTAATAGCCACACCTCGTTTTAACGGACATAAAAAATATTAACTACTTGGAGAATATCAAGCAATTTGCATATGTTTGCAAGAAACTCATTTTAGACCTTCTGAGTCCTTTACAGTCAGGGGATACACGTCCTATCGTAAGGATGTAGAACCCGATCAAAGGGCTAGAGGAGGGGTCGCAATTTTTCTAAAAGAGGGGATACCATCAAGACCCATTCCAATAAATACAAACCTGCAAGTGATAGCAGTTGAAATAGATTTTCCCTTTCGATTAAGCATTTGTAACATATACTTACCTGATTATCACTGGAGTAAGGAAGATTTAACTTCAGTCATTAATCACCACATCCAGTTACAGTCTCTATTCCTGCTACTAGGTGATTTCGACGCCTATTCGACACTTTGGGGATCATTAATAATAGATAGACGAGGTAATATTATTGAAGAGATTATTGAGGAAAATGACATTGTACTATTAAATACGGGGGAAGCCACACGATTTCATGCAGCCACTGGAGATTTTTCTCGGATAGATCTCACTCTTTGTACACCAAGAATTGCACCAAGCTTCAACTGGAAGCCACTTGATCAGTTACACGGCAGTGACCATTTTCCTATTACAATAAGCACAGGGAAAAAAGTGGTAGAGAGAAGAACTCCAAGAAAATATATTATGAATAGAGCCAATTGGACAGCATACCAAGACAGTGTTCATATCCCACCTACAATTATTACCAATGATCTCCACTCGTCTGTAAATGACCTTACCACAGCAATAAATGAAGCAGCTCAAAACAGCATACCAATCTCAGCTGGAAATCCACCAAAAACACCAGTACCTTGGTGGAATACAGATGTCAAGAGGGCAATGTTGAACAAGAAAAAAGCTTTTAATGTATTTAAAAGATGTCCTACTCAAGCCAATCTGATCGAGTTTAAAAAAGACAAGAGCTATAGCTCGTAGGACTATACTTTCGAGTAAAAAGACATCATGGCAGGAGTATGTATCAAGCATTACATCAAACCCTACCTTGAAAGACGTATGGCAAAAGGTAAGGTGCATAGCTGGAAAAAAGTTTCCTAGTATATGCTATGCACTTAGCGTGAGTGGTAACTTAATAACTTCCTCTGTAGATATTGCAGACATATTAGCGGAACAATTTAGGTCCGTTAGTAGTACTAATAATTATAGTGTCACATTTCAGACTAAGAAAAGTATATTGGAAACTCCGCTGGATTTCAAAACCTCGTCACTTCTGTCATATAATGAACCTTTTACAATCGAAGAGCTAGGGAGTGTCCTAAAGGAAACAGGCAACTCAGCTCCAGGAGCAGACTTAATTACTTTTGAAATGCTACGCAAGATACCAGATGAGACTAAAACCTACCTTTTAGCATTTTACAACAGAATATGGTTAGAAGGTGTATATCCTTCATAATGGAAAGAAGCCGTAGTAGTCCCTATGTTAAAAGAAGGGAAAAACCGTTTAGATCCAGCTAGCTATCGACCTTTATCTATGACATGTTGTCCCGGAAAAGTAATGGAAAAGATGGTAAACAACCGTTAGGTATGGCTCTTAGAGATTAGTAACATGCTATCCCCTTTTCAGATGGGTTTTAGGATATATCGATCAACATCAGACCAATTGACATATTTACAAACAAGTATTTTAAGTAGTTTTGCTGCCCGGTCACATTTGGTAGCAGTATTTTTTGATTTAGAAAAAGCGTACGATACGACTTGGAGGTATGCCATTTTAAGAAAAATGCATGAATGGGGAATCAGAGGTAACTTACCTTTATACATTAAAAGTTTTTTTAGAAGATCGGAAGATCAGGGTAAGGGTAGGTGATACACGGTCATCTGCACACAATTTAGAGAATGGAGTGCCTCAGGGATCCAATTTGAGTGTAACTTTATTTGCTATCGCAATTAATGAATTAATACATTCTATCGATAACTCAATCTGTAAATCTCTGTAGATGTAGATGACTTAGTAATTTTCTGCTCAATGGATTCTATGAATGATATAAATAGAGAATTGCAAAGGTGTATAAACAACTTGGAAAATAAAGCAGATGGTATGGGTTTTCGTTTTTCACCGGCTAAAACGGTTGGTATGCACTTGCCGTCTCAGACGACATCATGCTGAACCCCCAACTGACAATAAACAACAATTTAATTCAGATAAAACCCACTGTCAAGTGTCTTGGTTTAATATTCGATTCGAAACTTACATGGGGACCGCATATAAAAGATCTCGCTGCAAAGTGTAAAAAATCTCTTAATGATGTATGTCTAATATTAACTGGGGGGCAGATAAGGAAGTGCTTTTAACACTGTATAAGTCGCCGATTCTATCCAAACTGGATTATGGTTGTACAGTGTATTCATCTGCTCCACGTTCTCATCTTAAAGTTTTAGAATCTATCCAGGGTGCAGGATTAAGGCTGGCAATGGGGGCGTTTCGGACAACCCCATTAACCTCGCTTTGTTGTGAAGCAGGAATAGTCCCATTGAATTTTAGAAGAAATCATCTCCTCCTAAACTATTCGGCGAGCATGTGGGCACAACCTAACCATCCGTTACATGCGACTATCTTTGACGAAAATATATTACAAAAATTCAGTACGCGACCTACAATATCTAGGTCTGCGGGTGTCAGGATGCAAGAAGTACTTCAAGATCTTAACGTACAAACTTTGCCGCGAGTGTTGTAACTTGGTTTATGTGAAGTTCCACCTTGGAAGGTGAGTTACCTCAATATCCACCTGGAGTGTACAGTCTACCAAAAAAAAGAACAAGAGTATAGTGGTCTCCTTAGAAGAAAATTCTATGAAACTGTTGACCGATTCCAAGACCCTATAGTGATATATACAGATGGCTCAAAAACCATATCGGGTGTAGGGAGTGCATTTGTGGTAGCGGACAAAGCTTATTCGTGGACATTATCTCCGTGGTCCAGCATTTTTACGGCGGAGTTATATGCCATATGGCAAGCTTTACTTTACAGTGGAGAAATAGACCATCCTATATTTCTGATATGTGTGGACTCACTTAGTACACTGGGAAGTTTTAAAAATATATTTAATAAAGATCCCCAAGTCCAAAGAATTCTAGCTCTGTTATATTCCCTGTCAGTTGCTAAGAGATTACATTTCATATGGACTCCAGCACATGTTGGCATTAAAGGTAATGAAATGGCAGATCGGGCTGCAAAATTTGCATCGGAACAAAATGCCATAGAAGATATACCCATTAGACCAGAAGATTTTAAAGTGGCAATAAAGAGTTAGGCAATAATTAAAAGTAGCTGGCAAGCTGAGTGGAGTCGTATGGACTCAAAGTTGGGGTGAGTCAAATCAAATGTGGACAAGTGGAAGATGCCAATTAAAGTAACTAAAAGAGAAGAGGTTATCTTTACAAGGTTGAGATTAGGGCATACTCGCCTTACATCCACATATTTGTTGTCAGGTAATAGAGAGCCGAGATGTCCGGTCTGTCATGTTCCATTAACAGTTGAACATGTTATATTGGACTGTACAAAATATTCTGATATAAGGCAAAATCTAGGACTTAGTGCCAATTTGGCGAGTGCGTTGTCAACTAAGCCATCAATAGTAAGAATTATGATATTATATCTTAAATATACGGTATTGATAAGAGACATTTAAAAGGAATTATGGTTGCTAGGTTCGATGAAAGGATGTATAAAAATTTCGGCTAATGATCTTATCAATCGATGCCGCTACAAAAAAAAAAATATCCTAAATAAACATAGTTTCTTTAATCTAAGTGAGAAACTTTGAAACTCTGGAGCAGTTCTAACGACTGTAATTAGGAAACTGCCTGAAACATAAAGAACATCCCGTGGTACTTTCTTCGACATCTACGGCATAATCGACGCAATATCCAATACATTCACGACGAAACTGGCACCCATTACAGTACAACTCGCATTAATCGCACACCCCATACAGATTAATTATAGCGCGATATACATAACCTACACCGTAACGACATTAAAGCGCATATGCAATATTCATGCGGTCCCTAGAAACGTCATAATTTGATACCCGTTTAATAAAATTCCTGACGTAATTTGCATGTCGGTCGTGCGATCACGTCGTTTGCCCACGCTTATTGAATTTTTTGTCCACGCCCACGTGCTTTGTTCCAACTGGTGAGTGAGTGCACTCATTTGCAAATCGTCGTCTATTACTATCACTTCATTATGCCTATATTTGTGTGCAGGCCGTCTGCATTCAGTACGCACAGCTGGAATGATAAAATATATTAATATCAACCGATACCGATCCTTGCGTGATTATGTCAAGGACGTAATATAAATTACGATACGAGCTACATTCCTATTCCATTCTTGCTTTACAGAAACATTTGAACAGCAGTTATTCAATCGAGCTAATGAACTACCATTACAATTCAAATAATCAAATTATACCTACTACCTACACATGTGATGACAGTGATGAAAACCGATCACTAGAGTTCGGAAATCCCGGCTTACCGCATGTAAAACTGCAGTTACCTATCCAGCGTTCCCATATGAGATCGGCGTACTACCGCGCAGACGTGAGTCCCGGGACATCGAGAAGGATCGGTCAGTGGCGTGGGTATGCATGGGGTAAGAATGCACGCCTATAGAAATGGCAAAAATACACGCCTATAGTGGGTGAGCCAGAAAGAATGGGCCAACACTAAACTAGAGATACTAGACACCAAAATACTATGATTTTCAACATGCCTTATACCAATGTTGCTGGTTTAAGAGATACAGCGTGTTCAAAGTTTAAATTTTATTTTGAAATTTCTCAATAATTGAGAAAGTTTTGATAGCATAAATATGAAAATTGGTAGTTTTAGATTTTTTGATGTGAGAATTGCGAATTTAAAGCTTATTTTGAGGTTGTTCCTCGAGGGCACTAGTTTCGCCGTATTATGTAGGTAAATTAAAACGCATTCTTTATCTGTTGAGCCATGTACAAGTCGAGAATCTAAAAGAACGCTCAATGCTACAGAGAAAAGGTACCCTTGTTTAGGTCGTCTAAATCTATCTGTTTTTAAGTTATTTGCATTTAAAAGGTTCAATGTATTTTATTATGATTTTTTTTTATTCTTAAAAGATGAAAAGGTACGGAAAAGCAATCAAAGCAACAGTAAATAACAATAACAATTTTTGGTAATAGTGATAATGACAAACTTCAAATCAAATGTGTCCACCACCTACCCTCAATACATTTTAAAACACACCTTCTTAAATGTCTCTGAATGTTAAACAAAATTTCGCTGTTATTTTTAAATGCATTCACGGCTTCTTGTATTCTTTGCCCCAACTCCTGAAGAAAATTAACTTCTGCCTGATAAACTAAATCGTTCAAATTTGATCAAACAGAGAAGTCCGGAGGGTTTAGGTCTGGACTTTTCGGTGGGCCAAACAAATTCACGTCCACGGCCAATTCACCGATGAGGAAAATGCTAATGTAAATATTAGCGTATTGGCAAGGCAAAATGTGGTGGCGCTCCGTCGTGCATAAACCACATGTGTTCTCTTAATGCGAGTGGTACATCTTCTAGCAACTCGTTTAAATGATGTTGAGAAAAAGTTTAAGTACCGAAGTCCAGTTAGATTGGGTGTCAATTCAAAAGGTCCAATGACAAAATTAGAAATTACACCACAAATTCACCTACAATTAAAAACTCCCCGTCTAGTAAATGTCGCCGCATTGGTAAATAAAATCTTATTACGAAAAATCTGGGTTTTCGGTTTGCATATTTTATAGAAACTGAGCAAATTGTAAGCGAGCTGGTAAATCTTGAGACAATAACTGCTGAACCGGAGTATAATGATATGGATCGAACATTTGTTTTTTCAAAATTATACACATGGACAAATTAAAATATACATATTATTAGTATTATTATTCTATTGTTTATATTTGGGTAATAATTGTAGATATCTGCGGGTCGCCTATTGTCCGTTAAATTTGCCTGAGCAAAAATACAAATCATATCACGCATCTCACTGTTAGAAAAATGATTATGTCGTGGCATTTTCTGATTACTACCTAGTCCTCTTGTAAAAATAATAATCAACACGCATGTAAAATAGGCAAATAATGTAATGATATGTAAATTTAACAAATGTTGACACAAGCCTACTTAGAAAAAAATATAGTAATATCTGCGCAAAAAAAAAAACAAAATACACCATACATTGAACCTTTTAAATGCAAATAAAAACCGATAGATTTAGACGACCTAAACAAGAGTACCTTTTCTCTGTAGAATTGGGCGTTCTTTTAGATTTAGATGTATACTATCAAAACTTTCCTAGTTACTGAGAAACTTCAGAATAAAAATTAAACTTTGACCAGGCTATATCTCAACCCTTTCAAGACGATTTTTTATTTGGAGAAGATAAAAACTTTTTTTAGACTATTTTATGATATTATAGGTCAAAGGTATATTTTATATTAGAAAATGAAAAAAATATACCAAGGGGTTGGTGGGGGTGGTGGTACAAATAAATACCCGCAGTCTTCTGGTGTGGTATTTATGTATACCATCAGTTCCATATAAAAATATATATAAAATATTAATTCTCTTTATCACCTATAATTACAAAATATTTTAGGTATGATAAGTTGCAAAACATTTAGAACAAAGTGGAACGTCACATTCTTGACAAAGTGTCTTTGTACGTCTCTGAATTTTACTTTCGGCACACCTTTTACATCTTCTTCTAATTGTACCCTCTACTGGAAGATGTCAAAGACCTCTTTTTATCTATGCCTGCAAATAATACCAATAATTAATTATTATTACTCTCCCGACTAATGGCACACATGTGTACCACTCTCTAGGACTGATGGTTCACATATATACCAAATAGTCAATGTTACGAATAATTTTCGAATTATAAAGAAACATAAATTATAAAGTATTAATTACAAACTTTTATTGTACTTACTCTACAAAGGTATAAACAAACTACGTCTTAAAACAATCAAAATAATTTTACTACTAATTATAGTGAAACTATTTTCAAAATACGGTACTGCTACAACGTGTTCGAGTAAACTGCGCAAATACGATGGAACCGAATCGCGGCAGGAGTTGGTGCAACCGCAGAACTTTGTTTACGTTTTCCTAGGACACGTGGTATCGATGTGAACCAAATTAAACCTGATTAAAAGCATTTAGTCTGGTAAAACGTTTACTGGTGCATACGATGTACCAGGAGTCTCGAAAGGGTTAAATCAGAGATATTGCTATAAGGCACGTTGAACTCAATCATAATATTTTGGTGTCTAGTATCTCTAGTTTAGTGTCCGACCATTCTTTCTGATTCACCCTGTATAATTTGCAAGGCGCTTAAAAATACGGTTTCTACTTTCTTTATCATGGAGTTTTATAGTGTCGAGCCCTGCGTTGCAGCACAGATTTCCGAAATTTACCGATCACTCACAATTAATTAGTAAAACGACGTTATCACTCAGTTGCTTACGGTGTTTGCGAATAAGAGATGATAGAGTTATTGATGAAAATGGATCTGTTAGTCGAGAAAGAAGGTGGACAAAACAAACAAGGAGTGGAGAAAACAAGCTGTCTTATGGTGTCAACATGAAGAGGGCTACACAACGTTCATCCACAGAGCCAACTAATATGAGACGAGGAGAATAAACCCAAAAAAGAGAATAAAATTCAAAAAGCGCTGGAGAAAAATGGGTACGACCAAAGGGATATACGGAAGGCCATCAGCACTCACGGAAGGCCGAAAGAGAAAGAACAGCCAACTAGACATAGTTTCCTGTAACCCGCCTCGAGTTAATGATAAAGGGTGTCTACCAATTAACATGTACGTGTGGGATAAGAACTATATTGGTGAAATAAGCAGTATCTATTGCAGAACCAAGGAACATCAGAGATATACCAGATTTAGATCTAGCTTAAAGTCAGAACCGCATGATCGATTATATCACCAAAGTACTCGACACATTTACCCGTTATCATCCACATCTTATAAGAAAATTTCAATAAAGAGGACTTCGAGTGAATAATACCTAGAGATTTACTTTAACAAGCACTAGTGATCTGTAAAGTCTAAATCAGCGGAGTATAACACCATTGAATGGGAAGTTATGTTATGATCAATTGAGGTATATTGAGGACCAGAAGGCAACATCACCTGTATTTAAAAATTATCTTAAGAAGCTGACAGTATGATTAGAGAAAATCGACAACCACGACATAATCCGGAAGAATTTTAGATAGTGAAAAAGTTTCCTTTTAAAAAGAGTAACCGCAAAAACAAGCCATTTTTCGCCTGTTTGGCAGCCCTTGAAATCGAACTTCAAATGTATGCTAAATGATAGTTTATGATGAGACTTTAATCTCCTGAAAATTTCAGATTGAGGCTGCATTCGGTTCTCGAGATATCGAGGGTCAAAGTTGTCAATTTTACATGAGCCCGAAATCCAATTAGCTTATATCGATCCATTTTTTCTTAAGATATATTAAGCATTTGGGAATTAATATTCCTTTATTTTTTAAACGTAAATTCATTTTAAATATCATCTTTTAGTCTTCAGAAATTATTTTAAAAACCGTTTTAAGTATAAACAATTCGATACTGATTTGCGATATTTCGGCTATGAGTAGTGTAATACAAACCATATTAGACTTTTCAACTTTTTAAACTTCTACATTGAATTACACTGAATTATTGATGTATATAATAAGTCGCAAAACGATAACTTGTTGTCTCAAAAGAATCATTATCTCCTGAATGTAAGAATTGAAACCCATGCAAAATTGACAATTTTGACTATAGATATCTCAAGAACCAAATGCTGCCTCAATTTAAAATTTTCAGGAGATGAAAGTCTCATCATAAACTATTATTTAGCATAGATTTGAAGTCAGATTTCAAGGGCTGCCAAACAGGCGAAACTTGCGGTCACTCTTTGTACTTTTACCGAGAAAACTCGTTATTCGCCTGAGCATAGTGTAGTGCCTTCGCGTGAAGTGTTTTATTGAATCTTGAAAGCGCTAAAAGAGCATGAAGAGATTCCAAGTAGCTGGTAAAGAATCATGCGGCGGAACATTGTTAATTCATTCGGACTAGGAATCATACCAGTTCATCAGAATATCTATCACATCCCAGACATTATCCTCGTAGTACACTATATACAACTTCGTAGAAAGCTTCCATTTCGGTTTTACACTCGATACAAATTTAAATCGATTGATTCGACCTTATAGCCTTTAAATAACACAGGCCCATAAAAAAAATTTTTTTGACTATGGATTAGATCATAGTTTTTCCCTGTACTTTTTGATGCTGAATCCAAATCCGGTGTCCGTTTAACCGTAGCACGTCAGGATCAAGGTCATTTCAAGGTCAAATAGCGAAATAAAGGCTTAAAAGAGAATAAACCCAATATCTTTCTGCTTCTGGGGTCACTGAATCCAAATTCGGTGTCCGTTTAACCGTAGCCGTCAGGATCAAGGTCATTTCAAGGTCAAATAGTGAAATAAAGGCTTAAAAAGGAATGAACCCATATATCTTTATTCTTTGTAGTATGGCAAAATATGAGTTCATTTTTTCAATTGGAAAGAAATGAAAAGAGGGGGCCTTTTTTCTCACAAATCCTTTATTTCTGACTTGCTACTTTTAGTGACCGAAACCGGTAGCAAGTCAGAAATAAAGGATTTGTGAGAAAAAGGCCCCTCTTTTCATTTCTTTCCAATTGATATATCTTTATGTTTCTAGGATCGCTGAATTAGAAAACACGCATTAATGAGGCAAAAAAAAATATCTTTATGATTTGGAAGTTGTTGAATCCAAATCTGAAACCCACGATAGAATACCGTAAATGGTCTCAATTTCATCATGTAGGTACCTTAGGCTGTATTAGGGAAATGTGGTTAAGGATTTTCGGTTTCGTGAATATATTGCTATTATTTGTTAAGGTAAAAGATATGTAAGTCCGTGTATAAATGTACATTAGATGAGTTGATACCAATTCTCGTAGCCACCTTACTGAATATCGTCTAACTACATAGTAATCATCTTACTGAAAATCAGTGAGTGGGTCATTGAATAAACGTGTTTAGACTCCTTCAACCAGACACACACTTTTGCGTGTATGCGCTAATGCGCGCGTGTGTATAAAAGCGTGTATGCGTGAGTGTGTACTTGCGTGCGTATATAAATGCTGTGTGCATGTGCATGTGCGTATATAAATGCTGTGTGTAGAATTAGATGTGATCCATTTTCCGATTCTCTGGAGTAACGAAGCCAGCGAAGGCGCGCTGCCCTGCAGGGAGGCGTTAGGGTGTGAGAATGATGCCGTAGTGTGTCCGACGACGAGTTGACTTTGTCCTCGTCAAAGTCGGAAAACCCTCATACTTAGACCTAGGGAGGTATGAGGGTTATCACCCCTAGGACGGCGGACTCGCCTGCGATCGGAACAGGATCCCTAACGTGCGGGTTTCTTTATATGTATATCCATGGCTTCTCCTCTTTTAAGCGTTTATTTCGCGATTTGACCTTGAAATTACCTTGATCCTAACGTGCTACGGTTAAACGGACATTGGATTTGGATTCAGCGACCCCAGAAATATAAAGATATATGGGTTTATTCCCTTTTAAGCCTTTATTTCGCTATTTGACCTTGAAATGACCTTGATCCTGACGTGCTACGGTTAAACGGACACCGGAATTGGATTCAGCGTCAAAAAATACAGGGAAAACCTATGTTCTTATCCATAGTCAAAAAAAAATTTTTTTGTGGGCCTGTGTAATCATTTTTCTTTAATCAGTATTAGAAAGAGCTTTGAACAACAACCTTGAGGCCATGTAGTTCAGGTCACGACACTTTGGAGGCTTGTGGATCTAAAAAATTTAATTTGTGAAAAACTTCAGGTTGATTTGTCTTGATCGTGAATCGAATTGTATTTTGTACGTTACTCAAACTAGGCATTAGTATGTAAGAAAATATAAGTTTATTATTTAAAACTTCCTATTTAGTACTACGTATATACACAATATACGAGTGTTGTATGTGCGTGAAGTATCGATGGATCAAGGCTGATCGAAAGTGAAAAATCAATCCGTCTTTGATTTTTGGCGAATTTTTTGTATAGGGGTGCAGGTAAGGGGTGTATTTCGCAAATTACGGGTTGTTGAATGCACAGGTGTCATAAAGGAAACTCAAAGAAACTATTGTGACCAAAAATCAAACCCATCTAAATGGATTCTTTACTTTCGATCAGACTCGATTAATCAAAACTTCCGACACATAGTATTATTACGTACGTGTCTTGTAAATACGCACATTGTGGTTCGGATTCAATTCAACTAAATTATCATATGAAGTGTATAAAATACGAGTTTATTAAACATATTCCATCTGCCATCAATTTAATGGATTTGAATATGGATATAATTTTCCATTGTAATCTTTGTTGAGTATCTTCTAATCAGCATTGACAAAGGTATAACGTTTGTTGAATGCTTAGGAAAAACAACTCAACTTCGTTTCATTATTCCCATTGTGCATTTACTATGAAAACAAGTATCAGCTGTGGCGAAATATTTTTTTGCAAAGCATCCTGGTAGGGGAGATACGGACTAGCTGGAAGTACAGTTTTAAATATCTAATTTTGGTTAAATAGCGGTTGCGAAAAGATAAATTTAGAAATGTTGAGACAAATGAATTATTGAGAACTTTTTTAAGAAAAAAATATATTGTTTCACCCATTTTATGGCATTTTCCTTATGGCTGTCAAGGTGAATACAAAGAAAAGTAAATTTGTGCAATTGTGAAATGATTTTGGTCCCTATAGGCTCTGTAAATAAGTGCTGAAAAGTCAATTCCATTATATATGAAGGGTACAGGGGAAAAATGGCATTAGTCCATTTCTTTGCGAAACTAAGCTCCTGTTTATTTTTATAACATTTTGTAGTTTACTATCAGATAGTGAAATCATCATATTGTAAAAACAGCGTGGGTCCGCAAAACAACAGCTACAAGATGACCCACCAATAGCCGCCTGATTCAGAGAAAAAGTGGCTAAGTCACTAATTTTGAATAAATGTTTATTTTGTTATATATATTTTCTAATAATAAACACGTTGTTTACCAAAAAAAATTGTGACTTTTTTTCCTTCAATTTTACCTTTTAACGAGTAATTAAAATCAATTTTTCGATTTTCTCCAAATCCGTCCAGATGGACTAATGCTGTTTTTCCCCTGTACCCTTCATATGTTACTTGTAATAGAAAAATGCTTAAATGTCCACAACGCGTTCTGGATAATTGTTTCGGCCACAGGGTGTTGGAAAACATCAACAACGCGCAGTAGGTATTGAAGTTTACATAATAGTCGAATTGATGTGATATTTCGCTTTATAGATTCTTGAAAATACCCACAACATATTGTGATAATTCTGGCCCTACCCACAACACGATCTGAGTATTTTATACATACCCCAAATACATGCAATAACTTATGGCAGTTTTTAAAATACATTCCAAAAGTTTGATTTTTTCAATTTCTCAGAAGTATTGTTAAACATATTATGAAACGATGCCACAAAATGGTGGCGATAGCATACCTGTATGTTACTCTATTTAATTTTTGTATGTTCTCTTCTGTCTTCTGTTATGTCTGATATCAAAATACTACGCAATATTTCTTCGATTGTTCAAGAATCGAATAAGCTCGAAATTACAGTAACTTTGCGTCAAGATTACATCCACAGATTATTCAAATTTTTTTAAAACTTAGTGTGCTACCAGAATTTTTGACAATAATTACTTTTATGACAAAAGTTTAACGGAAATGCAAGTACTACATTATTATTTAAGAGAGATTTATATATTACAGAACAGAACAAATATACGAAAGGAAATAATATACAAGTTGTGCTCCCACAGGGGCAAGAAATCCACGCGTATATAATTTACAACGCGCTTAAAAAAATACGGTTTATACATTCATTATCATAGTTTTATAGTGCCGAGCCCTGCGTTGCAGCACACATTTCCGGACACTAGACATAACCCTGTGATTGTAAAATTGCCTTCGCCATTAAAATTTGCAACAATAATTTCAACCAAGAAACAAACACATTGGTATTGTAATCGGAAACATAGTCAATATATATTTTTTTATCGCCACAAAATACCACTATTTTTTAAAACAAAGTGTTAAAAAATAGACATAGGTTTTTGTTTAAAGTGAGTTATGTAAAGAAAAAGTATCTTTCAGCCTATAGTTTATCGCTAATATGGATGGAATGGAACAGTAATTGCCAAGTTGGTGATTTTAGTATTTACTCGTATCAAATATCTTCCTCTTTCTAGAACCACTCTTGCTATACAGGTATTCACTTTTATTATTCATATTATTACGAATTTATGGTTTCTATTAAAGTTAATATTACACTTTCAGATTGGATATTCCAAAATTTAAAAATTCAAAAGTTCTGATAGAAAACCTTAGTGTTGTATTTCAGTTTAAAAATTATATACTTACCTACATATACCTGAGTAAGTGTAAGTAATCCGCCATTGCAGTGTCCTCAGTTGATCTGATATTTCCGTATGTATATCAGATACATCAACACATTAATAATACAAATGTCGGTTAATTTTCCCCGTTCTCCCCTAGAGCTATGAGCAAATAAGTCTGCTTCAATATGGTGAATATTACGTCTGATGACTGATTTGACTACGTCCCAAATAATTTACCAACATTAGTTCAATCCAAAATGTGCAAATTATATGGCAACCCACTTTTAATTAGCTGTATTATTCTCTCTATGTGTAGTATACATACAACTGAACAACTGTTTTAACTTTCTTAAAGAAAATACAGGGTGTCCCTAAATTAGTAAAACAATAACTGAGAGAAATTACCTGAGTATTCTGTGACGAAAAAGATGGTTCTATAAGCTTAAAAATAAGCTTATAATACGATAGCCACATGTTAAGAAAAAGTCAATGGGACCTCTGAATTATTGTGAGAACTGAAATGATTGAAAGTGGTTCGAAAAAATTTTCGTGTGACGACTTATTTGAATGATTTCACCAATAATGAATAATATGTATCTTCAAGATAAAAACTGACACATTCTATCGAGCCATCCAAAAAAAAAAAAACGTCATCAAAGTTGGCCGACAAAAAAAGACGTATTTCTATTCTTAATCGAATTTATAACCTTATTTATTTGTCAAGACTGTCACATCATATGATAACCACTGTTTATTTTACAAATTGTGACAATCGCTTGTCAAAAGTTTGACATAACCGAAAAGCTTAGACATGACCGCTATTTCCATCTCTCTCGTTCATAGCCAAAGTTGATGACGTTTTTTTTTTGGATGTCTCTTTATAACAAATACACGTATGTATGTACGTATACAGATTAGGAAATTGCACCTTTACATATCGGCGATACACGTGTAGAAGAGAATAAGTTAAAAGACACCAGTAACGACAGACAAAGACAGTTAGATGCCACAGTGTTTCACGCTCGTACACGTATAAGAAACGTATGAGACCTGCGCGTGATAGAATGTGAAGAGAGAGGTAGTTGACACGGCCCATCACCGACCGCCTATCGCCGAATTGGTTATTGTTCTCTAGAGTTTAGACAAGGATTCAATTCACACGTGCACATTATAATTTATGGGCGAGGCGTCCCGCCTACATAATTTTATTGCTATCCTATTGATGTAAACACGAAACACAGAGAATAACGCTCATACAAGTTTTAGAATGACATGTCAGTCTGGCAACTAAGGATATAATATTTATCTCTTAGTACCCTTTACTTGAAGAGTTTATTCTTTTCTATCTTTTAATGCTCGGCTTTGAAATCTTGGACTTTCCAACCCTGTGTGTACATACTGCCACTCTTCCCCTAGTAAACCTAACATTCGGATAAACTCTGTTTATCCGTTTATTTATATGTTTACTGTTGTTTCTATTATATTTTGCAGAACATTAAATAGGAAGCAATTATTAGTCACACACCATGTTAATTCCCGAATTTAAATGTTGTTAGATGACATCAGTGGCGGTGGGTGATATTTCAGTTAGCCATATCTTGAAAACGACGCATGGGACCCACTTCACTGTTTAGGTGATGACTATACACCTCTTACAGAAAGGATTTATAGTGAAAAAACTGTCAGCAAAGTTTGCGAAAAAAATTTCAAAAACACTGGAGCACTCCCTGGGTTCTCACTAACGCTCTGTGGGATATTTGCAGTATATTTTTTTTTCATAATCTAGAAACAAATATAAGGAGACGTTTTTCGATTTGTTACAAAATATTTTTTGTTTCAAAAAGTTATGGCCATTTTAATTTTAATTTTATAGGAACATTTTGTTTCCCAAAATTAAAATGGCCATAACTTTTTTGAAACAAAAATATTTTGTAACAAATCGAAAAACGCCTCTCTTTATATTTGTTTCTAGATTATGAAAAAATATATACTGCAAATATTCCACAGAGCGTTACTGAGAACCCAGGGAGTGCTCCAGTGTTTTTTGAAAATTTTTTCGCAAACTTTGCTGACAGTTTTTTCACTATAAATCCTTTCTGTAAGAGGTGTATAGTCATCACCTAAAAGTGAAGTGGGTCCCATGCGTCGTTTTCAAGATATGGCTAACTGAAATATCACGCACCGCCACTGGATGACACAGCTGTTGGATGCAGCACTTTCCTGACCAACGCAGTTTTCCACAACCGTTGAAGTCACCTGCTTTAACTCAATATTTCGCCTCAGATGATACATAGTTTGATAGGAAGGCAAGTGCGTTGCAACCCAAAAGCAGACGAATAATATCAAAGAACTTATTTTGTCAAAATTTTTGGGTAATACGAGGATAGTCCCAAAAGTGCCCGACCTGACGTATAGATGGCGGTTGTTGTTTCAAAAGAATGACTATGGTAGAAAGTACCAACCTTATAAACGTTAAGTTTGAAGTTTGGTGACGTTAAGGTGTTTAGTATTTCTTTGGCAGACATCAATAGTGAACGCTTTCAGTGAGTTTGTAAGCATGGAAGAAAATTGGTCATCGTTATGTAATCAATACTTTCATTTAAAAGGCCTCAGATCGACCAATATCAAAGTGGAACTAGATTCTACTCTGGGGGAGTCTGCTCCCTCGTTTACAACAGTAAAATATTGGGTGGCAGAGTATAAACGAGGCCGTACGAGCTGCCAAGACGAATATCGCAGTGATCGACCAGATGAGGTGACCACGCCAGAAATGGAGAAGAAAATCCACAAATTGGTATTGGAAGACCGTCGACTGAAAGTGCACGAGCTCAAAGACATATGTCAAAAAGTGCTGTACATCGCATATTGATCGAACATTTGGACATGATGAAGCTATGCGCAAATGGTTGCCGCGATTACTCACACTGGAACAAAAACAGCGTCGTGAGGATGTTTCAATCGAGTGTTTGGCAAAGTTTTACAACAATAAAGCCGAGTTTTTGCGTCGGTTTATAACCATGGATGAAACATGGGTCCATCACTGAGACGAAGAAACAGACAAAACAATGGACTGAAAGGGAAAAATCGGCTCCAAAGAAGGCGAAGACAGTTCAATCTGCAGGCAAGGCCATGGATGGCGTTAGTCTTTTGGGATATGCGTGAGATAATTTTAATTTTCATTATTTTATATACAATTTAATTTTCAAAAAGGAAAAACAATCAACGGCGAGTATTATGTGAACTTATTGCAGCGTTTGAGTGATGAAATCAAGAAAAAACGGCCACATTTGGCGAAGAAAAAAGTTTTGTTTCATCAAGACAATGCACAAGTTCACACATCCGTTATCACGATGGCCAAAATCAATGAGTTCGAATTGCTTCCTCACGCACCCTATTCGCCAGATTTAGCCCCTTCGGATTATGTTCTATTTCCAAACCTGAAAAAATGGCTAGGCGGTAAAAGATTTGCCAACAATGAAGAAGTAGAGTCTGCAGTTGATGGCTATTTTGAGGAGTTCGACGTTTCTCACTATAAACAGGGAATTAAAACTATTGAACATCGCTGGGAAAAGTGTATCGAACTAAAAGGAGACTGTGTAGAGAAATAAAGATATTTTTTCCCAAATTTTTAGTGTTTTCTTTCTTAGGTCGAGTACTCCTGGGACTACACTCGTACCTACTGATCCAATCAACATAAAACTTTTCATAATAAAGTTCAAAAAACGACATTAGTTCCTTACCAAACTAATAGTATATGCTCGGAGAATATTACATGTTAATTTCGGGACACCCTGTTTATCGCGTATAAATCTCGATAGACGGCTTCGATTAACTCCTAATCCATATTAGGACTACCAGTTTTTCTGAAGGATTACAATAATTTTATTTTGTGTGCCGACAACAGATGTTTAAATATCGCGCAGAGATATTAACGGAGAGATAAAACGGAGCCCCATAATGGATTTTAATAATGTGTAAAGAACTTTCACGACCAAAAATGGAATTACTTTATGTAATTCGGCCTTATGGGTCTCGCCGCCCGAGTGCTACCTGAAGTCAGAAACCGCTATTGCGGTGAATCATAAATTTGCATTTTTATATTTTCACGCCGTATATTTACGAGCGATTACATACTGTCTTCGCTATGTTAGGAACAAGGAAACCATGTGTGCTCTAATGCGTACCCTTTTAGCGTAACTTCTGCGACCCTCTGCGCATTTTTGTAATTTATTACTAGAGGAGAGTGGGGCACACGTCCATGTCAGAAAAAATTCCGTACTGTTTAAAATTTAAATAATTGACATGTTGGTCCAGAAGACAGCCAGACATTTTTTTATACCGATTGCTTTTAATAACAATAGGGAATTCAATATAAGCGTTACGCCACCTGGTGTTCGCTCAACTAACTAATTACTGTCATTTCTATGTGTGTGTTGTACCATCAAAAATTAAAATACTCCGTACTGTTCGTTCTGGATTAAAAGGGACCCCCATTTAACAGTTCACATATACAGCAAGCGGCAGCCTAGTGCGCACATATGTGGATATTAAAAACATAATTAATAATACATTTTTATGTCATAGTTAGGCGAATTTACTTGGACCGGGGGGGGGGGGCTTGGTTGTACATAAACGTAAGAGGGGGTTTTAGTGGAAATATAAAGATCAACGTTGCCAGAACTAACTGTAACTCTTAACTCTGCATAATAAGTCTTTATAAAAAACCCTATATTTACAAAATGCATGGATGTATAGTCGATCATTAATTTTAATTGCCAATGTAATTTTCAGACTGCGTAAAAGCGTGATCTTTAATAGCAGTTTACTGTGTATCTTTTTTCAACCCAACTACTGTGAAATAATTTTTTAAATCAGGGTTAATATTACTTTAAACAATTTAAAAATATCTAATAGGAATATTATGTTGATTTAGTCAGACAATGTCAAAATTGTCAGTGTAAAAACAAGGCAGAACGAACTGGTCCAATGCGTCGTTTGCCTTCTAAAGTCGTACAACATTTTAACGGCGTCGTAGAATTTATGTCACAGTGGACCGGGCAAATATTAGCAATGCTATTATATGCAAAGTGATTTACCGACAATGGTTTACGTGCGCCGCAGCATACATTCCCAGCGCGTTGTTAAAATTTTCGAGTAAACGTACTAGAAAGCGTACTATTACACTTTACGGTTATTTTTTCCAGGTTTTTAAAGCTTAATTTCAGTGGTCACTAATAAATGTATATCTTATAAAATACTTACCAAACTAGCTTCAAGAACGTCATAAACTACAGTTTAATACAAAGTATGACATATACTTTTTAACTAGCGTATGATGTTTTGCAGGACATATATCTTGCAGCTTTTTTCTACTTTTTATTTAGAACAAAGATAGCACGATCAATTAATTAAGCCAACTGATTTGGTGGTATATAATGGTTTAATTTTACCTTTTCAATCTGACGAAATAATTTTAGTCATTCCTTGTCTCAAAACAGGTATTATGGGATCTAAGAATTTCGAACAGGAATATCATGTTGATATACAACTCTTCACTACACAAGGCAAACGAACTGTTCCAAATGCATCCGTTTGCAGGTACAAAAATTTGGCGAATCGTAGACTCAGGTCAGACTCGGGCTCAGGTCACTATTTTGTCAAGTATTACACAGAAAAACATTGAATAATTAGTGAATATTCGAATAAACGTACTAGAAGACATACACGCAATTAGTGTGGATCAATGGTCACGAAGAAATGAAACTTAAAAGGACTATACCCACTGAACTCATGTGATTTATCAAAGGTAACACTACTTTTTAACTAGCGTATGATATTTTCAGGGCATATTGCCCCACTTTTTTCGTCTGGTCATTAAACATCTAACTGTTATTATAACTTTTGTGAATCAAATTTCTTCGCATTTATCTGACGAAATATTATGAGTCTTCCTTGTCTAAAAGTTCTTTTAAGTGCCATGTTTCGGGACCACTAACATTAGCACCCCAAATACGGCTCCATTTTGTAAAGTTATCCCCTTGGTAGGTACATTTTAATTTTCTGTGAACTATGGTTTATGTAATGAATAATGACCCGAGTCCGCCTTTGTTGAGATTCAGCCAACAACACTGATCCTGTATCACCATGTTCATGTTAGTAGCATCTGCGCATGTCAAATTTAATGTTCCTTACAGACCGACCACCAAAATGCCATTTAATTATTTGAACTTTTTCGTCAATGGGATAAATATGCATATTTTTATGAATGTATGTAGTGCTTCTACAATACGCTCGTAATAACGCACTTTTCTAATCAGGCACTTGACCAGAATAAAATATAAAATGGTATTTCAAATTTTAACTCAAACAGCCCTACCGACAAACAGGATGCCTTTCATACGCCTGCGCTAGCGACTGGATCGCGATTGGTCCTCACCTCATGTTTACATCTGCTCAATAAAGGAGTTAAATCATCAATTGCCCTTCATTCGGCTATGTACGCATTATGGTGGCGCTTACTGTACATTGAAGAATGAAAACATCGTTTCCGCGGTGCAACAATTTACTGAAAGGAACTCATAATACTTTTGGATATTAAACTGACGACAGGAAAGCCAGTCAGTAAATATATGAGTCGGTTTTCTATTTTCTTCATTTTGCTGGGGTGACTTTTAATGTGACTATTAATTTTTATATTTTGTATGTATTTTAAGGTTAATGTAAAGATATTATAATTCTTGTGTGTTTCAGCCACGGATTAAAATGGCGGATGATATTGAAAAAACTGCAGAAACCTTCAAAGAAATTACCTTTGCAAAAGAACATGATGGAGGAAATCATCCAGAACTCTTCGAATGAAGAAACAAATTTGTAATGAAAGATAGAAGATACTCAGTTTGATGTCTGATATTCTACTTATAAATATAATATAGTTATACAATTTCGAAAAAACACAGATATACCTAATAGTCAATTGTTTTACTTTTTCAAAGCCATAAACCTATGCAACCTAAAAACGTACCTTATTTGTTTTGTCTTATTTCTATCCGTAACCAAAAATCAAAAGAAAATCCACAAATCTGTTAGAAACCGATAAATAATCGCACTAAAGCTACAGTAATTCAGGTTGAAAGCCTTAAGCAGTTACACTACCTTCTTACATTCTTATAGTTAGTTTATCTGTTGGCAACATCAAAAACAAATTTCAGTTGGCGCAATCAAGGTCGTGTTGGTGGAAGAGCATCAGTAACTGCTAAAAAGTTCTTGCAAACAATATTTTATATCTGTGTTTTTGTTACTTCTGTTGGTTTATGCCGTTATAACGTATTCGCTGGTAGTCGGGGGGGGGGGGGTGTTATCGT
The DNA here is from genome assembly GCA_029963805.1 of Aromia moschata. Taxonomy (NCBI): domain Eukaryota; kingdom Metazoa; phylum Arthropoda; class Insecta; order Coleoptera; family Cerambycidae; genus Aromia; species Aromia moschata. Next base: position 570,655 of record JAPWTK010000295.1, on the reverse strand, counting down.
CAGTTGTCGTTGTACTTGTAAATAAAACGTGCCGTAACGCTTGCCAATGCTAATTTCCGCTGGTTATCTGTCTCTGTTTGGAAGCACGATAGTTACGCTTGCTCTAGTAGCTTCGTCGTTTGGTTGAAAGCCGTAACGCTTTGCTCAATGCTATTTGTTAAACTGTTCTGGAAGCCGATAACGCTTACGACCTGGGTAGCGAATATGGATCGTTTGGTTGAAGAGCTTCTGTAACTGGTAAGCCAAAGTCTCATTTGTTTTAACTGTTGGAAGCTACCTGTGACTTATGAAGCGCATAAAGAGCGTCGTCGTATGGTTGAAAGCATTACGCAAGTTTGGATCAATAACTTTCAAAGATAAGAAATTTTTATCTGTTGGACAATTGCCGCATCCCAACATGCAAACTTGCGATCATTGAACTGGTTTTGCAAGGTCCATGCACTGTTACAACCTATGGACCAGGGCGGTTTACAGAATTATTATAGAAAACAGTTCTCCTCAAACTGATAGATGCCCATTATAGGAACGGTTGGCTCGGTCGATAATATTTTTTAATCGAGAACTAATCGATGGAATTCGGAAGTGGCTGATACCCTGACGATTTGCAGTTTTCCAGTCAATTATGAACCACCAAAAGATGAAGATAGTACTGACAAGACCGACGGACGGAAGCTGGAATTCCTATAACAAAGTGCATTATTGTTTAAAACTTTAATGTCATTTGTTGAATGCAAATATCCGAATATGAATGCTTTTAAATGCTGCAGATTAACTGGAACAAGACATTAGTAGAGACATTTTATCTAGTAGAAGCATGCAGAACAGATTACAGATGTTTTTCAATAATGATAAAAGTAAGACATATTATGTACCTATGTACTTATGTTTCCTCTTTTCTTGTATGTATGTATTTTTATACATATTTGGAAAATAAAAAGTATGGTGTGACAATAATGTATATATATTTAAAAATGTATGTACCCAACGTATTACATCTTATATTAGTGGTCACAACGCGCGTTCGTTTATAGCGAGGTACCGTCTATAACGAGAAAATTTCGCGGTCCCGTGGATGCTCGCTATATCCGAGTTCTACTGTAGTAACATAACGTAGTAACAATGCAATTAGTAAAAATGAAGTAACAACTTATTGTTACTTCATTAACTTTTAATTTTACTTAACTGCTACTTTTATAACGTAATATCTTAGATGTTACGTTAAAAAGTCTAAAGACGTGTATTTTTTTCTTGACATATTTTTGAAATATTGTAAACAGCCACAATAGTGGTTAAAAAAACAGTTTTAAACAAAGTTTGTCTAATTTTAACAACATATTAACATAATATACAGACATGCGTCATAAATGCTCTTTGGCTTCGACTTCAATACAAACACTTTTGAGTACAAACATTAAAACAATTACTTGTATGCATAAATCGATATTCGTTATTACAAATTAATTTAAGTCAATATATCTGGTTATCTTTAATGGATCTGGTCTCGTCTCAATTAACCAAGACGAAAACTAAAACAAGTAGAGAAATCAAATATGTAGATCTTTATATTTGATTAGTTAGTTAAGTATATTCTAGTCATAAAAATGAAAAAAATCAGTATATATGTACAGGGTGATCGATTCATCATACGAAGTGAATTTTTCTCAAAAACGACTGAGAAAATAATTTTTGTGAAAGGTAAATCACTTTTACTTACCTTCAGTCAAAATTAAGGCAATATAAAAATATCCCCAAAAAAATGTCTTCAACATACCTTTTTTTACTTTACCATTACAAAGGTACATACCTATATTAATTATAACGTTATTTTTCAATTTAACATTTTTTGGATTTTGAATATTTAAATTGTTATAGTCGACTTATTATTGAGTAACTTATCTATTTTTTCTCGTAAACTACTAGCGAAATGAATACAATTTCTTAATAAGAGTATATCAATTTACTTGCTTTAGTAAAAATTAAGACGGAAATAAAAAATTGAGTTTAACGATGCTAAGTTAAACGATGCTTTAAATTAAAGAAAAATTTATTTATTTTTGAGGATCAAATTTTCCCTAATTTCACCAAGTAATGGCCGATTTCCCGTGAATTCGATAATATACATAAGTAAAACGAGATTCAAAATAATATACAATGGGCTAAGTCAAATGTAAATGTTTAATTATTTTTTGGATTTAGCGGTTAGTCAAAGTCAAAGTCAAATCAATATATAAATTGTCTTGTGCACATCCTATTGTATTTTAATTCAAAGAATAATGAATGTACTTCATTATTCTTTAATAAATATTGTATGTACTTCATTTTTCATCAAAAAGTTAAGCCAAAAACTGTTCTTCACACGTAGTTTCAGATTTATCTTAAAATAACAATCAGAGAGGACCAAGAAAACTAAATTTGAAATAAAATCAGGTATTTTTAAAACGTAATAAATTTTACGATTATAAAATGCTAGAAAGTTGAATACGGTTTATTACTCAGTTATTACTCATTTATATTAGATGTCCTCAATGATGTGAAATTTTAGGAATGTACTATTTACTACGTTGAAAATATTTTTATGTGGATGTTTTAAGTAGACCAAATAAGATTATGGGAATCGGCCAGAACTTTAGAAAAAATGACAATATAAAAGTCATGCAAATAAATGCAAAATTAAAAAAAAAATCAAATCTAGGTTCGCAATGCTTAGCTTCGTTAAGCTATATTTTTATTTCTGTCCTGAAAGGCAAAAGCTTCTGGGTTTAGTAAAGACAAGTGAATTGATATGCATACTCTTATACATAAATTATATTCATTTAGCTAGCAGTTTAAGAGAAAAACAGATCAGGCATTCAATAATTACTATTTAAATCATAATCCATAACTATTCAAATATTCAAAATCTAAAAAAATAAATAATTAGAAAAACAACTCATATTTAATATATATTTTTAATGGTAAAGTAAAAAAGGTATGTTGCTGATTTTTTTGCGGCGTCGCGACGCTTAGCGTCGTTAAGACATATTTTCTATGTTAAGACATGTATCAATGTATTTATTTTGAGTTTTCTGAGATGATAAATTCACCCAAACAGTTCCGTAAATAGACACTTGAATGTATATAAAATATACGCAGTGTACATTTTTTCAAAACATATACTATTGTTTATATAAACAGCTCGTGCAGAGTTTAAATCACTACATAAAATTTTACGATTCTGACCCATTTTCAATTTAGTTGGGTATTTATAAACATGGAATTGTTGAAATATTTAAATTATTTACAATTAGCAGTAATGGACACGAGTTTAGCTCAACACTTGCGGTCACTTAAAAAATAACGTGTGTACGTACATTACTAAACAGGACTCAAAAGCTACGAAAATAATATTATAGATATTATTTCGCTTCTTTGTATTAGTACAGGGTAATCGATTTATCATAGGAAGTGAGTTTTTCTCAGAAATGGCCGAGTGAAATTAATTTTTTTAACCTACTTTTACCCACCTTCATTCAAAATTAAGGCAATAATAAAAATTGACATCAAAAAAAAAACGTCATCAACTCTGGCTATAAACGAGAGATATGGCAATAACGGTCATGTCAATTTGGAGCTTTTTGACAAGTGACAATGTCACAATATGTAGAATAAACAATGACTGTCATATGATGTGACAGTCTCGACAAGTAAATAAGATTATAAATTCGATTGAGAATTGAAATACGTCTTTGATGACGTTTTTTTTTTTTGGATTACTCGTTAAATATCTTAAGGACGCTAAGCGTCGCGACACCTCAGAAAAAAATTTTTCAGCAACATACCTGTTTTACTTTACAATTACAAAGGTGTATTAATAATGAGCTCTTCTTCTATTCAACATTTTTTTGTATTCGAATATTTAAAAAGTTATGGTCGATTAATGTTTAGTGTAGAAGTTAGTTATCTGTTTTGCTCATAATGTGCTCGCTAACTGAATACAATTTCTGTGTAAAGAGTATATCACTGTACTTGCCTTTACTAAAGCCAGAAGTTTCTACCTTTGAATACAGAAATAAAAATATAGCTTAATGATGCTTAAGCATCGCGATTTATGATTCGTATTTTTTTTATATTTTCATTATATCAATAGTTATGGCCGATTTCCAAAATCTTATTTGGTCTACTAAAAACTCCACATAAAAATATTATCAACCTATTAAATACTCCCATATTGAACATTTATTAAATAATTAACTTTTAATTTTACTTGTTGTTTTATTAGGTAACTTATTTGTAAAGATTTCAGTTAGGACTTTTGTATGTACTCAGATATTATTAATTATTTATTAAATGATACAATATTTCAGCAATTAAAACCTGGGTTTAGTATATTTTTTGTTGTAAATGAACACATTTACTTATGTACATATAAATATGTTGAACGAGCGATGGCGTCGGAAAAATGCAATTTTAAATGTTGTAATATTTACTATAGAGGAATTCACCGGGAAATCGGCCACAACTTTTGACATAATGAAAATATTAAAAAATACAACTTTTGGAAAATCAAAACATTTTTAAAAATAAAAAAAAAATTCGTCTTATTTTTTAGTAAAAATAAGTAAACTGATGTACTCTTATACAGAAATAATATTCATTTAGCTAGCAGTTTACGATAAAAGCAGATAGGGCACTCGTATCGCAAGACATATTTTTTATTCTTGCCTTAATTTTGAATGAAGGTAAGTAAAAATAATTTATATTTCACAAAAATAAATTTCCCCAGTCATTTCTGAGAAAAATTCACTTCCTATGATAAATCGATCACCCTGTATATAGTAGGCTCTAGGCACTAGGCACTCTACACACAAGTAGCTACAGTGTTGGACAAAAGTAACCAGACAACACAAGGAGAAAAATATTGTTGTTCATACAAGCTTGTCTACACAAATACAAGTTTATTATAGGTATGTACATCTAACTGAAGCTTGAATTGTCATGTTGCTTCTAACATACAAAGTGTTTGGTTTGAGGTTAAAATAATACTTTTTTTCCTATAAATATTCCTCCTAAAATGCACCCCTTGCAAGCTGCAGCCCTTGTAAGTTGTGCGAAAAAGTCGATCAATTTGAACTGGTATTACAGTTACACATCAAATCTCCTGAAAATGTGCAAGTTTCTGTTTCTTTTTGGCGCTCTATGCATTTTTTTTTGTCAAAAATTGCGTAACCTAATTTTAGGGGAGGATTGAGAGTTTATACTTTTGACGGCCCAATTTTACGTTTCCTCCGAGAAATTTTAAAATCTCAAAGAACTAGTCCACCATGAAAAAATCTAACATTTTGGTCTCACATTTTTTTGATATAACTAACCGTTTTCGAGAATATCGCTGGTGAACGAAAAGGGATTGAAGAAACCGATTTAGTGTAAAAAATGTAGACCCTTCATTTCACCCCCCTAAAATTAGGTGATTTTTGATGAAAAAATTAATAGAGCATGTAAAAGAACTTACAAATGTGCAGCAGATTTGATGCGTAACTGTTGTCACAGTTCAAAATAATCGACTTTTTATAGTAATAAAAATACAAACAAAATGAAAATTGCCTTGGACTAAAGTAACCGGACAGAATAAAGAAAACTTCTAGAAAAATACACATGTGCTAATTAATACTTGATCGCATATCCATTACGGGAGATGGGGATGTGGGGATGATGTATGCATAGTTGTACATATATACTTTGTTATATGTACAACTTACTTGTAATGTATATGCATGTATATTTACTTTCTATCAAGGTGTAAAATCTTCCCTTTACAAAAACAACTACTCTAAATCATATAAACCCCTACTATCCATCTATAGTACCTTTACAGTACTACTTGTTTGATACCTTAGTCGTTAAGAGAGACTACACCTACTAATGACACCGTAATTTTCGTTAATTTCGTTGATTCATTATAAAATTAATTATATCGTTCTTCATAAATATAGGTAGGTACCTATTTATATCATTAAAAAATGTACACAATTTATTACCATTTATAACTGTTTTATAATATATAAAAAATTGTTAAATATCAATTTACCGTCTATCATTAACTCTTTTTTAATGAATGTCATGGTTATCATTAAATTATATGTATACTACTACTTTACTAAGTATTAATAATAATTATTAGTAGAACTGTATTTAATAATTTGTTCGAATTACTATCGTAAAATGGGTAAGTCGTTAATTAGTTGCACCGAAATGGCGACTAACGATAAACATTATTCGTAATACCACTTATTACGGTTTAAAAACATCACATCTCACCTTTACCCTGACATATGTATGTCAGACTTTGTTATATGTTCATAAAAACATTGGTAAATTTGTTGAAAATTCAGAATTGCACTCTTACAATACAAGACATGCTCAAAATCTGGTTGCAGAGTATTCAAGGATTAGTGCGACACACAGAAATAAAACTGATGTTGCTTTGTACAATCGCTTAACAAATCATTTCACAAATCATTGATACACGAGGCGCATTGATACGCATTTAAAATTTCGCGGCAGAAGAAGTCCATTTGTATCAACCTATTACCTCAAAGGTGGTACTAGTGTGGGCTACTTATCATAAAAATTTAGTAACGGAAAAACGAGTGAGAGTAAAGCTCCATGTGTTTAGTTTATTTTGGTGCTAGAAAGTATTTTTTAATGCCTTTTTACATGTGTGTGTTTTTACCAACGTGGTAGCAATAGAGTGCTGCTTGTGTCACCATTCCTAAACGTAAGTATTATTTAAACATTGTTTGCAACCAAGTGTATGCACTGTCACTAAGTTAAGTAACTAAGTTAAGTAATGGTTAAGTATGTCACTAGTGATTATTTCTGTCAGAGTGCATTTGGGGTACATTGATACATATGTATGAGAGGTACATTGATGCAGTGTATCAATGTGCCTCTACAGTGTATCAATGTACCTCTGCAATTTACAAATGTACTATTATATTCGTATAAACAAGATTCAGTAAGTTATACGAGGACATGTTACTTGTTTCAGGTTAATGAAAATAGTACGTACTTATCACAAAGAGCATTCATTGACGAAGGAGCTATAAAGACTGCAATAACCGATGGTATTAAAAATCACAAATCAATTAGAGTTTCAGCTGCTGATCATGGTTTAAAACCCTCTACACTTCAACATTGAATCGAAAAGTACAGAAAAAATCATACAAAATCAGAATCCAGAGGTTTCAGATGAATCTGGACACGAAGAAGAAGCTGCGGGCGGAAACCAAGTCAGAATATATCACTCTAAATATACAAGTTAAACATACAAGTTATACTAGACAGAGGCGAGAAAGTCTCGTATTTACACCACAACGCCAGAAAAAGCACGATTAGAGGACATCGCTAAGAAAAGAAATATGAAAAAAATTAAGCAAGTAATCAAGAAGGTGAAATTTAATATTAAAGAAACGGTCCGAAATGTTCCAAGTTCATCCGAAAGAGACAATGAAGTGGAAATGAGCTTATCTGATTCAATTAACGATGTCAGTGATGAAGAACTACCATTGTTGTGTGATGATGGAAAAGAAAAACTGGCATAAGACTTTTGTTTTTCCTAACGTTCAGGACATCAGTTTAGTGCTTCGAGGAGATGTCGTATTCAAACTGCCCAAATCCATTACTGCTGGTGGTACACTTCGCCAAAATAGATCTTTTTTATTTTCCAAGAGTTCCTAATCTTATAATTCAGTAAATATTGTACTACAATATTACTTTTTTCTCTACTGTATTGTATGTGTATCAATGTTCCCCAACACTGTATCAATTTACCCCATCAGAGAGGTAGTTTGATGCAAATGTAGACATTAAAAAAAGTTGCAAAAACTCCAAACTTGTTTTTATTTTTCCTTTAAATTGAGTATCATATGAAAGACAAATACATAGCCTGTAAGCCTAAAATAAGAAGATGGCGACAAGTATTTTGCCTTGGACAAAATCATAATCACGACAAAAATTGTATCATTGTGTCTCCCTTTCCCCTACCGATATTAGACATATGAACATAAATTCTTTTCATAAATTTGTTAAAAAAAATATTAGAACATTGCTTTTATAATGTGTAGGATTACACTGACTTTACTAATTTCACCATGTCTTAAGTCATGTAGACTTAAGACTCAAATATTTGTTTTAGTATCTAAAGTATCAATAAATTAAAATATTTTAAAATAATAAATATTATACTTAATAATATAAAAAATTATTAATACAAACATTATATTAAAAAATTAATTATAATTTTTTCAATGTCTTATCATTATTAACTCAATTTTTGTTTTAAGTATCTAAAGTAGTCAATAAATTAATAAAATATTTTGAAAGATGAATAAATATTAAAAAAAATCTTACTTCTTTAAAGGAATCAACACGTAATGAAATAAAAATAAAAGTGAAATTTGAAAATAACAATTTTCGAAATGTCACCATATTTTGTTTACTCGCAAAGTGCAATATTCGTTTTTCGTAAATGTTTACTAGTAATGAGATATCAAACAGGAATAAAATACGAAAGTATATAATTATTGTTTTTATGAAGTGCTATACATACCATCGGCTACACTTAGAATTCTTCGAAGCCTTCGTTATCCAGGTTAAACTAACAAAAAAACACTTACCTGTAACAAAGAGAAAAAAAGATTTTTAGTGAATAAGTAAAGTGTATATTATTAAAAAAAATCAGGTCACCAAAAAAATAAATTAAAACTCTGCTCATCGTATGAGTACAATATGTAAAACACAGCTGTCCCTCTCCCGATCTCTCACCCGATTGAGCTTACCTGATATGCAGTGTTGCCAGATGAAGTGCAGAGAGAATCGTGTAATTCGGCTACGGAAAATCGTGTAAAATCGTGTAGTCGTAAAAATGTTAAGTGTTATTTTGGAAATACATAAAAACAAGTAATAAAATACCGTATTATTTATTTAAAAAAAAAAACTTTTATTACAATGTTAAAACAAACATTAATACATTTTATTTTTATAAATATATTTAGTAACAGAATTCACAAAGGTATTCTTTTAAAACAACAAATAAAATTATAATAAACACGTGACGATGTACATATTATATCTTATAATCGAAATATTTATAAACAGGAGCAGGGACGGACTTTATATACAGGGTGTCCCAAAAAATGATAATCCTTGGGGGCTTTATAGGAAATCTAACGTTGAACGAAAAAGTTCCTATAAACATGGGTCCGCAAATGAAGTCTTAGTAATGAAAACCTCAAAAAAAAAACACAAAAAACGTGTTTTTTTACTTTCATTCAAGAATTACTATGAAATGGCTCATTGATTCAAAAAATGTCTCGAAGTCAGCCTTTTAGTACATCAAATTTGGAGTAGAATACCGCCAACCGCTTGTTTCCGTAATTCATTGCCAAGATATAATTTTTTGAAAAAATACATTTTTGTAATCTCATGTGAATCTCCTTTTTGTCTTCTCATCAAAACCTAGTTTTTGCCATAAATAAGGTTATTCTTTTAATCTCGAATTTTTTTTATCGTTTGACCTCATTTTCAAAATCAGCGGTAAATGTCTTCTAAACAAGTGGTTGGCGGCATTCTACTCCAAATTTGATGTACTAAAAGGTTGACTTCGAGACATTTTTTGAATCAATGAACCATTTCATAGCATTTCTTGAATGAAAGTAAACGTTTTTTGTGGTTTTTTGAGGTTTTCATTAGTAAGACTTCATTTGCGGACCCATGTTTATAGGAACTTTTTTGTTCAACGTTAAATTTGCTATAAAACCCCCAAGGATTATCCTTTTTTTGAGGACATCCATAGTGATTTAATTTAAATAAATTATTTGAATGCTTTTAAAGTGTTACATTCTTATTAAAAGTGGCGAATTTTGTTAACAAACGCCAAAAATCGTGAGATTTGTCCCTTTATTCGGGTATTCGTGTAAAAAGGACCACAATCGTGTAATTACACGATTAATCGTGTAATCTGGCAACAGTGCTGATATGTGAAAACTGATATGTGCATATGTCGGGTGTCCCAGAATTACGTTAACATGCGATACATCCGTTATTTCAAGAGATCAGAACAAATAAATCTGAAAATGGCACGAAAAACCACATTTGAGTTTGATTACAGCACAAAATCCGTGTAAAAAACAAAAAAAAAAAAAAAAAAAAAAAAAAAAAAAAAAAAGAAAAAGAAGGGAAAAGGGGGACCCGAAAAAAAGGGGCCAAAAAGTCATTAAATCGTGTCGTACAACCCTTAAGAAGCTACCCCTAAATTTTTTAAAAAAAAAAAAAAAAAAAAAAAAAAAAAAAAAAAAAAAAAAAAAAAAAAAAAAAAAAAAAAAAAAAAAAAAAAAAAAAAAAAAAAAAAAAAAAAAAAAAAAAAAAAAAAAAAAAAAAAAAAAAAAAAAAAAAAAAAAAGAGATAGAGAATAGATGAAATAACACGATCGAAATCTGTCTTTTTTTTTGTGTTATTCCTATTTTAAATTAAAAAACCAATTATACAGTTTTTGGGTTAGTTTTTTGTTTTTTTTTTGATAACACAAAAGGGTGGGGGGGTGGTCCGACAAGACCGCAATTACCCTCTTCTTTCGTTCATAGCACAGAATTAGTCACAGATTTAGTGACGATCTTTTGGATGGCTTTTTATTTTAAGATATACAGGGTTGGAACGTCCAAGATTTCAAAGCCGAGCATTAGAAGATAGAAAAGAATATACTCTTCGAGTAAAAGGAACTGACAGAGAAATATTATATCCATAGTTGCCAGACTGATATGTCATTTTAAAACTTTTATGAGCGTTATTCTCTGTCTTTCGTGACAGAGAGTAGCAATAAAATATGTAGGCGGGACGCCCCGCCCATAAATTATAATGCGCACGTGTGAATGGAATTATTATATCGTTATTGGTCTACGGAAAATAAACACTTGAGGATTCCATGGTTGGGCGATTTTTTATAAACGGTTCCTTAAATGACAACAAATATTTAACAAATAAAACAAACGGTTTACGGACATGAACATGAAAGACCACGAAATTTAAATGATTTACGGGCCAGAATTGTACAAGTCCTAAATAATATTTCCCCTGAAGTGTTAGAACGCGTAAGAACTGAGTTTTACGATAGAATAGGTTTTTGCGAAGCACAAAGGGGCGACATTTTTGAACCACTTATTCAATAGGCATTTTTTCTTTCTTTCGTCTTATAACCGGGTTGATTTATATTTTTATTTTTTTTATTTTCTATAGAACTTCAATTTTATTTTCTTGCAGACCGGTTAGTTGAGGAATACAAAAATTCGAAAACAAATACAATTATGTTCGTACACTTCTTTTAAGTGTATGGGATAACTGTAAGTCAGAATTACGTAAGAATTTCGTTTCATACAGCTAAGTACACCCTCATAGCTGCGAAAAAGTACTGAGTCCCACTCACTCAAATTCGGTAGGTGATGGGCGGTGTCTCTCCTCTCCACTTTCCAGTTTCTGTTATGCGCAGGTAACGTTTTACATCATACGTTTCTAATACGTACACAAGCGTGAAACACTGGTGCATCTAACTGTCTTTGTCTGTCCTTACTGGTGTCTTTTAACTTATTCTCTTCTACACATGTATCGCCAATATGTAAAGGTGCAATTTCCTAGGGTGTATAAGACTATAGCTAAGATTTATTTTAAGAACTATAAGACGAAGCTCTATAAGACTATCGACTAAGGCATATACACTCATCATGGATATTCCAAAGACAATTCAAATTGGCTTGACGTGAGATCAGCGCCAACAGCGGTATTGGATTCGCGATATTGAATTTTGAATTTCGGACTAGAAGTTGTATTCAGCCACCTCAAAACACCCCTATGACCTTTCAAAGAAAAAGACACAAGTGCATTGCAAAAGACACCATTCCAAGTATATTAAAAATTGTAGATAAGTACACTATTTATATTACAAATTGTGATGCACTGAAAAAAATCAGGCCAGGTGACCTGATGCGTCACTACAAGAATCACCTTGAAAGGTCACCACATAATATAAATAAAACCTTTTGTTTGAGACCGAGATGCTCTAAACAATATTCTTGTCGCGCCTCCTTGATGAAATGAAAACGTCTTTGCCTCCGTGCGTTAGCGACAGGGTGTAAAATCTTGGCAACCCCGCGGGGGCGACAGACTCGAGTTTGCGTTGTGTAAGGGCACACATGTCACTCTCTTCGTTATTTAGTTTAAAGTCAATTTTAAGTGTAATTAGGAAAATAAAGTAGTATACCAATGACCAATATCACGTGTTTTCATCACCATCTAACAACATACAGTCCACTCAATATCAACGATCTAAACCCGTACACCTTTACAAAACCTTCTTCTAAAAATAAGTGCTAAATTCTGATTAGAAATTAACATGATGCGAACAGATTTAATTTTTTTATGCGACACTTAATAATATAGGTGATGTAATGGAGAGATGTAGCGTAATGATTTTTTTAAAGTGTATAACGAAACTTAAAATCGCATAAGAACTACAAATTATCGCTAATGTCACGCAATTATTTTCAAAATAAAGACCATTTAGTTCCATAAGGTAATCAAATCGTATATCCGTAATCTCATTTTTAAACTTTCGAATTTTAAACTTTATAATTACTCACACTCATGGCGCAACAACTATAAAGCTTAACTGCCCGTTTAGCCTCAGTAAAAAACAAAGTTAAGTGCATAAAGAAAGTACGACAATCACGAGGTATTTGCAAGCTTCTGGAGAGCTGCAGGTAACAGAGATGAAACACAAATCTTGTAACGACCTAATTAAGTGAAATCGCTGCATTTAACCTCGACCTTAATCATACAGGACTCAATAATAGCTCATAAAATAAATTACTATAAAACGTTACGTAATGCGTGGTCAAATGATGGAGACTTTGCAAGCTAAGCGTGACCATAATTTTTGTGAAATTCAGCCAACTGCAATTAAGATTACATTAACAAGAAATAAAATATTGCAAATTCGTTATGTGAAAACTACATATTTTAGAAATTTGTGATCGTTAAAAGGAATTTTATTGAAATTAATATTCTTAGGTATCTCGGTACGGATTTTATTTCGTAACAAATAAAAATTCGACAATTTCTGGCGGTGTTTTGTTACTTTAATTTTCTTCGAACGTCAAAATTCCCTGTTTTCTCCAAATCCTGTAGATCTTCCAGGATGGTGAAATTCCTTTAAGATAAAAAACGAGTGTGTTTTCTTCCATTTAATAATTAAAGAAAAACGTGGAAAATGCTAAAAGACTCAACCCATTTGCTCATGGTCAAAAGTTACTGAGTGTATCCTATCTTCGTAGACACCTGCTATACAATACGAATCTATTAGAAAAACAGTGGAATGTTTGACAGAAACGGAACGCGTTACAGAGACGTACACACATCATAATTAAGGTCCGGAAAAGTATGCTGTCACGCAGAGCCGGCACTATACAACTCTATAATAATTAAAGTATACCCTCTATACCCACACCACTGTCCGTGCGTAGTTGTTATCTCGAACGCGAATTTATCTTTACTTGGTACGTAAAGTAAATCGCGCGCACTACTCAGCATCGGACGGCAGCGCCCCGACCGGTCGTCGGCGGAAATCTCGGCCAAGAATACTTTTACCGTTCGTTCGAGAGAAGTAGTGGGAACTTTGTGTTCCGACGAAAGGGTCCTCAAAAAGCAGGGATGGCAACAGAACCGGTTCTTCAAAAGCGGTACGGTTCCGCTTCCAGAACCGCTTCCACTTTGTCATAAAAGGAACCGCTTCCAAGAGCGGTTCCGGGGTTTTATTTTGGAAGCGGTTCTGGAATCAGGACCGGTTAACATTTTTGTGCGGTATTGGAAGCGTTCCCGTTTTTAAAAAATACGGAACCGGTCCAAAAAAAATATTTTACCGGTTCTCGTTTGGAACCGGTTCTGGAAGCGGTTCTTAGATAGAAACCGGTTCTTTGTGCAATTTATAATACAGAATTTTAAGAAGAGGCGATATTATTAGACTAACGGCTATATCGGCAGAATCAGGGATCAGGGATCGCGAAATGAGGTTTTAAAAAAAATTACAGAAAGTTCTTAATGGAGTACACTGGTTAAACTTAATTACGGCTTCAAAATCTACACACACACGTCGCTATTGTCGGTCGAAACGCAGTACCCAGCGAAATTAAAGAACTCCTTTTGTAAGGTTAAACATGCTTTTTATGAAAGAATAAACGAATCATTTTGATCGCCAGTCAAAATTTGGTTAGATTTTGAGAAGATTGCACCGTTTAGGGGTGAGACGTAAATTACGTCATGAATAATTAGTTTTCCCTTCCTTACAGATCACAATCGTACCGAAAGTGTGTGCATCCCTCTAGGTTGGTTGTGTAACATTTTGGATTGTTGTGATCCTAAAATAATTATTGTTTATTTTTGTTAGGATTTTTGATTGTTAATATTCTTATTTCCATATTCCACGTTCGATATTGAACATAAAAGTGATAATTAAAAATTATAATCAACTAAATGACTTTTAGTTTGCTTCATCTGATCAACGGAAGCCCGAATTGTAACGTTAAATATTTCGGAGTAGAAAAAACCACTCTGAAGCTCCTTAATTTAATTGATTTTTTGTGCCAAAAATGTGACCATACTTGGCCCAGATAATATATTCGTTATTTTCTCCTATTTTTTTGTAAGTACAGTAAAACTCGGACATAACGCTTCCCGAATATAGCGTTCTCCCGGGTATATCGCTTTTTGATATAATATCCTATTACGTGAGGGGGGAGGGAGGTTAAAAAGTGTTCTACAGTACATAGTGTAACGTAATTTACGGACAGCCCCTGATGGTTAAACCAATAAGAAGAAAAAATACCCCAGGAACCGGTACGGAACCGGTATTCGTACCGGTTCTTACGAAATCATCCCATTACAGTTTAGAAAAGGAGCGGTTTTGGAACCGGTTCCAAAATTCTCGAAACAGCGGAACCGCTTCCAAAGCAAACGGTTCTTGTACTCGAACCGCTACTTTTGCCATCCCTGTCAAAAAGACGTCATTGGCTCAAAATGGACGAAGAAAGGCTCATTTTGCTTGTTAGCGAGTACAGAGAAGTATATGATTTGTCATAAAAATTACTCAAATCAAGAAGTAAAAAATAATTGCTGGGACGAAATTGGGGAAGCGATCATGGGACAACCAGGTATCTAAGTTGTTTCACAGAAACTGTAACAAAATTTACATTTTTTTACGCCTGTTATAAAAAAAATGGTGTACTATTAATAGTACATCAAACAATAGAGGGTGAAATTTCTAAAAAAAAAAAAAAAATAATTATATTTTATTTTTTGGTATGATAATTTATGAAACATTTAATATGAACTGCAATATTACACTTATCACATCTAGTTTTAGCACATTCATGGCATTCTCCACATCTGGTTAGCTTTACTTGTGGTATGACGTAGTGATCAATACGATCGTATCTTATATCAATATTCCCGTCTCTTGATGGGCGCCCTGATACGTAGGATTTTTTTTATTTGGGTCAATATTACAGTAGCAATTCTTCGACGGAATTTCAGTTGATCCGTATCACCACCATTGTGCCTATAGAGTTGCCATGCATTTTGTAACGCCATGTCAATACAGTGTGATATTATTTTTTGTAGAGCATATCTGTTAGATTCATTGATCGTAAGATCAATTACATCCTGATCAAAAAAAAGTATAAAACCCCAAAGGTGTTTTCATATTTTCTTGGTTTACACTATCTTGTAGAATTGGTATGGTTGGACTTATATCTTCAGCAACCCATTTGTACTCTTCATTCCGTTTTCTTTTCTACGTTCTTTGAGTATTACCTTCTTTGTTCACTAATATTGCTAGTGGCGACTCATCATCTGACATATTACTACAACCTATACTTGGAGTTGCAGCAGTAATTTGAATCTCGGCGGGCGCTCTCAATTGAGAACCAGGTAGATTGTGGATTTGAACTTCCTCTTCATTGCCAGAATCTTCATCTGTAATATCACCACAAGCGTTTTCTGGAGGAAACACAGTAATATTTTGTACATTACGCAAAACTTCATCATCGTCCTCAAGAATATGCAGGGCTTCATCCAAAGTAAATCCCCTGAAATGAAATACACTTATATTCCTAATGTACCATATAAGTACACCGTTAGGTAACAACAAATTACATATCACTTTTATAAAATAATGGCAATTTCATTGACAACATATTCAAATATAGAGTTTACTACTTGCAATTTCATTGTAACAATAAAAACAAATGATTTATAAAATTATAAAATGTACTCACCTAACAAACTGAATACCATATTCTGCCATTGTTATAGATATAACAACTTTGAAAGCACAAATCTCGCAGTAACAATAACAATTAAGTCAAAATAGTGAACACCTACTTTAACATACTCTTGACGACGGGACCGGACTGACTCTTGATATACTTTATATCACGATACACTGTGTAAGTGTATCGTGCTTTATATAGTACATTAGGAATATCTGGGTTAATACACCGAGTCGACGCGGCGGCGGTGTAATCGGGTCGACCGCCACATTAAAAACAATTTTTTGTCTCGAGTTAGTCACTCGTGAATTCGTGTACTGTATTTACATATTACCTGATTTTGTGTGGATTTCTGCGATAATGGCACAGTCCTTACCATTTGTGAATAGACTTAAAAAGATGATTACAAGGAATTTACAATAGACGGATCACATATTTTATGTATTCCTTGCAATCGTCGATATATATTTCGTGAGCGCCGAGAGTGTAAAAGCCATTTATATTCGAATATATGTACATAATATATCAAAAAAATATATATGGTACAGTTAGAAAAGAGCAATTTTGGTTCGATTTGCGCATAATCTTTTGCGAATGTAACCTTACGTGGAACGTGGTCGACAATATTTACTTTAGACGTTTTTTGCCAAATATCTATCCGATTTTCCATTGCCATAGCCATACTGCCGTACGTGCCATACATTGCGTAAAACCTATTACACTGCCGTAGCCATACATTGCGTAAAACATATTTACAGAAGACATATCAATGTGTCATGTGTCACAAAGACATACGTAATAAATTTATGTGGCTGACAGTGGACGAAATAACAAATTTTGCGGTAATAAAGTCGTTAATGCCCCTGATATTGATAGCTAATTAACGGGTTTTGCAAACAACGGCTAAAAGTATAGAAATAAAATAGTAGTAACACGTGTATTGTCCTCTGTAGATGTAAAAAAATAATAATGTACTGATGTTAGTGACAATAAAAAGATGCTAGTAAAACAAACAACTGTGCGAAATTCGTGACAATAATGTGCGTGTTGTGTCGTCCTCTGTCCATGTGAACTATTTTGAATTTGCACCTTTAACTTCGGTAGATGTGGAACAATCATTTTCCCTCTACAAACTTATATAGGTACAGGCCAAATCGCTCACGTTTACCGAGAATAAATTCAGAAAGACTACTGGTCGTGGCAACGTATGCTCATGGAATGAGGACAGTCTGATGACTCAAGCAATAGGTATATACAAGTACATACATTATTAACACGTTTTTCTCCTGTCTTTTTGATCTCTCGTATGTCATCTTTCGTTAATAACATGACGGATAACGAGTCCAGCCCTGCGTTATAGCATACGTTCGGAACCCTAATCATAATTATAATACACGACAATAAATAGTATCCTTTCACACGTTCGCCATATTCCATTATGAAATTATTTCAAAGTACTCAATGTGTATTGAGTAGTGTGCGTATTGCGTATAACGGAGGTTGTACAACAGCTGCCACAGGACTCAAATGCAAAATGTTAAATTGAGACAACCTCCATTATATGCTGCAAGAGTTGCCTATGTACCGCGTTACCATATGCCAACTTTAGTAATGAGGGTACCATCTCAGAAAAAACAATATGCGTTTAATATCGAAAACAGAAATACCTGTATATAAATTCCAATATGTTACAAAATGTACAACATTACCATCAACAAATTTACATGACCACCAACAGTTACGTATTTTTTTAATGTATTTTAATGCATCTATAAGTAGTCCATTACATGGTTTTATAAATATTTAAATATATACCAATTTAAAATCACATTATTAAAATATCTATACTGCGCATGTATGTTATTGTCAGTTAACATAAACTATAATTAAATATACGTGTACGCGCTTTATTAATATTCAAATTCGAACTGGAGAACCAGTCATTTTGTAGTAAAAGAACAACCTACGAAATTAATTTCTTTTACATAAATAAAACATATAAAATAAAAAAGATATTTAAATTACCCTACGCGAGCGCAGAACACAAACTCTAGCTAAAGCTGTGAACTTTGACTTCAACACATGTACATTATCATGACATCCGTCAAATTTCGGCAATTAACTAATACTAATACCTGCTAATTTCTTATTATTAAACATAATAGAAATGGATATTAAATTTCCTTTTTTTGACAATAAAGAAATTTGAGCAGCAGATTAAATTTTTAATGTTTACTATTTATACTCATAGCTAGTTTGATAGTAACTTTTAAGAAACATCCTTCGAAACTATTGAAAATCGAAAAGCTCATAGTAACATAATACTTATATGTAATTAGGGTTCGGAAATATGTGCCATAACGCAGGTCGGCGCTATATAACTCTATGATAATTAAAGTAGAAACCCTATTTTTTAAGCGCTTTGTAAATTATATACGCATGTATTTCTTGCCCGTGCATACGTACGCCACTGACCGTGTCTGGGACTCGTAATATGCCATATACGCCGGCCCCGTGCGGGAGCTCTGGATAGTTGATCGCAGTTAACTCTGCGTTGTGGCACATTTTCCGGGCCTTACTTATAATATTTTTGCATTGTAACATAATGTATTGAACATTTGGTACAGCATTTTCGAATTTATTTCGACTGTGGAAAATGGTCTATCTTATGTTCTTACGACATGTTACTTTAAACATCCAATATCGTACCAGTACGTTATGACTAGACCCCGTAGATTAATAATAGATCCCAGGACCGGTCTTAACGCGACTGCAATACTGTTATATACGCCACATTAATAAAGTACATTGTCAACTCCTGTATATATGTACATAGTAAAACGTAGTTCAATCAAATAACGCCATGTTGTATGTATTCCAGAATACAACCCGTTTGCCATGTTGTGCGCCCCACTCTTACCCAACTTACAGCACGTGTTAACGAGAACGTAATTTACACTTCTTGTTAGTATTGTAGTCGATGTTAGTAGTCAGTAACTGGTCGATGTGTGCACGAAACGTCAAATAAGTTTGTAAAAATGTCGAGACAGCGTTCGTCGACTGTTACGCCAAAGCACTGGATAAACAATTTTTCGGAACTGAACTTTAATGGCAGTGAACTTCGTTGTACCGTGTGTGACAGTGTATTGACGTGACATGTAAAAACAGCTGCTTTGCAGCATGTTGCTACAGACAAACATAAAACACGTGGTGCGAGTGAGCGAGACAAACAGAGACAATTTAACTTGGATTTAGTCAAAAGGATGGTAGCGTGTAATATTCTATTCGCCAAATTAGATCACCCCGACCTCAGACAATTTGTCCAGAATGCTGTGAATGAAAAGTACGGCGAAGTTAGTCTGCCTGCAGAAACAACTGTTAGACGATTATACATAGCACCACTGTGTGAGGACATAAAAAAAATATCGTCTCGGAATTGCACGATAAACCTTTATGGCTTATTGTTAGTACTGACGAACCTTTATTGACGGATGTTAAGGACAGAAAATAGCTAATGTAGTGGTTGGGGGAGTGGATAGTGGAAGGGCATTTGATAGCATCAAGGACATATATACTAATTTAATGTATGTGACATATTTGCCACATGTGAATGTGAAACAAGAACTTGTGGAAACCCCATCAAGAAGGAAAACGTTTTAGGACGTTTTACCAAAGACGCCACTACCAGCAGAGCCTATTGTGACTTGTTGGGGCACATACATAGGTACAGACAGCTATTTTGAGTGGCAGGCGGCAGATCATCCTCAATATGTATGATAAATTAATAATTTATGGAAACTCGAGTGGCAATAAGGACACGTTATAGCGTCGGTTACCGTGTGTATGCAAGTTATTTCTTGTGACTATAGTTCCTTTGCCGATTAGTTGGGCTACAACAATCACCATCACATCTATAAGGTAAGACCTGTTTAACATTTCATAGCGTTACTGACAGTGGTATCCTGGGAGTCCCCTGGTATCCCCTGGTAAAGTAAATAATACTCACCCTAATTCTAAAAATTAAAAAAAGGAATATTATTTAAAATAAACCAAAATAAAATAAAGGGGAATATTTTTGTTAATAAAAAAAAAAAAAAATTCCCCCACGTACCTATGTACTACGTATCTATTATTACCCTCCGTGCTCTAGTTCCGATACAGGATTTCGACTCAAAACCGTGTCCTGTTTCCAAATTTAGTTCCTTAGAAATGAGGAATTTAGTCGAGGTACAGAAGTAGTATATAAACAATCTTAAGATTCGTCAATATTTTCAAAAAGTGTCAAAAAGGGATGCAATTAACATCACATATATTTTATAATTTTTATAGGCAAACTCTAGTCTGTTTAACTGGCCTATCTACATTTTAAATTGAATTTATGTTTTCTAATATTGAGAAATCTTCCTAGGACTGGAGAAAATCCACGATTTGGTGATTTTTTTAATGCAACCATAATTCTGGATACTTTCCCTAACTTTTTTTAAGTATATAGTGGTGTTACCTAGGAGGTGCCTTCCTCCAGTTTTACCAGTATGGGTAAATGGAACTAGACAGGTTTCACTATTTTTGAACGATACGTACGATTATACTGGCTATTGCCTTTTGGGAAATAGGCGATATCATTTCGTGAAGGCAACAGGGCGATGATAACAAACTATTGTTTTGGATGCCGATGGTTTTACTTCAATGGGGGTGTAACTTGGTATACAGGTAAGTTGTGTTAAATCATCAAATTTTGAGTTGACAAACATTCGGCAATTTAATGTATTTTCTAATTTACAATAACACTGAATGCTCGATGAAAAAACAAAAACGCAGAATAAATTAATACAAAATGTCTTATATTTGTTAAAAATACACAATATCACATATGTATGTAATTCATTTGCAGACTTAAGGGGTCTTTGCAATTATGACAGCGAAAAGTGTATTTTTGTATTACTCATGTATTACTTTTGTATTAGTTGTCCTACAATAAATTCCCAAAAAGTATGTTTGGGAATTTATTGTAGGAGAACTATGAAAGCCAAGTTGTGGAGGGCTCATATTGAAAAGCAAACTCTCAAGTATTCGAAAAAAATGCTTTATTGTCATTAAAAAGAAATAAATAAATGTTTACATTGAAATATGCGGAGACATCTTTTTTGGCGGAGACCAAATGGTGTACCTGATTGATGAGGCTGCATTCATCTGAAACAAACGTAACAATTTTTTTTAGTTGTTTATACCATTTTCAACAATCTGTACCTTGAGTTTTTCAGTATATTTTTCCATTTGCTTATTATTAACAATTAAGTGGTGAAAAATCGTTTTTTTTTTTAAAACCTGCCAAAAACAGAATTTTTCAATTTTTCAAAAACCCACGTACAGATTGTTGAAAATGGTATAAACAACTAAAAAAAAGTTGCGTTTGTTTCATATGAATGCAGGCTCACCTATCAGGTACACCGTTTGGTCTCCGCAAAAAAAAGATGTCGCATTTTTCAATGTAAACATTTATTTATTTTTTTAATGACAATAAAAAAAATTTTCGAATACTTGAGAGTTTGCTTTTTTAATATGAACCCTATTCCACAATTCTGGCTTTCATAGTTCTCCTACAATAAATTCCCAAAAATACTTGGCATTTTTCGCTGCTATAAGTGCAAAGACCCCTTAATTATATTTTATTCCAAAATTCAGTATTTTCTCTGAATCAAATATGCTCAAATATGAGCTTTTATTTCTTTATCATTTATTTATTCATCAAAATATTTACAGTCCAGAAAAAACACTTGTTTTCAACAAATCACACTAAATACCTATCACACTGTTCCACTTCATTTACCAAAAAACTTGAAACAGTTGTTGTCATTCGTGCCCGGCAGGTAAACAAAACGGCACGGATGCAAATATAATAATTATTGAGGGCGACCATTTTTGGTAGACGCTCCTAAACAATTCCGATTTCTTGTTCGAACGGCGCGGCGGAGAAAAAATTACACAGATATGTCCCATTTACGTATTTTACCGTTTCCAAACAACAAAGAAGTTTTATGCTCACTACGGAAACTCGGTAACCGCAAATCATCTAAAGTTTTTCGTTTCGAACGCGACGTTCTTTTCTGTACGCCATTGTTACGTCGACAATGGGTAGTTACAAATATCCTTTTACATACGGACAGGGCCGGCAGAAGGCACGAAACAACGAGGCAGATGTTGCAAGGGCGGATTTTATCGAGTTATCTAAGTATCACAAAATATATGTTTGAATTAATATTTTAGTTAAAAATTAAAACTCTCGTAGAAGTTGGAGAGGCCACTTTGCGTTTATTACCAGTCAAGTCCAGGGAACTTTATGAGAAAGAGCGCCGAATTTCATGAATGGAGAGAAAACAGACAAGTCATGATTTAAGGGGCCTTTCTGGAAAAAACATTTCAAAAAATAAAAAAAAACTTTTACTGATTTTACTAGTAAATATCATCAAAAACATTACACAAGGTTTTAGAATTATAATTTAATTTTCCAATTATTTTTAATTTTATTTTGGTTTTCTCGAAATCATGTTTTTTAGGCTGGTATGCACGATTTAAAAAAAAACTGCTTAACCGAATACTCTGATTTTTGTATAGATATGTCATTGTACACATATCGGCAATATACACAGTTCGGCTATCGGCCGAACTAGAATCGTTTTGATCGGTAACACATTTTCCGATTTTCCCCCGATGTTCTAACCTGAAAAATCGATTTTTTTTTCAAATTGCCGCAATTTTGTTATTTTTTTGGTAAAAAAATCATTCTAGTTCAGCTGATACCGATATCAATAAGGAATAATTTGCCATTTTTTTTCCGGATCATTCAGTCGCCTAAAATCATGCCCATCATCGTTTTTTTAACGTTTTTAAAAAAAAATCGTGTCAAACAAAACGTAAAAATAAAAAATAAACATATTTTTGTAATTTTTTTGTAAAAAAATATTTGTTGAAAATTATTCCCAAAAAAGACCCGTTAAATGAAGAAATGATGTTTTTATTTAACACTATTAATATTTTTGTTATGTTTTAATTTAAAATTGCTGTTTGTATATTTTTGTCATATTTGTTAAACTTAGGATTAATAAAGCTTAACATTTTCCTGTATAATTCAGTTCTTTGTCTATTCGGAATAAAGTATGCAGGTGTTGTTCTGCGTTTCGCTCTATCCGCGAATACTTTTTTCCGGCACTGTATGTCATTGTACACATACGTGGCTATCGGCCGAACTAGAATCGTTTTGATCGGTAACACATTTTCCGATTTTCCCCCGATGTTCTAACTTGAAAAATCGATTTTTTTTTTCAAATTGCCGCAATTTTGTTATTTTTTGGTAAAAAAATCATTCTAGTTCAGCCGATACCTATATTAATAAGGAATAATTTGCCATTTTTTTTCCGGATAATTCAGTCGTCTAAAAACATGCCCACCATCGTTTTTTAGTTTTTATAAAAAAAAATCATGTCAAAAAAAAACATAAAAATAAAAAATAAACATATTTTTGTAATTTTAAATGAAAAAAATGTTTTAAAAAAAATACTTGTTGAAAATTATTCCCAAAAAAGACCCGTTAAATGAAGAAATGATGTTTTCCAATTTCTTAAATGTAAAAAATTATGCGGTTTCATCGATTGGACAAAGTATTGGACGTTGAAATCTACCATAATGGTTGTGTGACGAAATGTTGATAACACAAATATGTTCATTAATGGAAATGAAGCTAACAAACCAAAGGACTTCATCATTATAAAATCGTCAAAAAATAAAATTCAAAGCATCAACATAAATGTAAATGTCCTCAACCATCAATAAATTCAATCAATCAATATTCAATATCATCTTCAACATCAATTCAATATCAAATTGAATCAGCAACAAATTAAATAAATTTGTTTGACCTCTGTTCATAATTTTCTCTTATGAAATAAAGTTGATTTATTTCAGTTGTGAAATAAAGTTGATTTATTCCACAAGTGGAATAATGTTACTGTAGTTCGGTAGTGGATAAAATATCACATTACACAGTTCCAATGAAAATAAATAAAGCTACTTTATGAAATGATTTTGGATAAATAATTTTAACGTAAACAAAAGTAGCAAACGAATTTTATCTAGATGTTAAAGTCTCAATCTTTTGCTCATTGCATTGGAAAGAAGAATACCATCCTTCCGTACCAATCACAAAGTCAACATTTTCTGTTTCGAACGAAGTTTTCAATTTCCTCTTTCTTCCACCTATCCACGGGATTTTATCTGTATTCAAGAATTAATAAATATAATGTGCCAATACCTAACAGCCCACTGTTCTGGTTAATAAACAAGAGAATAAAAATTACGATTCATTGAATAACAACATTCATGGGTCGGTGAACCGAAACGGGAAATTTAATATAAATAGAATAGACAATTAGGTTCAACATTGGTGTTAATCATCTCCTGATGATTCCAAAACTGTTGGTGAAATTCGCGTGTTGAGTGCAAAAATGTGAAAATGCGAAAAAGTGTTTCGTTGTTAATAAAACTAATTAAAAAATATTGAAACCGTCGGGCTCTAGATTGTCATGAAAAAACAAATAAATAAGCATGCTATATTGCATTTGACGTTTATGAATAAAGACTCTCGTGTTATTTTTAAAGATCTAATAAAGTTTAATTCTTGCTTCGAAATTTAATATATGTATTTTGATATGGGATATTTGGAGAAAGCAAAATATAAAATAATTCGTCTATTTCTTCCATATAATAGTAAAATATACTTTCTTTTCGTATATTGGTTCTTGTTTTGACGTTTATAAATAAATGCTCTGGATTACTCTGAAAGGCTGAACAATTTTTATTATTTATTCTCTGAAATAACAACATACGAACTAATTCGTATGTTGTATTATAAAATATTTTGATCTTTCTATTGATTTCTCCACTACAGTTCTGATTTTTCGCTAACGCTTTTTGAGTTCTTAATATCTGAACAATAATTGTTATTATATTTATTGATAGTAATTGTTGCCTAGACAATATTTTTGTCACTGATGGCTATTCTTCATGTTTTACAATAGAATTATGTGAATTAGACGAATTATTTCCTATTTTGCATTTTCCAAATATCCGATATCAAAAAATAATAGAAGCAAGACTTAAACTTCAGACCTTTGAGAATAACACAGTTTTTATTTATAAATGCCAAAATGTAGTATAATATGGTTATTTGTTTTTTCATGGCAATCTAGAGGTCCACAGTTCCAATATGATTGATAAACTTTGAATAATTCGTAAATTTTTGAACGAAATGTCAATAAATACATATGTGAAATCAGTTCTTGCAGAAAAGAAAAAAATACAATGTGTTCCAACAAAAAAAAAATACATTTGTTTCATTTGTGACTTATGGATGTTTAATTACTAATTTTGACAATATTAAACGATAATTGCGAAAACTTTACTTAAGCTTTTATTGAAGTTTGTTTCTATTTCGTATAATAAATCCTGTAGGTGTCAAAATAAAAAAAAAACTGTATACCGTAGTACTTAAAATACACGTTAGATAGTAAATAAGTGGAACAGTTTTGTATGAAATCGGTCAGTATGTAATCAGTTCAGTTACTAAATAATTTTTAAATAAAAAAATATCAATTTTCCTAAAACGTACTCTTATGAAACAGTGTAGTGAGAGTGATAAAAACATAAAGCATATATATAGGGTGTTCCACCTAAGGCGGATTCATCCATAACTCTGTTATTAGAAATTTAACAAAAAAAGTGCTTTGGGTGGTAGTTGTCTGGAATAATTGTGCATATGAGGAAAATATTTTCAATTATATAGGGTGCTCCGTTTATTCTGTACGCCACCTAACTTTGTTATTTTAAATGGAACACCCTGTATATTTTAACATTTTTTGATTTACCGGTTAATTCTAGGTCGACTTTGTTAAGGGTTCCCCTATACCTATATCTTATAGTTTTTGAGATATTCAACTGTCTGAAAAAAATGACGATTTCAGCTCTTTGAATGAGGCCCAATATCATTTAAACCATAAAAGATAGAAACCTGCGGTTCGGACGATTATATTTAGTACAAATTACCCTATCTTTTTCATTATGGGCAAAATGGATACGTTATTCAGAGCCGGAAATATGGGACCCTACATTTGACAATTTTAAAACGTGAATACTATTTTTTTTTAAAATGGCATGACCCATATTAAATAGTGCCGTTGGATGCGAAATTAAATGCCCTTTATAACAGTTTTCCAAGAATATTCGATTCTTTCTAGTTTGCAAAAATCGGATGTCTACAGCATCACGGAGGCGTTGCGATTGCGTTGCTTATTGCACTATTTGACGTTTAAGCCAAACTAAACGTCACTTTAGAGTTGACTAGCTTTGAGTTGTTATTTTACTGTGAAAATGTGTTAAACATGGAACACCCTGTACCTACACAAACATTTCGCGGCACCACATATAACAGTACATAAGGGGACCGTTTACCCTTACGCCGGTCCTACATCGGGGCTCAATAAAAACAATAGTTAAATTACCGAAGCGAGAAATTACAAAAAGCAGAACATCAAATTTCCTGTTTCCAATGTTTATAGCAACGTGACAATGTTTGATTGTTTTTTTCGAACGGTTCTGACTGATTAACCACGTTTACCTTAACTGTATTTAGAACAAGATATTTTTTGCGTAGAATTCATACTTCAATCAGCGAATTTAATCTACTGTACCAAATCATATATAACAATCATGTGTGTGTATATGTAATACCTTTTTTATCTTGAGCCATTTACACGGTTAATTTCCCAAAAAAATGCCTTAATAGGGTAATAATAAGGCAACAAAAACCTAAATACTTAATGATTGAATTATACACACAATATTAGGCAGGTAAAAAGTGACCGAAACTAACTACATATTTAATGTAATTGGGTGTACTTTAAAAAGTTATATAAAATAAACACGTAATTGTATACGACTACATAGCAAATTCTTTTGAATATCAAAAGTTTTACAATTTCATTTAACCGTCGAAGAATAAAAGACTAAATACATCCGTTTAGCGATTTCTTGTAACTTTATTTTTTTCTTGTAATAATTTAAAGTATTAAATACTTTGATTATTATTTTAAAACTAAAAAAAAGGACGTGTTGCTTACTACTTCACCAGATTTTCGATCACTCATAGTCATTGGATAAGTACGATGAATAATTCTGAAAAATCTATCAAACGTCTGATAATGGAAAGGTGGGCTCATGAGAATTCCAACCCCCGTTTTCTCCGTTAATTTTAGAGCTACCAAAAAAATACAAGGGTAATATTTTTTTTCTGAAATTTCAGAATATGCTGTCAGAAACAAACAAAAATATAGCAATTGGTTGATTAACTTTTTTTTAATGAATCAGCATATAACTTTTTTAAGTGTATTTTTGCGTTAGTTGAATTCCGTTTGTTCTTCTGATTATAATGGTGTCATACTTTCTTTCACGGGTTTTTGAAATATTGTACAATAATTATTTAAAATAATTTACTATGGAATATGACATAATTTATAGTTAGCCGTGGATAGTTACCTAGCTCGTTGTCAAAAATAAAGACAAATACTGTTGTCTTGGTTCCTTTATTGCTAATGTCAGTAAAACATGTTTCAAAGGATATTAATATGTTTAACATATTTTGTAAATAAGTAGATATTATGTGAGGTGAAATACCTCAAATTATAATATTTAAATAAATTGTCACTTGGGTGCCTCTTTTAATCTCACTGTCATTTTACATCATTATCTATTTCGATAAAATAAACATTTCATAACACAATTGGCACGTATTATTCATTAGGTGTTCATTGTATTCTTTAATTTGTTTTTCTAACAGCATATTCTGACATTTCAGAAAAAATAAGTTACCTCTGAAAATCTCACGAACTTGTCCTGTACAAATGATGGACCTTATTTACAAAAAAAAAAAACATCGGTACCGTAAGGTATTTGTTTTAAGTATAGAGTTTTAAGTTGGGATTTTTTTGAAGCTTTAGTTGGAAAAACAGAGTAACTGGAAATAAATAATAATGGTTATTTTTTTTATACAACTTTAACTGACAAATTACTATTGTGATTAATACATTTTGATGTGATACAGTCAATTCGCGTCACTTTCGTCTATAATCGTATATACATGGATCCTATAGTGACAACATATACTTTTTCACTTTATCAAAAGGTTATCTTCATCTTAAACATTGTTTTTCTTTGTTTAAATTCAAAAAAACATGGTTATTTATTTTTTTATTGCTTAAGGGTGGTTCGAAGTTACCCGTTCGATTCGGCAAACATTGCGCCACAATATAAAAAGTCGTCTTAAATAAGAGATCTCTTGATTCGGGTAACTCTAAACCATCGTAAATGTTCTTTCACATGCTTTTCTACATAAAGGCACATAGACTTGATTTTTCAGTCACTCAATTGTCCCGTACACCCCCAAAGACCCCATGTGTCTTCAAATGGATCGAGACATTACTCACCAATGAATGTACATATATTTATTAAAATAAAGATTAATCTAGTCTAGTACATTGCCCTTATATCTAAGAATAAAAATAAAAAAATAAAATATTCAAGCACAAACAGTATATAGATACATTCTCTTTTTTTATAACAAATAGAAAATAAGCTCTTAAAATAAGGATAGGAATCTGCTTTATCATTTTTAGCTATAAAACTACAGAATTTTGACCTACATCTAAATATGTATATACATAGTCTAATATTAGCGAGTATTGAAAATTCAACCATCAACTAAAAAAAATACCTAAGTACGTTCTCTTTGTATTTTATTACAAATGAAAACAGATCATTTTAGCAAACTAAAACATGGCGAGAATTTCTTCGAAATAAAAGTTTTTTTTTTGGAACATCATGGAAGCCTGTTTCATCGTAGTTGTAGATGTTGGCAGGGTCTACATCCTTCAATTATTTAGAAATGTGGAAAAAAAATCGGCATACTTTGGTTTCAGTCACTTTAGCTCTTTTTCTTGCAATATTGGTAGCATTTCTGTGTTAAGACACTCTTGTCTCTCTAAAAGCAATTTTCCCCATTCCCATCCAGGTATGTTATCTTTTATCTGGGACACACGCCGTTTATGGGAATTCAAGTATGACCTTGCTATGCATCTGACATCGTATATGCTTAAGGGGATGCCATAATATGATAAAAGCCTGGAATGTTCAACAAATGATTTCTCTTCCAAATATGTGACCAGTGTTGGTCTGCCAACTTTTTTGCTACGCTGCCCAAACAATTTATTACGAAATGTGTTACCTGATATTTGATACTTTTTACTAGCTTCAGGTTGACTACTTTTTCCTGATTTTATATCCGTTAATATCGAATCTATTTTTTTCTTGCGTATATCTCGTTTTTGTCCCATATCGCCTCACACCAGGTCGACTCACTTTGAGTTGCTGAACAATTACACGAAATATTTCAGCTAATAAGGAACAATAAAAAATCGATGGAAATAATAATTTAAGGGGGTATTCTAGTCTACAAATTTGAAGAAAATCGAATTTTTTTTGTTTCATATTGCCAAATTTAGACATTCAAGAATATGCCCTTAAAAGGATTTTTCAAAACTTCAATTATTTTATGAGTTACAGCCATTTTTGTGACGCGGCATCGGCTCCGGTCCGACCGGAACAAATGAACAATAGACGGTAGACGCTGTCCGAGTACTTACGAAACACGATCCGTATTTAGTCGGAATCTTTTCGTCTTAATATATATTTCAAATTAGTTTTGAGCCAGCCTTCAAGCAACGTGGATGTGCTAACTGAGTAAAATTGCCGGAAACTTGTCTCAAAACTTTAAACGCGTTTTTCTCAAAACTACTTTTTTCTAGTTGGCGTGCATGATATCTCAAGTTCTAATGAACCGATTTATTTGAAATTTGATGTGAATGTTCTTTATACATTCCTCTATCGCCTCAAGCACGCTCAGATCAAAATTTTTAATTTCACTATTTTTAAAAAAAATCTGAATTGTTAAAAAAAAAACATGCAAAAAAACATTTTTTTTTCAAACGGCCGCCATTTTATGAAAAACAAATGTTTTGACTTTTCCAAGGTTCGGGCTATAGGGGTATCTATTTTAATTAAGAATCCGTTCGGCTTTTTTTGTTTCAGATGACCAGAAGGGTTGAAATCATGCACGCCAGGACACCCTTTTTTTTGGACCCCATTTTGCCAGCTCATAACTTTGTCAATTTTGAGTCTTTTTGTTCAGTTAATTTTTTATGTTATTTTAAAATATCAATAAACAAATGATAAAAAAATGGATAGTAAAAATATTTTTTGTTTCGTTTGTACAGAGCTTCAAAAACCGCCCGAAATTCATGCCTCTAGACTAGAATACCCCCTAGAATAAAGCACTAAGTGAAAAAATTTTGAATTTAAATAAAAAATACCTATATCTATTCATTCAAATTTTATCATAGGACAGGCACTGGCATATACGACATCAAGATAACTTTACGCCGGCTCAAAGTTAGCAGGATAATGCATCTTTGAACCGGTTCAAAGTTACTCTGAAACGGTGCAGATAATACATAATCTTTAATTAAAGCCTTAAAAAATATTACTAATTGGTTATGAAATTCTGACCCAGATAATTAGTAAATCAACAGACGCGATTTACGATTAAAATTATCACATACATTTCAAATCTTACCTAAGTGTTTATATTGATAACTTTAAATCACCCAACAAAACTTCTAGCGAAACAGGGGTCGATGAATGAAGCTTTACCGCCAAAACTATTTTAGTAACCTCCAACCATAGTGGCGTCATCTACAAGGAAACACTTCAACTATACCCATAAACACAAATTTAATAACCAGCAGATTCTTTTTTTAATTTTTGAAGATATTTAGCGATTTCTGCAAGTGGCGCAAAGTTAACCCGGGTGGTTCAAAGTTACCCGAATTGACTGTATTTGTTTTGTTTAATAGTATGTCTACTATTAAACTATATACACTACGTCTATTTATATATTTAAACCATGTTTTCTCAAACAAAGGAATCTGGAGTAAAAGCTGAATTTTTGTGGGGTACATAAAATACCAAGTTATAAGGAATGGCCAAATAATAAAAACGACATAAGAGCTCGAATTGTTGGTTGGATTACGGTCAATAAGAGGTGAATAAGATAAAAGGTGGGGTCAATAAGATACTGTATTTCCATTCTAAATTGAAAATAGGTAGAAAACAGCAAGGTTGTCAGATATATTTTCTAAAAATTGCTAAGCTCACTATACAAGTATACTTCATACTTCAGTAAACTGTTAGTTCGTGACGTTCTTAGAGAGCTAGTTTGGAAATATTTAAAAAAAATATACATATATATAAATTTATTAGTTAGCATTAAAATAAAGCGTTTAAAATTGCTGGAAAAAATAATTATAAAACAACTTTATTATTTTTTTTTATTTATTAAAACAACTTTATGTATGTTACTACACTTAAGAAAATTTTGAAGAGCCGGCAACGCGATGCCGCGAATGCACCAGCGAATGCCGACCATTATACTATTAGATTGCTTTATATGTATATATATTGCTTTATATGCCAAATACTTAGTCGGCCCACTGTGCCATAAAATTTTTACGACGTCGTTAAAATGATTTACGACTTCAGAAATTCTACGTGTTTAAGGCGCTAGTGACGTGTATTTCAGCTAGGTTTATTAACGCCAATTTTTTGAGATTGGCTACATGAGCATTATTTACAGGAAATTATATTACAAATATTAAGAGTTTTGTATGCAGGCTAATTTTAATATCCTATATTGATTTGAATGAAAAAAATGTTTTCACAATTGTCGAATTTATAAAAGATATATGCACGCCCATGGAATCATAAAGTTGCACCGCTTTTTTTGTTCCCCAGGCGTATTTATCATTTTCAATTAAAAATAGAAGGACTATACATTAAAAACATAGTCCTTGTATTTAAAGCTCCAAACATTTTTATACTTAACTTTTCTTAGTTCAAACGATAGCTACAATAGAAGTATCTAATTCAAAACAGTGGCGGCTGGTGGAATTTGAAATTCTTTTATTTTTATAGCGGAGCATGGGACCGACATCATATTTTAGGGAGTTTTTATTAGACCTAAACTGAATATTATATCAATAAAACTTTTAAAAAATGTCTGCCTCACCAGAAGATCTTGGAAGCAACTAGCAAAATATTTGAGAAATATAATATTTTTTTGTAATAACCAAGTAAATACAGTATTTTTCATTTGTGATTTTTTTCGAGATTTATTTTTTTTATTTGAATGGTAATTGGAATTTTCATTTGATATTCAGAATTTCGTTTTTGATATTTTACAACAGTACAACATGTAAATTTTGGAAAAAGGACAAGAATAAAAAGTTTTTGGTTCCACTTTAAGTAGATGCTAAATATAATTCGGAAATAATTTGCAAGCCATTTCCAAGATCTGCTTTTTTTGATTTATTGACGTTTTTTTTACTATCATAGCTATTCTACTTAGATTTAGTAAAAGATCTTATTTCCTAAAATATGGTGTGGGCCTCCTTACGTATAGGACAATTTAAAATTCCAGCAGCTGCTAAATATAAAATAATTTGACAGTCAGGATCAAAATAATTTGACAGTCTTGACACTTGTTTTGGAAAATAAACACAAGATAGTATTTAATTGCATTTTTTGCCTTTTCTTTTCTCGTCCAACTTTGCCGAGTTTTTTCATTTAATTTCTTGAAACAAACCTTACAAAAGTGTACAATTAATAACGGTTATTTTCTCTCAGTGGATGGTTTGGAACGAGAATAACGGTTTCGAAACCCCTGAATTTGTTATGTGCAGAGTTGGCCGACCGTGCCGCAACTCAGCGGCGCGACGCAGGCAGGTCATTGACTTCCAGAAGCTACCATTTGCTGACAAAGTGAATATTCATCGGTAAATAAGAAGACCTATTTTATTATGGCGTGACCGTAATGTGTAGAGTCTGTAAGGAAAAACTGCTGTATAGGGACAAACGCAATTGTAGCCGTCACGTAAATAGTATGAAACATAAAACTTACAAAGAGGAAAATGTTCTTCAGAACTCAGTTTATGTTCGACTTACTTTTAATGCTAAGTACCAGCAAAGACAACAGACTGTAAAAAAACATTGTATTCTAAATGTTAAGTACGTATACTGGACCCTCGAAAATATACATGCTCATTGTTACTAGCTAGTAAAAAACTGTAATGGCAACAGAGTGTAATGACATCACAATTACGAGGGTGGTGTTGGAAACCCTCGAACAATTTGTCACAAACAGTCAACAAGTCAGGTGGTGATGTTTATTTATTTATTTATTTTTATTTATTTATTTATTTCCATACAACTACCAAAACAGATACAATCCAATTACATGGTAGGAATGACAAAAAAATACCTAAACTAAACTAAAATAATAATACACTTATGAACAAACATTAACAAAACACAAATTAGGTCGACAAAATACATTTTTTTACGTAGCTTACATTAGTGTAGAAGATATCGAGCTTATTCTGGTAGAAGTGGTAAGTCGAACATATAACATGTATGGGGGAAAATTGCAGTATGTTAGTTCTAGGTGTTTTTATGTAAAATAGAGAATTATGTCTGGTTCGGAAAGATGGGATGTTAAAACATAAAGATTGTAATAAGTCGGGAGAGTCAATTATGCCATTTAAAATTTTATAAAGAAAAAAGAACAGAAAAATAGTCCCTCCTTTGTGTGAGAGTGTTAAGATGAAACCTGGTTAGTAATTCTGCTTGTGGTGAGCCTTGCGGGGGGTATATGCCGTCTACTTTGAAACTCATATATTTTACAAAATTTCTCTGTACTTTTTCTAAATTATTCTTGTGTATGTCATAATTTGGATTCCACACGATACTACCATATTCCAGCTTAGAACGAACAAACGAGTAATATAATAGCTTAATAGTGTCTATATCTGAAAACTTCCTAGAGTTACGAATGACAAATCCAAGAGATCTAAAGGCCTGTTGGGTAACGTCATTGATATGATCAACAAAGGTTAGTTTCGAATCAAACGTAACACCTAGGTCTTTGAACCGCTCACATTGTGTTAATGGCATATTATTTATGTTGTACGTAAAAGTAATATTATTTGCTTTTCTTGTAAAGCTCATGGAGAAACATTTTTTAGTATTAAGAGTTAATAAATTATCGGCACACCATTTACTAATTTTGGACAAATCATTTTGTAGCTTCTCACAGTCACCTAAATTTTCAATAGTTCTAAATAATTTTAAATCGTCTGCATACATTAGTGTATTGCTATCAAGTGACAGGTTGATGTCATTTATAAATATATTAAACAGCAAAGGACCCAAAATAGACCCCTGGGGTACACCAGAGGTTGCGTCAACTTCGACAGACTTAAATCCATAGTACTGTACATTTAGATTCCTATTCGTTAAGTAGGATTGAAAAAATATGGTGAAGTTTGGTGTTAAACCATATGAAGATACTTTTTTTAACAGGATACCATGGTCTAGTCTGTCAAAGGCTTTCGATAGATCTGTATATATGATATCAACCTGACCTCCCTTGTCTAGAACGTTTGACAGGTACTGTGTAACACAAACTAAATTTGTTATCGTTGATCTTCCAGGTATAAATCCATGTTGGCTTGAAGAGATTACAGGTTTATGACCGATGGTGTCCCCACGATGCTGTTAGTAGCTTTTAGAACGCGGTTGCCGGTTCTCGCGTGTTACGTGCAAAATGCATGCTTTACATTCTTTAGTAGAAACTATTAGATAAATGTTTTCCCAAACGTCGACGCATTAATAGCGAGTAGAAGAAAGTGTTCTTAAAATCACCTACACGTCTTCGCGAGTTTCACAGCAAATGTGCTGGTATTTCTGAACCACCTCAGTCGATTCTTACTCGTTGAGGAATACGGTTGAAAGCCGTTTTTTATTATGCCGAACATTTTCAGCAAATAAAAGCTGCGGCTGTTGACAGCCAGACTAAATTTTCAAGACAAAATATCCCTTGAAACTGCTTTAAAAACTATTCGTTAGTCTTCGCCCAATAAAACCCCTCTAAAGTTACACACGTTAAGAGCGACGGCTGTTAAAAAGACGGGGAAACAAAAGCCCGATATCCGATTTCTAAGCCAATTCTGATGGCCGTCTGTGAGCGCGACGAAGCATAAAACATCCACCTATCCTCCGGAGCATCTTCGAGGAGAGAGGCACCGAAAAAAACGAGAATGGAACGACGAACGCGCATCCACGCTCGTCTCGGCGCGGCCACGAAGATGGGATCTTCCCTTCGTTATTTTATATTCATTCCCCTCGGACCTTATTTATTCGATTCGCTGCCGCACGCCGAACGCAGGGACGGACCGAACGCGAGAACGTTCGTTGTCGACAAAATTTTAAAATACGCCGAGCCTTACTTTGGTAATCGAGTGGAAAAAGACGCAAATAGACTGCTACCATATGAACTCACGTGCTATCACGCAAACTCACGTATTGCACGAAAAGTGTGGGGTGTCGATTATGTCACATGAAATCACTAACCTCATGAGTGACAATACGTTTTTATCTGGATATCCACATATTTGCGACGCCTGTGAGCTCACATATCACACTGTTCATAGTGTCGTGACTTTTGAGAATGGAAGAAATTTTGATAGACAAAGTCACGAAACATGTTTTATATAATTATTATAGATCGTCTGATTATCGCGAGGAATTGTATAGGTCCATATGCATCTGTCCATATGTCCACAGCATAGGTCCTTATGCATCTAGAGTTTTCACATTCTTGATTAACCATTGTAAAAACACCCACAATTTTAATTATTCCTTTCCTATAGTAATAACACTTTCCATAATTGCAACCCCACGACACTTTGCCCAAATGAATGTAAATAATATCTCATGACGTATGGTAACGTGATACTATGTAACAGTAGTACTATGATAGAGTTCTCAGCGTGATATCAAATGCTATCACCCTGAATATGATAGCATATGAGCCCATGTGATGTGATAGCAGTCTGCTTCCGCCTTAAAGGTTGTCACACGCACTGTTGCCACGTTACGTGAGTTCTCCTGCTGTCACTTTAAACGTGGTAACACATGATAGCACGCTTGGGGATACATTTATATCATATGTATAACGCTAAACTGGATAGGATGAACGGAACTGAGTAGGATCATTCAAAAGTCGAAAGATATAGAAATATGTAGTTACTTTCTAGACAAGACAGAAAATAATTTAAAAAATGCAAATCAATGTGGATTTCTATATTTTTCACATTTTAAAACTTGTTGGCTAAATGTCCCGCAGGACAAGGCGTACGCATCATAATTCAATACATTTATTAAGTAACTAATATTAAATATAATAACAAAAGAAATACATTCACATTTTATAATCATATACGAGTACATATACCGTGTGTGTAAAGCCGACATCGGCCAGTTATGAAAAAGGACAAAGAGAAATGAGACGACAGATAAGAAGCAACAGCATAGGCATCGAAGGTAGTGAGAGAATAAGACAGGCCCTCTCACCGCACTACGTTACTCGTTAGAACGGGAATTTGTTGGGAAGGAATTTGTCCTTTTTCACAACCGA
The DNA here is from genome assembly GCA_029963805.1 of Aromia moschata. Taxonomy (NCBI): domain Eukaryota; kingdom Metazoa; phylum Arthropoda; class Insecta; order Coleoptera; family Cerambycidae; genus Aromia; species Aromia moschata. The sequence continues at coordinate 533,614 of JAPWTK010000295.1, read as the reverse complement.
CCGATGTCGGCCTTACACATGCTGTATATGTAAAACTTAGCTTAACGACGTAGCTTGGTTAACAGTAGTACGTTAACCACGTTAACGGATATGTAGATGCACTATTACATTTATCTTAATTTGGTAAAACAGGTCTCTTCCTAAAACCTAACACTTCAGAACTTACTTTTTAACTGGCTTATTTATTGCGTCATCTATAGCTTGTAGCAGCGAATTTACTTCATCCACTATTTGTAGTGACTCCGCTAACGACAACGCTCTGTTCCGTAAGTTTTCGTAAGCGTCATACAAACATTTATAGTCACTATGAATAGTTTTTAAAGCTGTTTCAACGGACACATCTTGAAATTTGGTCTGGCTCTCCTTAATAGCTGTAGTTTCGGCAGGATTGAATTGTAAAATAACAGCTTTATAGCAGCTTTATAGCAATATAGAATTACAGCCGCGTATTTTTAATACCCTTTTAAACTACTTTAGTAAGTCACTGCGTATAGTTAATAAATAGTTACGTAACGTTGTGCGACCTGGTAACGGCGTCTCAGGAACGTTTTGGTCCAGAACTCACGAAATGGTAGTTATCATTAGTACGAGTATATGCAGGAGTACATCACAGGTACTTATCATTAAAAGTGAGCCCAACATAAACTGAGTTTCAAGGGCATGCCCACTTTTTTATTTTTATGTTTCACACTATTTATGTGACGGCTACAATCGAGTTTGTCCCTACAAAGCATTTTTCTTTACAGACTTACACATTACGGTCAGGCTATCATAGATCTGCGAAGTCAACGATGACTGTATTCACTTTGTCAGCAAATGGTAGCTATTTAGACGTTAGCACGTGTGACATTTTACTATTAATCTAATAACGACGCCGACGACATGAGCACCTCGAACACATTAATAATAATGCCAGAGTCTGACAGACGACAGCAAAATGACTGAAAACAATGACCCACCCGCCTGTGCTGATGCGGCTCCAACGGCCAACCCTAATAATAACTAAGGGATCGCGGGAGGCTGTCCGCAGGGAACGGTTCTTTTAGCACTGCTTTGGAATTTGCTCTGGACACCCTCGTGCAGCGCCTTAATGCATATAGATATTGCATTATTGCATACAGAGATTATCTAACAATACTGCTTATTGGAAAATTAGGTGTACTTTGCGATAGAATGCAGATGGCCCACAAAATAATTGAGAGTTGGTGTGCAGAACATGCTCCGTCGATCAACACTAAAAAGGCGGAATTGAAATATCCCTTTCACTAAGAACATTACGGGTTGTATTAATAACAAACATCATCATATCATTAATAGAATCATATTTGTCATCAAGTACTAGTGGATGCGACTAACTCTAAGAGTACATCTGTGAGTTGGTGGAAGGCCATGCACAGTGCATGGCCTGGTGATGTTAAGACTCTTTAAATAAATTCCGCAATTCAAGTTCTGTCAAGTTGAGGACCTCCAACGTTTTCACCTTCACATTTTCTACCAACACAAAATTGAAAAAGACGCTGTACTTATGTGCCTGATTTACATCAAATTTTGGTTATTTTCGCTTTATATGGTCGCAATAATGCTATTTTAGTTTATATGCGAGGTCACCTCGTACATAAACTTGATGTTAACAGTGTGACATACACATGTACTAAGTAATACAATGGAGCTGAAATTTCCATTAAAAGAAAAGATAGGCGTTACCATATAAAACAAATAGAAACAGGTATGTATACCTAAGTAAATCCCGTACGTAAGTCCTTAAACATTAATTTTACTTTTCCTGTAATAATTACAAGGTATAACCTTCGATCAATTTAATGTCGCAAACATATGTTAAAGTTGCTCCAAATTTTACATTGCCAATGCCTACGTTAATAAATTATGTTGTAAAAAAAGGAGGGGATTTTGATTTTTAATCATTTTTAATCGAAATGTAAAAACGTGAGATATAGCAATGTTTAAGGTCGAATACAATTACATGGTCTTATTTACAGCCGGTATAGTTGAACCGTTGTCAACATTCAGTTGAAACGTTCAAAATTTGTATGAACCGACAACCTAACTAAGTCCGACCCTGTACCTTAACGTTCAGACGTGACAAAAGATCCCGGCCACGGATTCCATTAAATTTAAATTGCGTCAAATTTAAAGCCTGCATTCTGCAAAAAAGCCGTTTCTCACCGAAAGCGCCATTATCCTTAAAAAATCAAGCGACAATAACAAATATCCGAGAAACGATGTCGCGAGCTAGGTTTTTTTACCGGTTTTGAGAATATTTTCGCTTGTTAAACAAGGGATTCTTTCTTCTTATTGTTCGCATCGTGACGCGACGTGAGGAATTTTCGAGAATGTTTTTGTTAGAACGTCGACTGTCATACATTATGTAGGTAGGCGAGAGGAGCAAAGAATACCGAAATTTTGATCAACGAATTGTACGGGGCAACTATTTTATCAAGGGAAATGTACAGTATGTTTCATAATGAAATAACAGAGACTTGAAAAATAATACTGATTACTTTTACTTGAACTAATTACTTAAATGTTTGAGTATGTACCTTCTTTTTGTATGTAATCTTTTAGTTGATCTTATATCTGATACTAATCTGAAAAGAATCAACCACCAGAATTTTGGTTCTCATCAAATAAACACTGCTTTATAAAACAGTTCTAGTTTAAATGTAATAAGAGTTAATTTTCGAAACATTTTATCAGAAGATCGTTTACATGTAATAACATAATTATTCTTTATATTTGATAAATATGACTATGCTACAAAATTCCAGTTCACGATCTATATCTCTATATAGATCTATATCTATATATATTCAAAAAATATATATTACATTTCAACCTATACAAAATTTTGTATAGGTTTGACTTATATTTAACACTTATGTTTGTATAATATTTTGTTAAATATCAGCCTAAACAAATTCACTTATTATTGTCGAGTGTAGTTTCTCCACGAAACAAATCCAAACATTTAGTGTTTACCTTTTAAAAATAAGAAAATGTCGTAAAAATCATAATCAATGTATGCTATCTGTCTGACTGGTTGTCATTAAAGTTTTGTTAGACTGTTCTAAACTAAAATTAAATATTTTAAGACTAATATAATCTGAATAAGTATTGCACTGTATAGCTCAAGTATACCACATGCAATTACTATTTCCGTTTGGTGGCCCGAGTCAATCGCCTTCGAACTCGGCAAAGGTACTACGAGTACTTGGGAAGACATTCAAGACAAAAATTCAATGGATTCTTAAAAAACTCCCTTAATAATATATGTATGTACATTAGACTGTATTAAAAAAATCGACTATTTTTTTCTTCAACAATTACTCTGAAAATATTGTTCAGGATATCGAAAAAATGAGCCTGTGAAAATATCAGCTCTTAATTTTAATATTAAGAGGTGACTCATCGCGATTTTCCATTTCCCATTTAATTAACATGGGAAACTTTTTTTTCAAGCTTTGGAATTTTGCTCTTCAACCGATTATCAGACTGATAAGACCAAGACATATTCTTGTAGGGAATTGAACGCACTACAAAAAAGTCTCTTAAAAGTTTTTGATAAATCAAGTCTTTCAAAAGTTATTTAAGGTTGGACTTTTGGTGAATCTATCAAATTAATTATTGCAAAAGTTTTGACTCAAATGATCTTTTTCAGAGTCTTTGAAATTCTGAGAGTATCCTCAGTCCATTTGATCGGTAGTTTTGTCCAAAAATCCTTGATTTAGACGCTTTTCTTTGATATGAACATTTTAAATATTAATTTCTATTAGCAAACTTGATATTTCTTATCTATAATTTTCTTTTCTACATTAATTATATCTAAATCTAAGTTAAAATCATAATTATAAATTGTTTTTGTTTAAAAATATTTTTTTAAACTATTTAATTATTGAAATACAATCTCACCAAAATTGATAATTCATAATATTCAGTATGGATACAAATTAACGAAAAATTTAGATTGATTTTTACGTTGGTTTTATTAATAAATTAACATTAATTACATATAGGACCATGTAATTATCAAATTTTCTAAGCTTTCAAAATATCGCATAGACATGATCAAAAATATAAACATCTTCTACGTCAAAAACAAATATTTAACAAGAAAACGATAATCAATTATCTCTCAATCAATTCTTATTTATAAGTTATTATATAACCATTAGTTTAATTAATTTGTTCATAAATTTAATTTTTAGCTAAATTTATTGTTTTGTATTAACATTTCCCATCTAGTACTATGTCTCATTGAGACATAGTACTAGTTATGGGAATTTATTACATAATTTATAATTATGATTTTAACTTAGATTTAGATATAATTAATGTAGAAAAGAAAATTATAGACAAGAAATATCAAGTTTGCTAATAAAAATTAATATTTAAAATGTTCATATCATAGAAAAGCGTCTAAATCAAGGATTTTTGGACAAAACTACCGATCAAATGGATTGAGGATACTCTTAGAATTTCAGAAAGATTGAAAAAAGATAATTTAAGGCAAACACTTTGCAATTAGTTTGATAGATTCACCAAAAAAAGTGAAAATACCTCAAAAATTCTTCTTCCAGTCCAGAGTCCAACATTAACCTTAAATAACTTTTGAAAGACTAGATTTATCAAAAAATTATAAGAGACGTTTTTTGTAGTGCGTTCAATTCCCTACAAGATATGTCTTGGTCTTATGAGTCTGATAATCGGTTGGAGTACCAAAATTCCAGTTTGAAAAAAAAATGTTTTCCCCATGTTAATTAAATGGGAAATGGAAATTCGCGATGAGTCAGCTCTTGACATTAAAATTAAGATCTGCTATTTTGACAGGCTCATTTTTTCGACATCCTGAACAATATTTTTAGTTATTTTTGAAAAAAAAATAGTCGATTTTTTTTATACAGTCTAATGTACATTCTATATAAAAAAAACGATATGGCGCCTGTCAATTTTTGCTCTGAAATAAACTACTCGTCAAAATTAGCGCAACACTTTTTTAGATTAGCACCATTTGCATTCGAGTTAGAGACTTGTGTTTTTTAATTTCCGGTAGCCTATAGAGTTGGTTTTAATGCCAACGTATCACTTTTGTTATATTCAATGAAGTCTATAATTTGTGCCCAAGATAATTTATTTTTATACAGGGTGATTCCTAAGTTGAGTCATATTTTTTTAACAGCGTGTACATTCAAAACAAACATTTTTACAAATACCATTTTACAAAAAACTCAAAAATAAAAAAGTTAGATACCTTATTATTCATTTCGAAAACATCATTTACCCGGCCCTGCCTCTTTAAAGGAAAAATTGTACAACGAAATTATTTCAATCACGATACAAATATATAATAAAAATCCACTTTAGAATTTACAAAAACTTTAAAGCTAAGGAAAATAGTGATAAACTTCATAAAAACGCTTCATAAAAAGTGATAAACATGTTTCCTACTGTATTTTGAATTTACGTTTGTTTAAATCTAAGGTAAGGCCCGGATAAATGTTGTTTTCTTTTTTGAAAAATGATCTTTGGAAAAAGTGATTATTCTAAACAGTTCTACACGTTGGTAAAACTATAACTCAACTTAGGAACCACCCTGTATTTACTTGTTGTAGTTGGTCAAGCATAGCATATTTGATGAGGATTGTGGTAATGTTAGGAATAAACTTGGCAACAGCCGTAGTATAGAGACATCCAAAAAAAAAGTCATCAAAGTTGGCCGAGAAAAAAAAGACGTATTTCTATTCTTAATTGAATTTATAACCTTATTTACTTGTCAAGACTGTCACATCATATGACAGACATTGTTTATTTTACAAATTGTGACAGCCACTTGTCAAAAGTTTGACATAACCGAAAAGCTTAGACATGACCGTTATTTCCATCTCTCTCGTTCATAGTCAGAGTTGATGACGTTTTTTTTGGATGTCTATAATAAATCACTGTGGGCAATAGAGACAATGTTGTGTAAGTAACAACTACATTGTAGCGTGGCAATTTCCAGGTTAATTTACTACATCATTAAGACATATTGCAGACAGGTTGCAGGCCATTTGAACGTAAAAATATTGAAATAACTTACTAAATAATTTGTTCGGTTATTATATCATTTACGAGTTCCTTGCATTTATATCGAATCCATACTTTTTGAATGGAATAGCGGGTTTGTTTTAGTTTATTTGTTGAAGGAGTTGATACGGCTAGTTATTGTTAGTTATTCAAAATAGGTCAAATAAAATTATTAACTTTAATAAACTTGTGTGCAGAGTTAATAAAGAAAAAATTATACTCTTCTTCCACCAGCGCTCAGTCTAATTGAGTAAATACAATGTGACTGAACTAAATGATTACATTGATTAGTATTTATAAGTACAAAAGACTACAGACCTTTTTATAGAAATATTTCATATTTTCTGGACAAAAATACAGCTTTAATTCACCATGATTATTTATTACGTAGACTGTTTTTTGTTTATTACGTTTTTAAACATATGGAGCACTTATTATTGGGAGCAACGTTGTTATTCTTTTACTGTGGAAACTCCAATGGAATCAGCGGTTTAAATCAGAATCCATCACTCATTTAATTTGTACACAGACTCTTTATTATTTATGTATTTTTTTTTTAGTTTATTACTTGCATTTAGTGCTATCTTATGAAAGTCGTTATTTATGTTTTATTTATAGTACCACAAATTAATGACAGTTACTGTTTCTGAAAGTGAGAAACAAAATATACATACAAACCATAATATGTATGTACAATACGTATGTGAGAAAACAATAATGTTTACTCTAGTTTTTACAACAACACAACACCGTTATTAACACACATGAATTAGTACATATGTAAGTGCAGTAATGTTCTGTTGTTGATGCAATATCTGGTTGATTTTTTTAACATTGTACCTTTGAATCCAAACCTCAAGAACAAGAGTATGTTCATTACAACAATGCGCCTTGTCACACAGCCATTTAAGTAAACGAGTTTTTAGCTAGTATAAACACTCCTGTGGACTACAACAGCCTCCTTATTCGCTTGACTTGAGTCCTTATGAGTCCTTTTTAATCTTCCGAGATTAAAAACCCTCAAGGGAAGTCTTTTTGCATCACAGAATACATTCAAATGACTCTTACCGACCAGCTGAAGTCTATTCCAGTATATGAGTTCCAGCAACCTTCTAGAGGAATGAGGAAGATCTCTCATTGACGCTGTATAGCTTCGCAAGGAAGTTATATTTTGATAGGAAAAATACTGAATTGTAATTCTACTGCATAAAACAATATAAAACCGAGTCCTACTTTAAATTACACACACACGAGGTACACACCCATTTTTCGAGGGGGCATAAAGAACTGCTAGTTTGTACCAAATTCTTCCATTCTTTAACGGTTTATTAGAAAACTCACAAATTTTTCCAGGTTTTTTACACCACCCACGAAGTCTACATGTAACCCTTTGGGGGTTAACTGTAGGTGCTACGTCAGATTAAGTTGACCATGAGGGTTTTTGAGGTTTGGTTTTCCAAATGGCTTTGGCAAATCAATCAAGAGATTTGACAGATTGGCTATGGTTTTCGGTCGCTGTTAAAATCTGTAGTCAGATTGTAATCTGGTTTTTGGTCACTAATCAGAGTGCGCCAACTAACTGATATAAATCTAACCAATGTCTACAACTACATTCAATTCTCCCTTTCAAATGACTCAGAACTAAGGTTTCAATTGACTATATCAGTTGTATGAACGAATTGTAGGACAATTTTAGATCGTCTACTTGTGTATTTAAAAACTGGTACTTCTCTACTGATAATGACGGTAATATAACTAGCAGCTTTGCCAAAGGTTTGTTTGACGATGCAATAACATTATTTTTACTTATCAATAGTCCATTTTTTTAATAATGGATCTGTTACTTGCTGCACCTGTTCTTATATTGCGTAAATAAGGCACTTTTGTCGATATTCAGCCAGAATCACTCGGTAGAAAGTGGTTAGAAATATCGATGGAAAATATTAAAAAATAACAATGCAAAGAATGGTATACTTTTTTTTTCAGTTTAGTATTTATATTGGCGAGAACACACGTTACACGAGTGCCCGTAACGTGGCACATTGGCCATCTAGCATAAAGAAAGTTACTGCTCAATATTGACATAATAGATTAGAATTATGTAGTTAAATAAATATGTTCATGAAAGATGACACAACAAATAATAATAAATGAATAATCGACAATATTAAAAAAAGTCATTTTAATTTCAATTTTTTTAATAAAATAGTCGTTTGAATATATCTGAAAAAAATATTTAATATAAACACTTGAAGAATACGTAGGAAACATTTTAGTCTCAGCTGCATGTCGATTTTTGGTCTCATAAAAAGAACGCGTTTTTTCACGTAATTGTTAACAACAAATATATAAAACATAAATCATTGCAATTTTTGCATCAAATTCTAATAACTTAGACTTCCAAGAGTCAAGAAAGTATTTATGTGGATGTATAAAATGCAAAAATATATCGGACATATGAAAAACACTGACAAAAAAGGCGGTACATATTTACATATTTGTATTAAATATGTGAATTTCAGTACAGAATCTCTAATTAACTTCTAGTCAATAAATGACATTTTACAACAAAAAGTAAAAAAATATCACAATAAAACATGTTAGCTACGAATTAGTAGTATACACTTATTGGTAAACAAGTAAATTGTTGGTAAGTTACAAGTAGTTCAATTGTAAAATTGTGAAAATTCATTATACACCTATAAGTTTACACACAAGTATAAACTTATGCTTTTGTGAAACTCTAATAATTCAATATTTTACCAAACTTAAAATTTACTTGTTGTTTATAAACTTGTAACTTTGTGAAACAGACCCCCAGATGTGCTGATATATTATGCGTCACGAATTATCCTACTCCACCCAACATTAGACCGTTTGCAAGAATGCTCAAGATATGAGACTGAAAGGTTAATGGTTTCCCTCGAGCGTTTCTGAAAATTGTGTTATCTGAAAGTCAGCGCAATTTTTTTTCTTGTAGCAGGACGTTTGCGATCTTAAATGTTACATTCTGCTCGCCTTATAGGTGGTTTACTTATCACGTAAATTACAGACGCAAGATCTACTACACCCGAACACCTATATATTAACAATTAATAACACGTATAGGGTAATTACGTCCGAAGGCGATACACGTTATCGTGTCCTACATGAGTCACAATATGGTCGCGGAGAGTATATCTGGACGGATTTCGACCTTTGAAACTTTCAGTCGGATCGGTTATGGATATGCGAGACTGAACGGCTGTTTGATCGCAGTTTGGCTCCGTTAGTCCAGTCACTGTAAATTAGAGACGCTCTGAAGAAAATAATATATGGAAATAAAATAACACGAATTTAATTTCAAAACTGATCTGCCACATCCTGATTCCAAGATATCGTAACCTCTTCCAAATGGTAATCACGGCAGAACAAAAAGTTTTTATGATCGAAAGTTACTTTAGAAATGACAGACGGGTGGGTGGTCCGTGGGTTTATTCAACACGAGACGCCTTACAGGATTTTCAAACAGGATTTCCACACATAATCATGGAGTTCTAGTTTCTCCATGTTTTGACTAGATCTGTGGCTTTGTTCAAAGAACAGGAAGTCTGAATAGACAGGAATATAGTATGACACCTAAAGTTCACACTGCACAAAAAGTTGAGGAAGTAAAATTGATAATGAATACCCACAAACCCCTATTCGGCATGCCAGCAATATCTGACGGAATCTGCAATACAGTCCTGAAATGTGAGATGCATATGCACGCTTATCGCCTAAGTTCAGTCCAAGGATTGTTACTAAACGACCAGCCGCAGCGAATTACCCATTAACCAATACCATAAACCAATTAACCAATATAAATTGGTTTATAAGTCATTTTATTATTAGCGGTTTATGGGTAATTTGCATAACAATGAAAACGTCTTTGAAAGAACCTTATTTACTGACGAGGCATGGTTTTAGTTCTCTGGTTATGTTAATTCTCAACAGATAAGAATGTGAGCCTCTGAAAATCCACATTTCTTTACAGAGAAGACTACGATTTTCTAATTCGGCGCGATACCGTAATGAAATTTTAGAAAATTCTGTAAATGCATTAGACGATGAAGAGATGTGACAAAGCTTTTATTTTAGTATTACCAAAATCATAAAATTATCTATAAAAGATATTACAATCGAATAGTCTGACTAATATGAAAATCGGAACATTCAGTACCTAATATAATCAGCTGATTTTAATAATTTTTGGTAGATATAAACATTTATTAGGGTAAAGGGTAAAGTATAAACTATCAAAATTTGAACACAATCAAACAGTTAAAACAGAAGAAAAATTTAATAACGGCCTCCTGCCGTGTACCACTCCACTCTAATGATATTGTCGATTTACTCCTGAGGTATGGCATCCCACGCTATAAGTATCTCACAACGAAGAGCTGCTTGAATCTGTAGAGGATGGGATAAATTTAATAATCTTCTACTCATTATGTCTTAGATGTATTCAGTGGGTGAAAAGACGGGGGAGGTTTCGGAGGCCAAGACAATTGATTTTCCTGAAAGTAGTCCAACACAACTCCGGCTACTTGTGGTCGCGCATTATCTTGTCGAAAAAGTGGATTGGGAAGGTTCCTGAGATAGGAGACAAGATATGGTTCGACTCTTTTCTGAATGTAGCCTTTGATGAAGAGCTCAGGTAATCTACTGCCATAAGCAATATCTTCCTACACATACCTTTCCACAAAAAATTGACGATCGCGCCTTTTACGACGTCGCCGTGACCTTCTCACCTTTGCCCGGCCATCAGAAATTGCATCCGTCGTCTAAAGACGGCCGTATTCCATTTCTGGATTCACAGTAGCCGTTATGTACACTACTCCAGTCCGTTACATCGATGTTCACGTGTGAGGGGTAACACCAGATGAGGATGGTACGAATATAGCCCAAAACCTTTTGTACGACGGTAACAGTTCTCATCCCAATAGGCATTCCATGTTCCGTAAACCATTGGTCCTCAGTGACTTTTGTGACAGTGACGTAGTACCTTAGAGCCAAAAATCTAAGGCAGCTGTCCTCAAAAGATATTGATAACGTTCCAACGTCGATATAAACCATTTTGTTTAGAGATAAAGGTTTTGTTAGAGAGGACTTACAATTAGCCCAGCTATAAGAGAAGCTTGTAAAAGTGGTTGTTTTTGTTAGTTGCCCACGGCAGCTTTTATACAGTGGAGATGGGTCGGGGCTCGTAGGGTGGTGTGTGGAGATAATAGGGGTCGTCGATGGTACCAATAAGACAACAATTGTAATTAGAATGTCACAGTTTTATTTAAGCCTACATACCAATTTATACCTACCAATCACAGATATGAATACAGTTGTGGGAACGGCTTTAGACTGGCCATCTGTGTGAACCAGCCTTAATAAAGATGGCTGTAAGGAAATTGGCTCTGTCGGATGTCAGATTTTTTATGGCTGTCAGAGATATAATTGTCAAATCCAAATAAAGGAATGTTTATGATTGGGGGCCCCAAATGGGAACTTAAAACCTGTCTTATTGTGTTAGTGTAATATGTGTCTCATATGTAAAATATGAAAATCAATTAGTGACTGGCACTTAAACTAAGGCTTATCTGGTTATTGATGATATGGGACGTGTATACGCTGACACCACAGGTCTCCACAGCAGGTCTTGGTAACAGTTCAGTTTAGGGGGGGCGAAGGAGGAAAGGAAAAAGGTGACTTTTGTGAAAATGGTCAAAATTAAATCGGATTTTTTGTTAAAATCGTTGCTTTTGTTATACAAAGCGATTTCAAACCGGGGGAGCAAGGTTTTTGCTGGCGAAAATGCAAAAAAAGGAAAATGAGAAAAGGTGAGATTATTGCATATTTAAACTCCCGATGTTGACCGAAAAACTCGCTGATTTTCACAAAAATCAATAATAAACTAAACCTTTACTTCCGACACAATCCTTTTATGCACTTAACACACCAAATTACGTGCGAAAACTCCGAATCACTCGCGAATAAGTGGAATTGGGAGTCGAGGTTCGTCCTGACACCAGCTGTCACTGCCGCTATAGTCGGCGGTAAACGTTAATGTTTTGTGCGTTAAGGCGTATTTGCATAATTTTAATAAATGCGTTTATTATTAATTGTCGCTTAAAATCCTTGTCATTCATTACAGATTCCAAGTTGACTATTTATTTTCTAAAAATGAAACATTTTTTTTATTTAAGATGCCTGTTTTTTTAACTATTTTTATAAATATAAATTTATATTATATACATATAATCATTTTACCAATAATTTTTCAAGAAAATTCGTCAATTTTAGGACGGTAAGAAATATTTGCTTGTGTACTTACGTGTGAAATTCTGAAAAATCAACACCTGTACCCCATTAATTTGGATAATTTGGAGAATAAGAAAATATGGCTTATTCTCGCCAAAGATGCGTATTTTCCAACGTTTGCTGATGTTGACGCGTCAACGTGCATACGCCTTAACGTCCACCGCGGCAGTGACAGCTGGTGTCAGACGAATGCCGACTAATTCCATTTATTCGCGAGTGATTTTGGTGTGTTATAACTGTTATAAGTGCATACAGGGATTGTGTCGGAAGTAAAGGGTTAGTTTATTATTGATTTTTGTGAAAATCAGCCAGTTTTTCGGTCAACATCGGGAGTTTAAATATGCAATAATCGCACACTATTTTCGCATTTTTTTGCATTTCCCCCCAAAAAAACCTTGTTCCCCCTCTTGTAAGAGCTTTTTTTATAACAAAAGCAACGATTTTAGCAAAAAGAAACATTTTTTAAAGCCATAAAGCCATTTTCACAAAAGTCACTAAACTGAACTTTTACCCAGGTCTCTACAGCCACTCACGGAGAGGGTGTCCGGTGTTGGTCTTCGATTGCTCGGAGCACAGCCTAGGTCCTTCCAAGAGTGAAGCGTGACATGCAAGCAGGCGTTGTCCCGTGTGGTGTCCCGTTGGGTGGATAGGGAGTAAGCAAACTATAATCCACGGGGGTGAAACTAACATTCGCGACCTCGCAACACACTATCAGTGCGATGTTGCCAGATGCCCCTTAAGTCGTAATCATTTCAGCAACACTCTGACGCGATATTTCGCTATGTTAGATATATCCCCTTACATGCATTAAATAAAGTAAAGTAAGTCAAACTAGACATTTTGAATAATAATAATTACAATAATAATAATTTTCAGATTAAATAATTGACTTTGAAGTTGGCATATTTTTTTATAATTCCCCAAATCTGGAGAAAAATTATAAATAACTTAATGGCCGCGTGGTATCGGTGGCGGCAATCCCATAGGTCTATTTGCCTAGGCGATCCATATCCAATAGAAACGCGGCATTTTAATTTGAACCTTGATTGTTGTTGTTTTAGGAAGCGTCACTAATCGAAAATTTTGATTCGCATCAAGTTTTTTTGCGCATTTTTTTGTGATAAAACTATTATTTCTTTTCTGATTGGCATTTAAGGATATAATATAAATTATTCTACTTATTGGTAAGTAAATACTATACTTAAATTACTTATCTAACCTATAAATGATTAGTATATTACAAGAACATAATAAGATGTGCATGAAAAGAATAAAAAGATACGTGTAATTTAATTAATTGTTAGGTTTAGCAAAGTTCTTTTTAGTTTACTGTTAATATGAAATGGTCTTGTAAATGAGCTTGTGCACATTTTAAAAAAAGAAGTTTCTCACCGTTTGAACTTTAAAATGGTAATGAAATATTATGTGTTTTTAGAGCTTTCTTCACTGTATAGAGCCATGCAACAACAAGCGTTCTACTTCATCAGTAGGAAGTATGTTCACGACGTCCAGCAGGTATGTCCAAGTTAAATACAACCTAATCTCGATGTGAAAATTTTCTTATTTTAATCTCCTTTGACTTTTTTGTTTTCAAATAATTTTTGTTTACAATGTCCATATGTTTTGATAATGTATTGTTTTAAATGTTTATAATTGTAGAAATAAATAATATTAAGCAAATTGTTTTTATTTATTCCACCTTGAATGATAAAATCATAAAGTGGGGTATGGTTACAAATCAATTTTTTATGCAGCAACAACGAGTTTGCTGTATGAAAAATTGAATTGTAAATGAAGTTGACGATGCCAATACACGGCTACGCATTTCGATTTAGCGTTGCGCATGCGCATTATGAAAAACTGGCCACCGGTACATATGGTGGCCCCGATGGCTGTTTCCCTCCTTATCTATGGAGATTGCCCCTTCTTCTATTTAGATGGTTTGTGCTATAATCTTATCCAGATCAACGTGGAAGCCACAATGGAGAAGAAAGAAGGCCCGGTGATACGTTTTAAAATCGCCTAGGGCCTTTTGTTGTCCACCTGTTGAATGGCATTTGATTTGACATATGTCAAACCGGCGTTTCTCCATGGATTTATTAAGTTTTAAAAGGTAAGTTTTTGAATGTTTTTAAGTATAAATAAACTAAATGTTGTTATTTTGAGGAATGTTACTGCATCAGACCTCAACAAGAGAAAATATAGGCGGATTTGGGACCTAACCTAATTTTGTGTTCGCGCGATGTTTACCTTAATGTTTACATGACAAAATACATATTCTTGTGAATGATTTAACCAGAATAAACGAATTGAGTAAAACAAAGGGGTTTCCATAAAAGTCTGGTCACATCTTCACCCTGAAAGAACCCAGCGGTGAGTTTGCTCAATCTGTGATCGGCATGTGATTTGAACACGTAACAAGCTTAACCTCCTGTTGTCCTCCTGGCTACGAGCCTGCTGGAAACCATACACGTCCATTCTTTATCATAATATTCCTTAAGGGACCTTTGTGAAAGGAATCGTTCCAAAAGGTTGTATGATCTGTTTCTAGAGATTTAGATCTATTTCTGAAAATTCTATACTTCTCCTCGTCACTTGATTAGCATCACCTATTTTTTTGTAATAATTAATTCTTAGCTTGCTGGCATCTAGTTAGGTATGTGTTGTTTGTATTACGTCTTCCAGACAGAATCAGATATACAGCAAATATTCGAGAAAGAGAGTGAGGATACGAGTGGCGGAGGTACCGCTCGCTAGCAGTTCATCACATGAATAGCCTCAGTTAAATTAATCGCGTTGTGAGAGCCACGCATTTTGTTTTCGTAAAGGTTACGTTTTACTTTCTAAAAACTTCATGACAAATAAGTTACAATTGATTTAAAACGTTAAAATTAGTGGTAATATAAAATGGGACGCAATAAAAAATTGACTGATGAAGAAATTTTTCAAATTTATTTTTTACTCGGTCAAAAACTGTCTAATCGCGAAATTGCCAGAAGATTACATAGAAGTGCTAAAGTTATTAACAATTTTGTTAAAAACAATGAAAATTACTGTACGAACTACAACCGTCGAACAAAATTCGCGACAACACCAAGAGAACGTCGAATGATTTTACGCGTGGCATCTAATAGTACCTACTAAGAGTGCAAGGCAAATAGCAGCAGAAGTTGGGACCGCAGCATCTGTCTCAACTGTAACAAGAGTGATAAAAAAGGCAGCTCACTTAAAAAGAATGAAATTAAAGAAAAAAACGGCTTTGAAACAACATCACATTACAGAACGGCTTTTATTCGCTAAAGAACATATGAGCTGGACAGATAAATGGAAAAAAGTATTTTTTCCGACAAGAAAATATTTAACTTAGATGGGCCTGAAGGATATAACTTTATTTCCACGATTTACGAAAAGAAGAAAAAAAATATTGTCTCGTCATCAAAAGTCCTTCGGTTCTGTCATGGCCTGGGCTGCGATTAGTTACAATGGCACTATAGCTATTGTTTTTCTTGAGGGAACACAAGACTCCAGTAAATATATACATCTTCTAGAAAGTGAATATGGAAAGATTTGCGCTATTATCAAAAATCTTAAATGGGTATTTCAGCAAGACAATGCCCCAATACATACGGCTAAGCTAGTAAAACAGTGGTTTGAGGCTAAAAAAAATCGAAGTTTTGAATTGGCCCGCTAATTGTCGGCCAGATTTAAATATAATTGAGAATGTTTATGGTGAATTATCTCGCAAAATCTATGAAGGAGGTAGTCAATAAATAAGCCTTGATCACTAGAATTAAGACTGCTTGGAAAAAAATTGACTTAAACTTTTTACATGCATTATATGACTCGTTATCAAATAGAATATTCGACGTTATAAGAAATAACGGAAAGAATACAAAGTATTAAAAAATAAAATTAATACTCTTTTGGATGTATATACTGTGTCTTATTTCTATGAGGCTATTCATATGACGAACTGCTAGCGAGCGGTACCCCCGCCCCTCGTATACTCGCTTTGTCTCTTGAATATTCGCTGTGTATCAGTTTCTGTCTCGAAGAGATACTACAATAACCACATACCGACTAGTTGTCAGCAAGCTAATGATCAATTATTACAAAAAAATAGGTGAGGCTAATCAAGTGTCGAGGGTACCAGTTTCACTGAAGCTGGGCTCAGGAAGCGTTTTACCCAATCGTTTGCACATCCACATGGTAATGGTAATACTGTCTGACTACCGGGCTAATCCGATCCTCGAAGCTCAACTCCTCGTTAGCAAAAGGCCTAGCAGTGTCGGCCCATAACACCCACAACAGCACTGACCCACATCGCCCCGGACGGCGCGGCGGTAGCGAAACGAAAACTGTGTAGCAATCGGGCATGCACGCTGTCCGTTCGAGATGCAGCTGTATCTCTAATTAATTCCGCCAGGCATGTCTCGCGTATTGTACGCGGTCTCTTATGCAAATCGACATTAATTGATACTCCCATGAAATTAATGCAGTGCGTTAGAATGTGTATCTATGCACGTATTTGTAACGATGGCGTTCTAGGGGTTATTCGACACACTTTGAACTTTGACACATCTACTTTTTAACTATAACGATGTATGTGGTTTACCAGTCGAGATATCATAACAAAAACAGGATCATTTTTGTGCATAGGGATTTCAAAACAATTTTTTGGTGTACATAAAAAGAGGTGAAAAGTTTATTACCCTAGGGAGGTTTTGGAGTTTTTTTCGGCCGGACCATTTAAGTACATCGCTTCGTGCTAACGTGCATAATACCGACAACATGTTTGACCTACTATAGGAGTCGGAACACCTGCTGTTTTTAGAAGCAGGTCCGGCTCGGAAACGTTTCCGAAATACATATAATTTCATAGAACCTCAATATATGCAGAGATATTTAATAGATAAGGCCCCATCGTGTATTGTGTGCCGTAATGCGTGGTAAATTTTGAACGAATGAATCCATTAGAGCCAACGCTTGGAAATTAACTGTTGTGTGACGTCATACGTCACACAAGGTTACGTCAGACCACTGAGACCTTCTACGTTTAAAAATACTCTACATATATACCTGTTTATAGATCAGAAACCTCCTACGAGTACATACATATACATATTTTAGTTGTCTGTCTAATTTTACATGTATTGAATGTTACATCTTCTAGTATTTCTACGTGTTTACCTATTTCTATAGATTTAAACTTTTAATAAAAATATGTCGTTTTCAGACAACTTATCTTGCAAAGTAATGCAAACAATGCGGTTCATTTGGTCGCATGAGTAAATCTTGGTCCTCATAACGGCGAATTGCATTTGTCTTTTGCACGTTGAATGTGATTGTTCTAAATCATTTCAAAACTGAGATGACGTAAACTTTTGATAATTGTTTTATTTTTTTAATTGTTTTTGAAATGTTTTCAACTCTAAATAACCTACATATAATTGTCAAAACACGGAAAGCAAAATTCTTTTAGTTACGAATAATTTTAAAAGTTAGATAGATTATAGACGAAATCCGCTTTAGCGAGGAAGGCCCACTAAACTATTTATGTTTTGTGAAATATGGTCACGTGTAAAATATCATCTTTTGCAATTCGCATTTATGAGGACTAAGTTTTAAGTACCTCTTGAAAGTACGTTACTATTTGCATATTAAAGTGCATTTAACTAACACAAAACATTTGACAAATTCAGGTGAGCCTATGGCGAGTACAGTAATGAGTATACACGGTGCAAGTAACATCAACCACTTCTTAGTTAAAGTTAGTTACTTTTACTCGATTAAAATTACCGTTACCGGTTAAAACCGATTAATTAACTAGGCGATAAGACTGTGAAATGGTAAATGCCTTAAATGGGACTAAAAATATCGGGCCTGTACTCGGGGCCTAATATCTATCTCCTCTGCACAACACTGATTGGTTCCCTAGGCCCGCTCTGTACTGTTCTGCACAAAACTGATCCTGTCTTTAATCATAACATATATGTATGTATTTACGTTACCTACAGACCCAGACTGGACGTTGAGGGACAGGAATCTTACTTTAATCGACAAGAGTTCACTTCGGGCCTACCTCGACAATGAAAATAAATTAAAATTTTTTAAATATTTTTTATTAAGAAGGAATCAAGATACCGTTTTTAAATTCTGCAGGATTATTTATTCACTTTAAGAGTACAAAACATTTTTTTTTTTTTACATTCGTTTTTTTTTTTGGTCACAAGCATTTTTCCAAAAAAAAAAAAAAAAAATGACATTATCCGTCATCACACATGATTTTGGCCGTCTGGAACATCTGACAAAAAACAAAAAAGGCAAAAGGTTTTTTTTCACAGAAAAAATAACAAAATGGCGGCCGTTTAAAAAAAAACATTTTTGAGGTCGGAAAATTGACTGAAAATCTAAAATTCGACCTATCTTTTTTTTTGTCCTATGCTGTGTAGTTGGCTATAGTATAGTTGGTTAAAGTTATAAATGTGTACAATAACATATTAAAAAAATCGAATGTGGTTTTTCTTTAATCATGTTAACCAAATCAAAAACCATGGTTTTAGAAATTCGATTTTAGGATATTAAAGGAAAGTTTTTAGGATATTAAAAAAACAAGCTGTTTACGTTCAATCTGTCATGCCTGGGCCATACATACACCTTCTCATACTCCTAATGCATCAATCTATTGTCAACTTTCAAAAGAAGGGTGGGGCATGGAATACGATCCAAACATAGAGCGAAGCGTCGAAAATACTGTCTCGAGGCGCCTCGCTTTATACTTTCACCAATCAATTTCAAACTGAAATATCGCCTAAAAGTCTTGAAAACTTGTTTTTGATAGTATTTACTTTTAAAGTAAGTAAAAAAGCATACTCGATTTAATTTTCAAGGTAGAAAGACGCCTTAACGAAGAATCTTTATAGGTTCAAGCCCAAGATTCCTAAATTCAATAAAGTAAAAATTGGTATTACGGAGCTTTACGACTATGCAGAATCCGAATTTGAATGATTTAGAATGTGGCCTCGTTAGTCACAAGAAGAAAACAGATGGCAGACTCAGTCACTTGATTTGATTCACTTTGACTTTTTCTTATGGAGTTACGTTAAAAACCAAGTGTAATAAGGAAAGGCTAGTTAGAATTTTAATTAAATAAACTAATTGTTGAGCAGTAGGTTTGTTTCACAACATCTAAAAGGTTTATGACTGTTTCCAAACCGGTGTTAATGCGCATGTATAAACATTTCCAATTTCTTTTCGATTTCAAAATGTCTGTACGAACAGTAAATTTAGAATATATATGTTATGTGCAGTAAATAATCTGTGGTCGTAGCTAACCTAACTTTCCATTTATGCTTGTGTTTTCTGTCGCATGGAAAAGAAGAAAATTAGAATTTGAATTGAAGAATTAGAAGAAAAAGAATGGAAAATTTTTTTTTTTATGTAAAATGTAAGGGTTTTTGTTATAGGTTAAGGAAATGGTAAGAGTGTTGCTGTAAAGTACAAAGTATAATTTCATTTAAAAAAAAATATAATATAAAATATGTATGTCCAATGCACATATTATTAATATTGTTAAATAAATATATTTATTGCTAATTTCTAAAATATACAGTATCAGATAGATAGTACGCACCCTATATCACATTCTTTTTCTTCTCGTTTAAGTACAATTTATATTTTACTATTCAATGTTGCTTAAAAATAATGCCAAATTAGTTTTTTTATTTATTTATTACCTAAGAATGTTTACAATGTGATTTCGCTTTTCAATTGCATTTACATCTTTCTGAATGTCCTGTTCTAAATTGTCAGGATCTAGATTTGGGCCTACTTCTACAATTACTTACAACTACTACTACAATAGGTTCTGCATTTTCTTCATTCGGTTCCAAATCGAATATGACACCATCTTGAAACCCTAAATTGTGAAGAACGCAACATGCTCTGATGAATTAACGATGAGCCTAATTTCCTTTAATTTGGTGTGATATAACTGACGCCATTTTTATTTTAATACCCCATTGCAGTGCTCGATTTTTATTCAGTTGCTGGAATGTTGCATATTATAATTAATTTGTGGTCTATCTAACAGTCCTCGGAAATGGTGTTATCAGATTTTTTGATAATGGATAGGCACTATCGCCTAGTAAGTGAAATTCTCCACATTTTTCTCCCAATGTCTCACTTAATGGACTTGTTCGAAACACTCGGGCATCATGCACAGATCCTGGATATCCTGTGAATATATCCCTAATGCGAAGATTGTGATCACATACCAGCTGCACCTATAAAAAAATTACTTATTAGATAAGGGCATGAGTGGGAGAAGATAGTGAATCACACTGTACCAATATTAAGTTAAACCTACCTGAATCGAATAAAACCCCTTTCGATTGATGTAGGAGTCAGGATCATCCCGGGGTTTATCTTATTTATTTATTTATTTTAATGTGGGTTCCATCGATTAACCCAATAATTCCTGGAAATTATCAGTCACATTAAATCTATCAGCTACATCACGAAAACTAGCAGTCTGATGTCCTGCATACCATAAAAATATATATGTATACTGTAATGCGGTTAATTTTCCATAGGGGCCCGCTTGTTGTTTATAGTATTCACTAACTGCAAATCTTTGAGAAATATCGTTTGCTACTTCACGACTGACTTTAAACTGTTCTATAAATACTTCTCTATTAAACTGAACCACAATTTCATCTATATAGTTTTCATTTTTGGGTCTGATCCGTTCCTCAATTAAATTTTCTAAATCTGTATCGGTATTCGAATCAGAAAATTCAGACACTTCAGATTCTTCCGACGATTCTAAATCACTCATCTTATTATTTCTTTGAAATACCAAAAAACAACCTACATCAACGACTTGGAACACTTATTATGTTTTGTAGGTTATAATCCAATTTCTAATCATGTCGATTCGCAGTACGCATGCGCCGGACAGTTTACTTGGAAAAGATCAGAAAACAGGTCTGACTATCAGACGACACTCAGAAATTTTAGTGAGAATAGCGTACTTTTGGTTTGAAATCAATCAGAAATCTCTGTGCGAACGCGATTTACCCTATTGCGCATGACTCTTTGTCTGAAACTTGTTTCTTACAGCTGTGAGAACAAACCCAGTAAGAGGTGAGGTGTGTATGACTAATAAGATAGCTTATGGACAGATTAGACCTGTGACTGATGTGGGTAATGTGGTGTTCATGGAGACGAGGTGTAGCCGTCATAATAACTACTAATTTATACTGTGGATTGTTATTAAATTATTGGATGCATGGGTGACTTACCAAATCAACCAAATTTCGAACATTGTTTAATTTTCTCGAAGCAATCTCATGAAAATTTGGTAACATATGGAGACTGCCTTCTAGTGCACCAAAATAGGACTCGACATATGTATGTCACCGTTTTATTAACCTGGCAAGAAAACAAGTCAGTAAAGGCAAGTGTGTGAAGTGTCACTCACCCCATCTCGTTTCATCTCGGAAACGAAGAATTTGAAAAAAATGGAAATTTTTAGGGGTGATGTTAGACTCAAAACACTACAAAATAACATTCATAAAAAAATATTTTATAACTGATCATATGACGTGAGCTGTTATCTCATTTTTTAAACGGAAATCTATATCACGAAAGTTTCTAAAACACTTCTATTGATTTGGAACGTGATTTGAATAAGTGATAAATAATTAATACATACGTAAATTGCATAATTCTTAATTATTCATAGCGCTTTCATTGATTAAGAGGAAGACAGGATATTTCGCAATAATTGTTCAGTAATAGGTATAAATATGGCCGATAACGGTATTATTTTTGACGTTCGAATGCTCGAAGTATTGTATATTCTTCATTATTTATTTTTATAGCTATGCACGATGGATAGTAATACTATAGCTGGAATTATCATAAATATCAAGAATTTCTCGTAGCATCAACGTACGCGTGTGTACAACGTGGGCGTTACGGCTTAGGCCATTACTCGTAAAAAAAATAAACATATCGGCGTATTTACAGCTGATGGTTACTACAATTCACTTTTCTATTGGCCGCCAATCCATAAAATATACCAGGTATATTATTTTAAATACATTCTAATAAATACATGTGCAAAACAATTTTACGTGTCCTCAGGCGAATGCATTTAAAACTATTAAATTTAATTGACAGGAACCAGAAAAACTATTGCTATCCAGAATTTAAGACCAATTTTGTTGTAAAAAGTAGTAGCTAGTTAAGAAACTCTATTCCCATTTTTATTCGTTTTATTGGGATTTTATTGCTGTATTTAATTGGTTAGAGTACCAAATCTGGTTTTCGAGACAACAAATTGCCATCGTTAAAAAGGATTATAAAATACGGTTCATTTGAGTTGATATAATCGGAATACGTATAGAAATCGTTATTAGTAGTAGGTATCGACAAACAAAAACTGTTGGTAACTTACAATTATAAGTTTAATAAGTACAACATTAAGGAAACATATAATAACGGGCAAAATTCTTAGACACAATAAATACATTTTATTTTTGAAATTAATAAAAAAAAACTATAGGGTTGTTTTAAATCTCCCTAAGTGTCGTTACGCTGTAGCCCATGCGATTGGCCTCACGCCCCAAAAACCAACTCCAAGTAGAAATTTGAGGGCACAAGATTCGGACGGCAATTCACAGGCATTCATTCATAGGATGGGATGAAAAGCAAGCTGGCCGATAAAACATATATTCTGTCACATATTAGGTCTCTCCAACAAGTCTGAACGTTTGACCACAGTCGAAACTTTCAACTCTTGAGCTAACGTGAGCCACTATTTCAGTTATGCTCGTTTTGTTAGCTCTGACATCTGCTAGGCGATTCCATTGATTCTAATGCCAAATCAATTCAAATCAAATTTATACTCAGTTGTGGTCCGGGGTGTCACAACTCTTTTGTGTACCGCTTTTGAAGAACCGGTTCTGTTGCCATCCCTGGTTTCTACCAGTTTCTTGACCTGCAACCTCGAGGATGGTGGACATCTTGTTGCGCTATCGGGGCTTAATCTTGAAAAGACTGATTGAAAATTAAAATTAAAACAGACAGACAGATTGACAGAAATGACAAGAAATAAATGACATGAAACGTGATTTTTGCCACTCGTAGTCCATTTTCCTCTGTATCTGTGACTCTGTGACCCTACCACCATGTCCCAGAATCGTCTCCAGTGTATATAGGTAGAATAATACCTTTACGTTACTCAAAATTGTCTTTTACGTAAAATCTACACGGTGGACGTGTTTCTTAATGTCAAATTCAGTTTCAGCATGCAAATATACATATGGATTAAAGGGCCCTATCCAAAAGACATAACATTTTTAAATTTTGTCGGCCAGGGTAATCAATGAAGCATCCAATGTTTATATGCGTCATACTTAATATGGTGTGATTGTAAAAGATAATCATTTTGTAGTACATGTTTTTATTTATCTCTAAAGAAATTTTTTTATACACTAGTGGCTCGGGAATCAGTTTTTGTAATCTAGAAATCACTATATCTCACACTAAATTGAAGCGATTTTACTTTCATATATATTTAAAAGAATTTTAAAAGATTTTTAGAAAAAAAAAGATTTAAAAGAAAAAACAGCCTATACTAAATAAACATTTTTATCTGAGTTAAAATCAACTAGATACAACATGCGCATTACATCAAGCCACATAGCCGCTAACAGAAACGAGCAACGATACATAAGATGTTGAAATGTACAAAGCGACGTCATTGCAAAGGATATGCGTTCCCTTTCACCTACGTGCCAACCGGTTTTCGGCATACCAAAAATCTTGGTGCGAAGCTATATGACAAAGTGGATTGAAACTGGCATTTGAAAACACTAAATTCACTGGCAAAACATTCCACGGCAAAACCACAGCAAAACTTTTGGTGAAAACATCATCAAAGAAGCTAACTGTTGATCTCCTACGGTTAAAAAGGACTCAGATCAGACGGGTTACATGACAAGTTACTGGATGGTGCAGCCTGCCGTAACTTTAACACGCTATAATACATGGAGGCCACAATGCACTGTCAGGCTTTCCTGAGCGAAAATTTAGTGAATTAACTATTTAAACTAATAAAAATAACTAAACTTATGCGAATACTGCAGTACGGTTTGAGACACAATAAACCAAGAGGTTGCAGTGTTGGGGTCATCTAAAACCTAGCCAGCTGTACAGACCATCAAATCAAATACAAAATCAAAAAAACTCTTTCAACTACACAAATTCATTTTAGTCTTTGACATTTATTTCCATGCAGCCGCGTCTGCATCTTTTCAACACCAAATTCTCCAGGAACCTGAATATTGTCGAATTTTTATAATAATTCAAAACAGTAAAAAATGTCGCCTGGACCTTTTCAACAATAGACGATTTACTTAATTTTACATGGTTTGTGAAAAATTCAAATATCTAGAAATGGTCGAGTTATGATGCAAGAATTATAACTCGCACATTGTAAGGTACATGGAGACTTTCTGTTGACAATTTCTATGCCAATCCAATAATTTCTAAACTTGACAAAGTTCCATATTTTACGCATTAAAAATAAATCTTAAGAATGTACGAACAACGAACACTTTGTATAAACAGACTAGTTGAGTTACGAATAAAATATCACTTTAATAAGCTTATATCCACAAATCGCTTGCGTGATAAATCGTTGTCATTCAGGATTTCCATATTTTATAGTTCGACATAACCCGTGAGTTATGGATTATGTCTATATAAGGATATTTCACAGAGATTAGTATTTTTTTCTTGTAATCCTCCAAACACGCGTAAACATGTACCTATAGAGTTAAATCAAATGGAAATTATTAGGTACCGAAACAGTTTTTTTTTGTGTGGGGGGCTCATAGACACTAAGGTAAAGTGATTGATGTTATGGGATAACGTCCAAGAAATGTAATTAACTTTTTATTTAAGTACTAATAAATTAAACTAGGTATATAAAATTCTTGTTCAATATAAGGCTTCTTAAAAATAGGCAGCAAAAAAGTGGCAAGAAGAATAGTTCGCAGTGAAGTACGTTTATTAAATCACTTCAAAATATGAACTCGTACACATGTGTACGTATATATAAAAACAATGACAATCTTATTTTAGTTTTAAGTAAAATAGTTTTAATTATAAAAACTGTCTAACAAATAATTGCTAATTAAAGTTTCTTTATAGTTTTTTTTAGGATCACTTAAGTTTTTGTTTTTAGAAATTATATATTATATTCTTCCCAACAATATTTGGTGAAATTCCTGGATAAATAAGTTATTTCAAATTCTCCAAATCCAATTGAGTGGGTGTGTCCAGATTGAAAAAAATTTCAATGCTTTGGAAGATACTGAAACAACCGAAAAAATGAGATTTTTTTTTAATAATCCGCAAACAGTAGACTAGTAGAATATAAGAATTTTGAAGACAGCCTATTTCTTTACATAAACATTGTGTATCTCTAATCGTACCTAGGTATATGCCCTTCTATTATTTCGGCGTTCAACTTTTGTTGCTGTTATATGGCCACCTGTAAATCCGATGTGTGGCTATTAAATAACCGAACTGATGCTGCTACCAGCGCGCTGAGAGCGTGCCACAAGTTTGAACAGAACTGTGTCTGGTGATACTTTCCCCTGATCTCGCTGGACAAGCCAGTGGGTCGCTCAGTTTAATTGTATCAGTCGTTTGAATTAGTCTACATACCAGTGACGCGTCGAAAACATGTTAAGTGTTCAGATGGAGCAACGGGTTAATCTCAGGTTTGTTGTTAAACTGGGGAAAACTTTTACAGAAGCTTGTCCAATGTTAAAAGAAGTGTACGGGAATGAATGTTTATCCCGCACACAAGTTTTGAATGGTTTAAACGCTTTAAAGAGGGACGTGAAACGACCGAAGACCCTGGACAACCCTCAACGTCAAAAACGAACGAAAACATGCCGAAACTCCTCACTCCCGAGCAAAAGGAATCAAGAATGAACATTTGCGCTGACATTCTAAACACTGACACTAATCCAGGCTTGTTAGACATGGTGACACTAAAGGGGACAAGATTCGAAAGTGTGGAAGCGGTTAAAGCAAAAGCGATGGAGGCTCTGAACCAGCTAACAGAAGCGGCATTCCAGCACTGCTTTCAACAATGGAGCAGTCGTATGAAGCGGTGTAGAGATCGCCAAGGGGGAGTACATTGAATGCGAAAAAGTTGCTTCTGTAATCGGAAAGAACAAAAAGTGTTATGACAGCAGTTCGGTTATTTAATAGCCACACCTCGTATATTTCGTAGAAATACGTATTTCCAATTTACAAGAACTCTTTTTTTAGATTTTATTTTATTTATTTTATCCAGCGTCGGTGACGTGAGAATGTTTGTAATTCTGTATGAAAGAGATGCACCCAAGATCATTTCTAAACTAAAAAATATAAGTGACCATTGGTATAAAGTATGGAACCACGCAAATATCTTTAAACCGGAAAAGATGATATTGAAACTCTGCAGGTAAGTGTGTGTAATGTTGTATAATACATCTAAAGTTTTTTTTGGTACTGTACTTCCGATTAAAACAAAAGTACCATCAACTTTTTTCATTTAAATGGGACCTGTATATTTCTGGAGATTATAATAGACCTTGTTTATCCCAATCCGTCCATACTGGGTTTAGTACCATTACTTGCAAAAACTGAAAAGATAAAAGCACTTCACGTTTACCTACTAAACCATTAACTTTATTTATCATAAATTAATGACACAATGAGCATCATCAAATTTAAACAAGATCATTTCAAATGTTCAAACTGCTCGCAGTTTACCTCGTGAAAATGTACAAGTCTGTTAGCAAATTCCTGAGTTACCTTTTCCAAGACTTTTCTACGGATTAATTCACATCATTTATTGACTAATTTTTATTTAATGAGTTTTACCTTTAAACCGACGCGACGATGTACTAAGTAATGAGTATGTACGTATGTATGTACTACGGAACTCATATTTGCTTTGTGCTACTGTAACGATATCACCAGCTAATTTTGCTAGTAGGTATAGCGCCCTGGAACTGTGAAGATGTCTTTCCGTGACGTCATCACAGACTTATGCTCTATGGCAAGAATACAGATGCTGTATGGCCAGTTGTATAATTTGGAATTATATAAGAATAAGTAATCGTAACCTTACAATTTGTAAATCAAGTGACTTTGCACTTTGGGCCCAAATTGTTTGGGTTTTTATGGGTAAGTTCTTTTAAGTGTTATTTTTCGTGACACTGGTGTTACTGCACCTAAGTAATAAACGTCAAGTAATAGTTAGCCTCCTAATATATGTATTCGAGTATTCATTATTGTATTATGATGTATTTATGTATTTTCTGTGAACTATAGCTTTGTAATAATAATGACTAAAGGTCGGAAATCCCGGCTTACCGCATGTAAAACTGCATTTACCTACCCAGCGTTCCCGCATGAGATCGACCTACTACCGCGCAGACGTGAGTTCCAGAACATCGGGAAGGTTCGGTCAGTGGCGTGGGTATGCAGGAATAAGAAATACACGCGTATATAATTTAAAAGGCGCTTAAAAATACGGTTTATACTTTCATTATCATAGTTTTATAGTGTCGAGCCCTGCGTTGTGGACAGATTTCGAACTCTAATAATGACCTGAGCCCGACTCTGTTGCCATTCGCCCGTTTCACGTCTGCTCTACTAGCATATACTTATTTAGTGCGAGTTCTTTGTTTTTAGTAGATCCTCGAAGAACAAATACCTATAAATAACATATCTAATAGTACTTACTAATAACCTTCCTTTAAAAAAAATCATTTCTTTAATCACTTCTTCACGACTATGGCTTAGAAATCAGTTAAAAAACGCATTAGATCACAAATTAACCTATTTTTTTTTTATTAAGAGCATCACTTTACGGACCAGATCGTTGCGATAGGCCAACAAATCTGACCTCTTGACCGCGGGGCTTTCCCCAAAACGAAAACTCAGTGAACGCAATAGCGACAGCGCCATTTATCTTCATTAACGGAACCATTAAAAAAAATTAACGGTTGAACGCCGTAAGTGAGGTGTAGGTGGGCACTATCGGGTTCGGTCTTGAATAGAAATTTATAGTGGAAAACAATGTATAAAAAAAAACACGCACAGGGTGGTCCGCGCTGATTGCAGAGAAATATTTTAATTAAAAGTTTTACAAACGAAGGCGCCAAAACGAAGGGATTACAAAAGTTAGGGTTAAGAAACAATACATGGTAGGATACTAATTGTTTAAGACAGGACCGTACCAAAGTACAACCATTTGATTCGGTTATGTCAAACGAAAAAATAACAATAAACAGATCTTGTAATCTAATAGTATATCTTCTTCCAGGATATGCCGTGTGAAGTAGTTTGTACTTCACAAAAACGTTTTAGAAATGTTGTTTAGACTGTTTTCTTGGAATTTGAAATAATGCTCACACGAAATTTAAGAACAGTGTTTTATTCAAAAAACACCTTGCGTTAAATCAGGTTACAAATCAACTCTTCTTTATTATTTCACAATGTGTACGACCGATAATTGTTTTTAGAACAAAATATACAAACTTAATGTTTTATTCTTTACTAACAATAAGAAAAATGGCATTAATCATTGGGAATTTTCACAACAGGGATGTACGAACTTTTCAAATTTTACGAAGACGAATTTTGACGATAAAATTTCTAGCTTTTTAAACGAGCAAAACGAAATAACCCATCGTAGGACGTTATTACAATATGAGCTTGTTTTACGAACGAAAAAGTGTATTGTCTCGAGGGCTTTCCAATATACAATGATGCGCGTTCCGCGTTGTTGCCAAGCGCTGTTTTTCACACCACATACTTAAGCTGTATCTAACACGTGACCTAATGCCCTTAGACTATTGGTAGTTTTTAGATCGGCAGATGCGTGGCTTCGACCTTCACAACTCGGCGGAATATTGGGATTTTAATTTTAATCAAAGTTACAATCAAGAGCAAAACATGTTAAATAATACCTATGAAGTATGTAAATAGGTCGACATTTCTTAATGTTGAAACCATTTTTCAACACCGTGGTTGTCGAGAGCACTTGAAGAGACAGCATACATCGTAATGAATACAAAACAAAATTCAAACAACGCCACGTGGACATTCATCATATTTATGATCCCATAGAAAATCATCATTACCTGGTTTATTAGACCATTTCAATAGTCAACATTCAAATATTAAATTTACGACGGAGATTGAGACCAATGGAGTTTTGCCTTTTCTGGATGTGTTAGACCAACATGGAAAAAACTGACAGTCCCATGGGGTCTACAGGAAGAAGACTCCCATATACAGTTATCTACATGCTACATCTCATCACTATCCACAACAGAACAGAACAACCAGCCAAAACAATATGCAACGAGGAGAACCCCGAAGAAGTGAAGAAAGTTCAAGATGCACTGGAGAACAAATGGATACGACCAAAGAAAAACCAAGAAAGAAAATTAGTGTAGGTTTTAGAACGATGAAAAAAAATCAGAAAATACGTCCCTCTAACAAGGGTTCCGCCCTGAAGCTTGAAGGCAAAAGATGTTTACCAATTAACACGTACATATGGGAAATGTTATATTGATCAAAAAGGACCCGGTATCCAGTGCAGAATAAAGGAATACTAGAGACATACCAAACTTGAAAAACAGATAAGTCGACGGTGGTAGAACACATGGTTAATAATCAGAACAACAGCATCAATTACAAAATATTTCACATATCTACCGGTTATTATCCATGTGTCATAAGTTAAAATCTGGAGATCATAAAGAATAGAGATCATTTCAACAGAGAATGGGCATCACTTGAGCAACACCTGGAGATTTAGTTTATCAAGAATGAGTGGTCTGGAAGGTCGCAGTCAGTGTAATACGAAACGAGAGGACAAGAAAGTCCCAGTAAACAGTGCATAACGCTGGCAACCAGTGAACAGGAGTCAAAATCAACAGCGTATGAAAGAGCAAACGCTTTGGAAACTGAAGTCTTTAGAAACTATCTGAAGAAGTTAACAGTATGAGCATTGAAGCATCTGTTGTACGTAGACAACTACATAATAACCTGGTAGACGATACATACTGGACAACGGCTGTGAAAACCAGCACTCTCCCAATTAAAAGAACTCAAAAAATACTCCGCAACGAATCATTGCTGTGCTAATATAAACAATAGGTGGGCGATAGTATAGGATCATTAAAATTTGTTGATATTTTTGTAAATACGTAATGTAAAAACTACCGTTAATAAAATTATAAAATAAATCGACCCTATTTGTTTCTTAGTCACCAGGGTACTATGAAACTATTATAAGCATAACCGTGAGAATAGTGTGACTCAATTAATAAATACGATTCGGAAATTAAAGAGAATACCGTTCCTTCTTCTCCCTTATGTTGGTGGTGTCATAAAGATGGTAATCTTAGATAATATTTATGAACAGCGAAAACATTATTGGGGATATATTTTTCTTATGACGGAAGTAATTAGGAGGTGTGGTAGAGAAAGAGAGATAATTGTGGATTACTGATTTTAGCAATTTTAGGTATTTTGTTATCAAAAATGTTGCAGAAGCATGAACTGATAAACATTAACCTGTTTAAAATGTAAATAAGTATTGAAACAATTCTAAATGTACTTTCAAAGATACTGTTGGTAAATGGTAATGTCTTGTCGTCCTTTTCTCAACACTTACTTATTTTCTTTCTCTCTCTCTCTCTCTCTCTCTCTCTCTAGACAGTAATACTAGAACATTCCGTGTAAAGGTCGCTTAATCATCCCACAATTTTATTAAGTCATTTAATCATTAGTTCTTGCTTTAGCATACTCGGTATTATAACAGCCAGTGGCAACAGAGAAAATTCAGTTTGCAGTGATCTCGTAAATTACGTTTGCTAATAATCTATTGTAAACAGCAACTAGATAATTAATGATCTTTATACATTGCTACGGGCTCGTAGTTGATTACTCTCTAATGTAGAAACCTAGCTACCACGGGGCATACATACATACATATATCGCAACATTACAAAATTTCACATTTTTTTATGTGACGGACTTAATTAAGTCACGATTTTCGTTATTCGGTCTAATCTACTAATATACTTCACGTATTTGATTCTCACGATTTCTTTCTACGCCTACGCAAACTTTTTCCTAATTTCTCCCAACTCCGCTCCAAATAAACACGTTTTTAAATATGGTTACAGATTTATAAATATTAAGGTTTTCCCCCTTCTAAAATCTTTATTGGTAGTATTATAGATATTGGTAGATTAAATTTTCATAAACTTTTTTTTAATAGATACGAGGTGTGTAAATTAAGTAATGAGACTGGCAACGTAGTGCCCGATCTAGCAAGACTGCGGAGACGGGACGTGGAAGGGCGGTAGGTTAACATGCAATACACCTTCAGTACAAGTTTGAACTTGTTAGCGTCATTTGTTTGTTCTTTATGAGAGTGTTTTCGTAAACTGTTTTTTTTTAGTGCGTTTTAAATATGAGTGACGTTAATTTTGAGCAACGGTGTGCTATCAGACTTGGACACAGCGCAACGGATACTTTTGCAAAACTTCAGCACGCCTACGACACAGTGTTTTTTTCAAGGGCCCAGGTTTTTTGGTGGCTTAAGGCATTCTCAGAAGGAAGAGTCGATTGAAGATGAACCACGCAGCGGAAGGCCTTCAAGGTCTTCAAGAACCGATACGGGATCTTGTGCTTTCAGATCGTCGGTTGACGACAACAATGATCGGGGAAGAGTTAAAATTGAATCACACCACTGTTAATCAGATTTTGACTAACGAATTGGGGATGAGAAAAATCTGCGCAAAAATAGTTCCAAAAAACCTTTTGCAGGAACAAAAATACATCAGGAGACAAAGGTGTCTTGACTTTTTGGAATCTACTGAAAATGATTCCTATTTATGGAACGTGTCATTACTGGTGATGAGACTTGAGTGTTTGAGTACGACCCGGAAACCAAGTCTAAAGCATGGAATGACACACTTCAAGCTCTCCAAGACTCAAAAAAGCAAGAATGAGCAAGTCAACCAAGCATGCTATTTGCTTTTTTGATAGCCAGGGAATTGTCCACAAAGAGTCTGTACCTCCAGGCCAAACAGTAAATCAACACTTTTACAGAGAGGTTCTTGAAAAACTTCGAAAAGAGGTCCTGTGTGTAAGACCAAACATCAAGAACTAGATGTTTCATCAGGACAATGTGCCTTGTCACACAGCCATTTGAGTAAACGAGTTTTTAGCCAGTAAAAACATTCATGTGGCTACTCAGCCTCCTTATTCGTCTGATTGGAGTCATTGCGACTTTTTTTCTCTTCCCGAGATTGAAAAATCACCTCAAGGGACGTCATTTTGGAACAATAGGTCGACCCGTTTACAGCGACGGCAAGTAGAATACTACATTGACACCTGTCAATATCGGAATATCTCGCTGGTACATGGAGAAAATGTAAAGGTCCTGTGTTCCCGCACGGAAATTGGTGGACAAGAATCCAGTGTGCATTCTAGGCACGGTCAGTGGCATACGTATACAGGGGCAAGAAATATGCGCTTAAAAAATACGGTTTATACTTGTATAGTGCCGGCTCTGCGTTAGAGCATTCTTTTCCGGACCTTAGTCATTATAATATTTTTTGGTAGACTGAAGACCATCGGGCAGTACCCAAAACCCCAACGAGACAACCGAGGCTACATTCGTGATTTTGACATTTTAACAATATCCTTTGCATACTTATACTAACCAGTGGCGGCTCGTCAGGGGAGGCAGAGGAGGCAGTGCCCTGTGAAAATTCCAAAGAAGTTTTTTTTATGTATAAACCTACCTACCTATACTACTTCCCTTTAATTTTTAAAATCAGATGTCGGGTAAAAAATTAAATATAAACTTAAATACATATGTCAAATGAATTCATGCACTATTATTTGCAACATATTAGCCCTCATAAACGACCCAGCGCCTAGTATATCGTCGTGGTGGCAAGCCTCCGATGCCAATGTTTTCACACATGTACTTATACGGGACAGCGGGCTTGCCCTTCGCAACCACCTGCGTCTGTTAACAAATTTAACCGTTAACTTTGGTAGCTTTAAAGGTAATTTAAAAAAACTGCACAGCGGAGGCAAACACGCTCAGCTCCCACTTCCCACACGTGACAACGCAGAAAGCGAGTTATTTGATTGAAATCTTAAAAATTTATCTCGTTCAATTGACACATTCAAAAAGTTAGGAACATATTAGTTGTGTTTGTAAATTACATCTTTTAGGCAAACAAATTATTATGAATATGATCAATTCAGCCCGTCAAATCGAAATTGACGCAGTTCTGGCAAAAATCCGTATTTTATTTGACTGCATCTTTTAATTGTAAAATAATTTAACTGAAACTCTACACCTTTCCGATGGTTTTGCTCAACCAATGAAATATATTAGGTACATTATGTTAGACATATGTACCACTTAATATATTTTATTGACCTAGTAGAGGTCCTTTTCTTAGCTTAGCTTAGGTATATTACTAACAATGTTTACCAATTACAAAAATTTAGGAAACAAAGGGAGAGGCAAACAAATTTATAAAATTTGTTTGCCTCTCCCAAAAAAAAGTCACGAGCCGCCACTGATACTAACCTAAAAGGATTCATAAGGATAACCATTAGGAAATATTATAGAGCAACCTGCGTGTTGATGGCTTTATTCTTTTCTAAAATATTCCCTTTTCTCGGACTCGGGTAGGAATTAAATTCGATTCCTGAGGAGGACCACTTCATGCACCTTTACAGCCGAAACCAGAAGTGATGGAGACGTTGGGCTCACGATTTTCGATCCTTAATATAGTGTACTATAGAGGTGCGAACTACAGTAACATGAGTATAGATACAGGGAAAGACCTTAATAATGACTCGCCATTTGCTAAACAACGGACGTTGGTCACTGGCCAAACTAAATCAACTAAATGAGCCTACAAGGCCAGCCGTCGCCGTGGGCTTCCACCTAGCTTCAACGCCGTGTCGGTATGGCTTGGTCTATATTGGTAGGTGGTTAGTAGTACCAACCACCTGGTTACTTATGACAAAGCTTTAGTTCTCATTTGCATTTATTATTAGTTATTATTATTTAATTATTATTTGCATTTAACTTATCACATTGATTCTCTTAAAGATGGGTTAAAATATTATATGGGTTAAATTACCCTAGATAATACGATAATTTCCAATTTCACACGTCTCCACCGCTACCTACTTCCGCTTAGTATGGTTACGCGATTCCTCATCTCTATTCATCAATGTGTTAATGTACGTTAAATTATTATTAGTACGTAAAACCATAAAAATTACCCAATTCTTCAATTCATCAGCAAAATCAAAAGACATGGCGAAAATAGCACACTGTATTCATTGTCCCATCAGACTTGCTCAAACAAAACATGGGATGTTGTCAGGTTCTGTTCTAATACGAGGGCGTGGTATAATTATAATATTTTCTCCTGTCGCTGTCTTGATCAGTTCTGGTATGCTGAACTAACGTCTTTCGAGTTCAACCTTCGTCTAGTTTCGACTGACCTCTTGGCGTTTTAGTCAGATATTGCCAACGTTAACGTGGTTATGTTAGAGGTTACGAACGTTAACGGTAATTCTTTCATCCTCGTTTTGCGAAAGTTTAGATAAATATTCCACTTCCTACCATTCTGCCAACGCCTCGGCGCCCAGATTAGTTTACAAACACGGTCTGTTCCGTCAAGAAGCAAGTGCATTATCCCAGTTATCACGTCGGCATATCCAGTCGGCACCACACTGAGAAAGTTGATTGCAATTTATATAATATGTAATTGTACCACAGAACATGATGTACTTGAAGTTCGAAGGATATTGCCTCCACATAGTATCGGAATAGAGTTTATTTATGTAAACTATATGCTAATTTATACACGGTGGAGACTTTAACTGGAATATATTCGCTAGCGGGGTGGTGAATGACTTTTCAAAAAATTCCCGAGACACGTCAACTTTTAAATGTATTTACCTACATTTTGCAAGTAATGTGAAAAATATAGCCCTTCAGGGGTGGCTGAAACCTCCCTCGACATGATTTTTTTCAAATGCAACCCTATGGCTTGTGACCCCTCATTGTAAAGCTGGTGGAAAGAGGAATCCAACGCACTGATCAAATTTTAATTTTTAGTATGTTTGTAGGGTTGCATACAATTAAAACAATTCAAAAATTAAATTTATTTTCAACGTAACAATTGTTCAAAATGTGCACCATTCACTTGTTGGCAGCATCCCAGTCTGTGGTAGGTTTTGTCCCTTACATTATGCAACATTTGCGGTGTTATTTTTCCGATTTCCTCTCCTATGTTGTTGGGTTTCTGAATGTAAACCCTACTTTAAGATGTCCCCACAAAAAGAAATCCAGTGGTGTAAGATCTGGAGATCTTGCTGGCCACTCAATATTACCTCGCCTCCCAATCCACCTACCGGGAAAAATTCTGTCCAGATACTGACGAACAATGGCAGCATACTTAGTGTGGTGGGGCCCCATCTTGCTGAAACCATAACCTCTCGTCGGTCAAGTTAGGGTTTAAGGGGTTTGGAAATAAATGACATAGCACTGGCATTAGTTCGTGCTGGAGTAAACGCAAGTATCTTGCTCCATTAAGAGTGTCATCAAAGAAAAATGGTCCTACAATTCTATCTTGTATTATTCCGGCCCACACATTAGTTTTCTGTGGGCGCTGAGTATGAAGTTCCCTCATCCAATGGGGGTTCTCTTCAGCCCAGTAACGCCAATTTTGGCGATTTACGTGCCCATTTAATGAAAAAGTAGCCTCGTCAGAGAAAACTATCCACTCTAAAGATAACTGGTTTTGATCAATACAAGTCATCAATAAATCGCAAAATTCCACTCGTCGATCTGGATCATCTTCAAGTAGCTCTTGAACAGCTTGCATTTTATATGGGCGTTTTTTCTCATATTTAAGTATTTTTAAAACTGTTTTGTGATTAAGATTACTATCACGGGCCAGCTGACGGGCTGGAGTGATTGGATTTTCTTCTAGAGCAAGCAACAAATTCAACTTCGTGTCGTCATCAACAACAGCCTGCCTCTTACTCGGTACTTTCCTGACATGACCCATCTCTCGATTGTGCCTCAATTTTACTAATGCTACCTTGATTTAGTGGTGGCAAGTCAGGATGCGTTTCTCGAAACAAGCGAACAACTTCGCATTGAGTTCGCGCCCTATCACCATATCCAATCATCATCAAAATTTCGATTTTTAGTGATTCAGTTAAATAAGACATTTTCACCAATTTGAAATAACACTTCGTTTCAAACTCTGAATACAGCATACAAACTAAATTACTCTTTGCGGCCGTGTAAAAACACTAGCAAAAAAATAACAAATATCAGTTGTGGCAAAAAATTGCTTGGAATTTTTTGTGGGGACATATGAAAAGTAAGGTTTACATTCCAAAACTAAACAACACACATTTTGAGTACGAAATTGTTGCGTTAAAAATAAATTAAACTATAAAATTACGTTTGAATTGTATGCAACCCTACAAACATACTAAAAATTAAAATTTGATCAGTGCGTTGGATTCATCTTTCCACCAGCTTTACAATGAGGGGTCACAAGCCATAGGGTTGCATTTGAAAAAATAATGTCGAGGGTGGTTTCAGCCACCCCTGAAGGGCTATATTTTTCACATTACTTGTAAAATGTAGGTAAGTACATTTAAAAGTTGACATGTCTCGGGAATTTTTTGAAAAATCATTCACCACCCCGCTAGCGAATATATTCCAGTTAAAGTCTCCACCGTGTATATGTATAATATGTTATTTGTAATAGAAGATAATATGTTTCTTTACTATAACAAAAGTTAAACGTACGCACTAAATAGATCAGAAAAGCAACGCTTTCACAAGGGTTGTTTAATATGTTGAACATTCCAGTTTTTCTTCCTAGACTATAACTTGTTTATTAAGTAAAAAGAGTGTATGAGGTTATATCAAAAGAATGTTTGAAACATACTGTGTAATATGAAGTAATCATTTTTTAGGTAGCACCACTGACATCGAAGCAGTCGCATGCAACTGTTAGATTACATGGTCATACACCAGGGACAGTCTACTGGCTTTCCTTGTAACTACTACCAGTGAATGCTAAAATTTTATTGCAGAAATTAACAAGAAAAAAAGTTTCTCCAGCGTAGGATATTCGTTGCACTAAAATAAAACACAAATCATTATTAATGCAGCAGATGTTCAAAATGCATGCCTCCAGCATCTTGGCAGCATCCTAGACGTAAATAGAAATATCTTGTCTATCATCT
Source organism: Aromia moschata (assembly GCA_029963805.1). Classification (NCBI taxonomy): domain Eukaryota; kingdom Metazoa; phylum Arthropoda; class Insecta; order Coleoptera; family Cerambycidae; genus Aromia; species Aromia moschata. The sequence goes on along the minus strand of JAPWTK010000295.1, from coordinate 495,772 downwards.
TGTGGAGCCCTTCTCTAACCAGTCGCGGCCGATGTTTTGGGTCATTATCGTGCATAAAAGTGTATGATAATGGCATGAAATCATCGGCTTATGGTCACATACCAGCTTCTAATATGTTTTTATACACTGTTTGATCCATAATTTCCGAAAAAATTGTCATATGGAGTCTTGGATGGAATCTACAGGATTGGTAAAAGGTTATTTTTAGTGATGAATCCAGATTGTACCCGAATCCGATGGCATAAGATTTGTAACAAAACAAAAATGAAAGGTTGGATCCAAAATATACAGTGGGTGCCGTAAAATACTGAGGTGGTAAAATAAGAGTATGAAGTTGTTTCTCTGAGTACAAAATGGGCGCGCTTTTCCTTATTCAGGAAATTATGGACCAAACAGTGTACAAGAACATATTATAAACCGTGACATTGTCCACAGCATTACTATGAACATATACAAACGTAACCTGCCGCTTCAGATTATAAAATATCTTGGAAAAGATACAAGCAGAATTGGTTAAATGTTGAAAAAATGTTTTCAGCTCGCGGAAAGATGGCGAGATCTATTCTTGAAGCCATAAATGAGTGCAAGCAATTGAATTAACTTTTAGAGGACGGGAAATCCAGTATACTGGCAAAAAAAACAGGTTCCCAGTTTTCCTTGTATTTGTTCAAACATCATTATTTTGTGGTTTTAGGGTCGCCAATTACGAATCTGAAGTCATATTTTAAAAATTCAAGATGGCGGATCTAATATGGCGGACAAACCCTATATGAGGGACAAACATTTTAAATTTGGAATTTGGACTGAAAACTATATAAAGCAAGGGTTTTTGAGGTGATTACGAATCTGAAATTAGATTTTAAAAATTCAAGATGGCGGATCCAATATGGCGGACCAAAATCTCTCGAATTTGCTTGAAATCGGACTGAAACATTGGTTTTTGAGATCGCTGATTATGAAACCAACATTTAATTTAAAAAAATTCAAGATTGTGGACCCAATATGACGACGAAAAGTTTTTAATTCAATCAGTTGTGGAATAAAATTACTATTCATTTGTTTTTGGCATCATTGACTACGATTTGGGGCTTGCAAATAACAAATATGATATAAGATTTTTTGGAATTCAATATGACCGATTCAAATTGGATGGATTCAAACTAGTGCAATCAAGATACCAGTTATTTACTTAGGAAAATCATTGTTTTCATTTTGTTGCCGAATTGAGAAATGTCCATATAATGTCTTGTCCATATGTCAAAATAAATTTGAAATACCAAAATGTGTTATTACCACTTGACTTTATCATGTGATGAATATTTATCGTTTTGGTGACATTTTCAGTCTCATTACGTTATAAGCAATTTCAATCGATCTCAAAAAGTGATGGAAAAGGAGTGGAAAATTTGATAATATTTATGAAAATATTTACTCAAGAGTTCGCATATCGTGATTCTGTTCTTAGATCGCCATCTTGAATTCGCCATTTTGAATTATAAAAATCTAATAACAGATTCGTGAAGAGCAATGTCAAAACTTACTAGGACTTTTTCTATTTTTTCAATCATTTCTAAGTCAAATAACTGAATTTTTTGAAACCGGAAAAAATTAACATTAGCGTTACACTTCCGGACAAGAAAAGCATTATACTGGCCCTATCTATAACCAACACTTTATCCATAATCAATCTGTTATATAAGTTAAAATATTTTTTATGCATTTTCTTAGAGGGATCATAAGCCCCAAATACCCGTCCTCTAAAGGTTAATAGTAGCTACATTTCTATGAGCGCTGTGAAAGCGTAATTGTTATCCCTGTCATCTAGTATCACAGCTCCGTAACGCAAGTACCCTTAAGGGTCGACTGAGGACAGCAAGTACAAATTATACAAACCTCACTCACTGGGATTCATTCACGTTCTCGTACTGCCTACCTACAATTTATCGAAATCACACGTTAGCTGAATCATTCCTCAATCCGATCTATACCTACCTAAAACTGTATTGCTTTTCTTATTCGATTTTCAGAGAAATTGTTCGGATACTCTTGCTATTAGACATAAATTTGAAATTAAGGGGTAACGCCACTCTACAATTTTCAAAAAATGGGTTTTTGGCTTAAACAACGCTTTAGGCCCTTAAAAATGATATCCAATTGGTCTTATGGCGAAAAAAAAATTAAATGGGTTAGTTTTTGATTTCGTCTGCGTCTCGGAGCGTGCATTGGGCGCTGCGGTAAGGGTTAGACGCTGTTTTTTTTCAATCAGGTAGACGCTGATATTACTCACAGAGCAAATGTGTTCCAGAGTCCCTCAGGAGTCCACTAGAGTGCGTAATTATAAATAAACGTGTATGTATAGTCCTTCTAATTTTAATTGAAAATGATAAATACGTCTGGGGAACAAAAAAAGCGGTGCATCTTTATGATTCCATGGGCGTGCATATATCTTCTATAAATTCAAAAATTGTGAAATATTTTTTTTTCATTAAAATCAATAAATCAACAAATCAATATTATAAAAAAATTTTGGTTGTAAATAATCCATTTGCAGACAATCTCAAAAAATTGTCTGTGTTAATAAACCTAGCTGAAATACACGTCACTGGCGCCTTAAACACATAGTCGTTTATCATTTCTAGTCGTAAATCATTTTAACGACGTCGTAAAAATTCTATGGCACAGTGGACCGAATAAGTATTTGGATGTATTACATATAAAGCAATCCTATAGTACATATAATGGTCGGCATTTGCTGGTGCATTCGCGGCTGCCGGCAGCTCAGGCGTTGCAAAATTTTCTTAAGTATAGTAATATACATAAAGTTGTTTTAATTTATAATTATTTTTTCCAGCAATTTTAAACGCTTTATTTTAATGCTAAGTAATAAATTTATATCTATGTATTTTTTTAAAATATTTCCAAACTAGCTTTCTAAGAACGTCACGAACTAACAGTTTACTGAAGTATGAAGTATACTTGTATAGTGAGCTTAGCAATTTTAGAAAATATATCTGACAACCTTGCTTTTTTTCTACCTACATATTTTCAAATTAGAATGGAAATAGAATATGTGTCAGTAATGCTGTAAAACCGACGCCGAATAGAAAACTTTAAACACGATTTTCTCAAAATCACTTTTTTTTACCTGGGAAAAAAATAACTCGGGCGCTATTGCATCGATCTACTTGAAATTTTAACTGACGCTTTAAAATAACATTCTCTAAAGAAGTACGTAGCCGTTGTTTGATTGAATATACTTTTTTTGTTATAAACAATTTAAGGCGTTTTTTTGGCCAAAAATCGAGTTTTTTCTTCAAACGTGCGCCATTTGCACAAAAATCAATTTAAAAACAAATCCATACCTACTTCTTTAGGCAATTGTATGTAGATTATGAAACTCTTACTTTTTGTTCCACGTCTCATAGTTTCGGACAAATCCTTTCTCCCGCCAAGGCCTTTTAAAAAAACATGATTTCAAAGATTGGTTATGTAGCCGCCATTTTGTACCAAAATATTAATTAAAAAATCTCTATTTTTTCACACCTCAATACATGTCAAATAAACGATTAAAATAAATGATTAAAAATGGGCCTTTTTTTCAGCCGCTAGAGTGGCGTTACTCCTTTTAATAGAAATATGTACTTATATTTATACAAAATTAATGGTTTACACGTTCCAAAGCAAAAAACACGTCCTGGCAAGTTAAAAACCGCACGAATTTTCCCGTTAATTTTATAGTTCAATTGGCTAGCCGACGCAAAAACTGGTTTGTGCTTGGCGGAAACGAGACGCGCCACAGAGGCGTACGCATAAGTGTAATTACACGAAAAAGTAATATAAGAAAGTAACTACAAGCCTTCCACACGTTTGCCATAGTTTATTATGAAATTATATCACACTGTTCAACACATTTTGTTCTTATTATATCACACTGTTCAACACATAGAGGTTGTATAATGGCATCAACTATCACAGGACTATTAAAATAAATACGAACTGGGGCGACCCCCATCACACGCTACGCGAGTTACCTATGTTTTGAGTTGCTGTACGGCAATTTATTAATAAATGTATGCTTTGCATACTCTCATTAATTATTAATTACTCTATTAATAGACGAACTCTCAATATAAATACTCGTATAAGAAAGACACATTAATTTTCCGCATGCTACTAACGAATTTAGCCTGCGGTGTCGGTATGTCCATGCAATTTGCTGCATTATTCAATAACTGTTGCACTTGCGATTTATTATCCGAAACAAAAATATACCTACATAATTATGCACTCTGAGTATTTCACAACTTGGTGGAACAAGCTGATCAATATTTATAAGGTCCATTTTTGTATACCGATTTTATGCAAATTAAAACTAAAAACGTTCATACTTGAAATTGTATCTTTATCATTAGACCATAGTTTAGTGCAGAAGACATCAATATATCTTACTAAAACGAGAAAGTGAAGCAATATAAATAGTTCTAATTACGTTAACAATCTTGAGAAACATATCAATGACACCAAATACCATGGCCAATGATATTATTTCCGCAATCAATCTTGTAATTTATAATTTTCCCTTTTTACTTCATACGTAAATTTTGTTCCGGATGTCACTTAAATAAGTACATGTTTTATCAGCTAGCTTCCAGCTTCCAGAATGTTACGAGCAATCGATCTGAAATTACATCACCATCAGAGACAACGATCTACTCTATTAATTTCCATTTTCAGGATATCAAACTGCTGCTCTCTGAGCACATATCCCCACTTCTCTCATACCTGCCAGAAGGATACAGATGTTTTGAAAATCATTACCATTCGGTACTGTATATGACTACATGATTTCTATTTGCCCATTCACGGTCGTATTTATGGATACAAGGGAAAGTGACATCTTAGCGGTCGATGTAGAGTCGAACATCAAACATCTACCTCTCCTACCGTGCCGAACATTTCTCTAAATAATGCGTCAATTTTATTGGAGACTTACATATGTACAATAAAAAAATCGCTAAGAAAAAGAAATCGCTACATTTATTCGTTACATAATGTAACTAGACTTAAGTGAAACAAACATACCTATTCCCGATAGGTACTGTAATACCATTGACCAGTGGCGGTGCGTGATATTTCAGTTAGCCATATCTTGAAAACGACGCGTGGGACCCACTTCACTTTTTAGGTGATGACTATACACCTCTTACAGAAAGGATTTATAGTGAAAAAACCGTCAGCAAAGTTTGCGAAAAAAATTTTCAAAAACACTGGAGCACTCCCTGGGTTCTCAGTAACGCTCTGTGGAATATTTGCAGTATATTTTTTTCATAATCTAGAAACAAATATAAGGAGACGTTTTTCGATTTGTTGCAAAATATATTTTTTTTTTCAAAAAGTTATGGCCATTTTAATTTTAATTTTATAGGAACATTTTGTTTCCCAAAATTAAAATGGCCATAACTTTTTTGAAACAAAAATATTTTGTAACAAATCGAAAAAACGTCTCCTTATATTTGTTTCTAGATTATGAAAAAAAATATACTGCAAATATTCCACAGAGCGTTACTGAGAACCCAGGGAGTGCTCCAGTGTTTTTGAAATTTTTTTCGCAAACTTTGCTGACGGTTTTTTCACTATAAATCCTTTCTGTAAGAGGTGTATAGTCATCACCTAAAAAGTGAAGTGGGTCCCATGCGTCGTTTTCAAGATATGGCTAACTGAAATATCACGCACCGCCACTGCCATTGACAGTACCTACACATGATACGATATATCAAAGTTCTAGTGTATATCACTTACCGAGTTTCTTTATACAAAATGTTAAAAAAAAGGATGTCATATCTGGAATACTCACCTGCAACAAAAATAAATACGTATATAAGAAGTAGAAAAATAAATCAAATTCTAAATACAAAACCATTAAAGGCCAAAATAAATATTTCATATTTGATTGTTCACTGATTGAAGAATATAAAACTAAATCATAAATAATAAGATCCAGAATGTAGAACTTGAATTATATTAAACACATTATTGTATCTTGTTAAATGTGAAAAACATCGGTTTTATTAGAAGATGAATCATCAATTCATCATATAAATCATTCACTTTTAGAGTAGATAATGATTTAATATAATATCATAATTTAATTATAAGTAGTTCGAAGCAAGCACATAAAACAAGTCAGTGAAAGCATTCTTTTAATGGATTATTTCCTTTTGATTAAGAAAACATGAGAAATTATAGATCTGAAACTGGAACATTCAACTAAGTAATCGAATTAAGTAATCTTCAAGAAATAGATAATACAATAATACTGTCACATATCATCCATTTTTGATTATTGTGTTTCGGTAAAATTATGGAACGTTAACTAGAATACAGACACTATTCATAATTTTTTTTCTGAAAATTGTCCCACAACAATAGTCTTTTTGTATTCGAAGCGTCTTATATTCGAAAGAAGGTCGTCCAAAAACATTTTAACCTGTTTCGGCCGAAAACGCCACTCCCGGTACATCGCTCTTCAGCGCCTCCTAACTAATACTATTTGCGACAGAAAAATTTGACAGGAACATATTTTTGAAGTAGACGTGCCCTTTCCCATGGTGTCCATGAAATTCCTCCAAAAAATATTAATTATGAAAAAAAAGCAGTTTAAAAAAAAACGATTTTTTTGTAAATGATCAAAACTGAACTGCAAAATTTTTGCGTAAAAATTTAAGAATTTTTTATTGGAAAAGGATGCACTTTTACAAAAAATTGTCAAGAATAGAAAATTCTTAAAATCACTCAATGAACGCACTACAATTTTTTAAAAATTGCTTAAAAAATTCTGAAAAAAGTTCATTCCGGGGCATTCTTTTGAATGATTCTAAGAACTTTTTATTCTTGACCATTTATAGTAAAAATGCATTGTTTTCGAGAAAAAAATTTCCAAAGATCAAATTAGTATCGAAATTAGAAATTTTTTAAGAATTTTTTAAGCAATTTTTTAAATTTTGCAAAAATTGACTTTTGCGAAATCCAAAAAGTTGCTCAAAAAAATTTGAATGAATTCCAGTGCATTCTTCGAGTGATTTTAAGAACTATTTTCTTGACAATTTTTTGTAAAAGTGCATCATTTTCCAATAAAAAATTCTTGAATTTTTACTGAAAAAATTTTGCAGTTCAGGCGCCATTTTGAACGCATAAGGGAAAAAATCGATCTTTAAACCATGTATACTTAAAGTTTAAATATTTATTCCATCGGTTAGTGAGGTACCAAGTCCATTGCAGACCGGAAACCATTGAAAATTTGATTTAAAAAAAATGTGTAAACAAATAGTTTTTTTTAACTGCTTTTTTTTCATAAATAATAATTTTTAGAATAAATAATTGAACTGACAATATTAAGGTTACAATATAACCTACAAGCCATGATTGTAGAGTGTAGAGTGTAGTGCCTAACACTCTAATACAGTGGACGCCGCTTATAAGACTCACTTTGGGACCAGCAAAAAGTGAGTCTTATAAGCGGATGAACCTTATAAGCGAAGGGGGAAAAACAAGATTTTAGAATGTATGTAATACACAAACTTTATTTTACCTGTGAATAGACATAATACAACACAATAGCGTGTTATTTACGTATAAAAAAAGGTAACTCTTCAAATACATACGTACAAACATATATAATCAGTTCAAAGTTTAAGATGGTTTAAAGAGTTTTTTTTTTTTTTTTTTGTTTTTTTGTTACTTTCCATCATTTCAGTTATGTATTTTTCATAAACTGAGTCTTATATCCGAAGTGGTGAGTCTCATAACCAAGTTTTTTTCAATGTATTCGGATACGTCCGGACTGTTTCTGGCAATTTTGAGTCTTATAGGTGACTGAATCTTATATCCGTGAGTCTTATAAGCGGCGTCCACTGTACATAAATAATGGCTCATTTCAGTATTTGTTTGTTCGAATATATTTACATTTGACATTTAATACCGAAACACTTTTATTTAGTCAACGCACGTTTCGTCAATAATGTTAGCATTATCAGAGGATTATTAAAACTAGCAGTTTTAGTCTAAGAGTTTAGCAGTTTTAATCAATGCTAACATGGTCGACGAAACGCGCATTGGGTACAAAAAAGTATTTTGGTATTACATAATGGTGAAAAGTATGAGTTTGTTTCTACGCCGAAGGTTCTAAATTCTCCTCCTGTATGTTGGACTGTAAACTAATTTAAATAATTAGTTATTGATAGAAATTATTAACAATCTACAAGAAGTATTTATGAGGTCATGCGGATGCACATATCACTAATGTGTAGATGAGTGACTATGAGCAATGGAAATTTCATTGCGAACAGTAAAAATCAATCAACTAGTAAGTACCTACTTGCTTAAGTAACTTTATGTATGTATTACAAATCATTTGTTGAGCTTCGCTTTATGGGTCTCTCGTGCCATAGAAATGAGTGCTGCATGAAGAGATTAGGTATTATTACTGACGATGATAAATAAATAATTCAAGCACACAGCTCTAAGTGAGGTTAGTTATAACCATTATAATTTAGTATTTCCTTAATTGTACACGTATATACATTATCTATATCATATATCATTTCTCACAGATATATCATTTCCTACAATAAAATGGGAGGACACACAATGACGTCGACAGACGATACGTTCGTTATTTGAAAAGATAAAAACATGAACAAAAATCTGCAAAACTTGAAACGTAACCAACGTTTCAAGTCAACCCCATTGCGTACAGCGATTGTGTGCATAGGTATTTGGTATTTAAGTCATGTAGTTGTTATACAAATAGTTTCCCGTGATCTTAGCAGATTATAAAACAGCTATATGTATAATTGGCGATAATTTTATTGGCTAGTGATGGCAAACAAAGATAAAAAAGGCTAAAGACTAACGAGCCATAAAAAGAAAGTCATCAAAGATGGCCGGGCTAAAAATCTCTCTTGTTCAAGATGTAGTTTTTCATTCGACTGCAGATTTTTTTGTTCATGTTATTATCTTTTCTAATAACCGGAGTTCTCCCCTAGTTCTAAATTGTTGACATTTTAGGGTTCAGTGGAAAAAAAATACATTTATTAGGTATCTATTCTCCCAGCCATCAAACCATCATTAAAGAGTTCTAGTTCCATTAGGAAGCATTATTAGATCAAGGTAAATTATGTTAAAGCAACATAAAATCACGTCTAGCATCTGCATTTTCCGCAGGAGAGTTTGTGGACACCCTGTATAGGCATCCACAACTTGGCGTAAAACAATATAATAATATACAATACATATTTACAAGTAAAAAACAAATATTTATATGTCATATGTATGTATTTTGCATGATTGATATGATTTTAAAGTCACTTTGTTGTTCTTAAGGTATGTCCACACTTGCGCTCCACGAACTTGCTCCGCTCCAGCTCCTCACTTGCGCTCCGATCGTCGGAGGTTTGAGGATTTCAACGAACATCCCGCGCTCCAAGGAAAACCCACGAATATTCAGTAGTCATTTTGCAGTCCGGCAGTTCCTTTGCTGGATTTCTCCTTGACCTTTTCTCTCCGATAGCCCGACAGGAATGACAACATCTTCTTTCTACAGTGCTCAGCAGACATACCAATTTCTGCTGAGATCTCTCGCTAAGCATCTTCCTTCATATTTTTTTGAAGTGGTTCTTGTGACGAGGATCCCTCAGCAAATTTTGCTGTCTATAGGCATTAATTAGCTGCAAAGCTTTGTCTTCGGACCACTCCATTACTAATTTAACAATAAACTAGTTACAATAAACAATAAACAAAACACGACACAACACACCGTTGAACAAAGAAAATAAAGGCGCTAGTAGAGGAGCGGAGCGTGTGCGCTGAAATGCAAAGGACCTCTCGACGTGCCCGTCCAAACAGAACTGCGAACACTCAAAGGGTTCGTCGAAAAGACCGACAGGAGATGGATTGCTCCGCTCGGAGCGCGACTGGAGCGCACTCTCCTCTCAAACACCGTCCACACCTGCAAAAATGAAGAGCGCGAACAGCGGAGTAGCGAAGAGCGGAGCAGGAGCAGAGTGCAAGTGTAGACGCGCCTTTACAATTACTATTGGATGATACTCAGAATCTACTACATATGTTAAAGCCATCTCTGGTATAAGATTTATAAAAAAAGAAACAAAAAAAAAAACAATTTTGACCTTTACTGCTATCGCTTCCTTACTAATAATATCAAATATTACCAGTAATCTCACGATTTTCTTAAATTATTACATACATACTTCTAGACGTACATTTTAAAATAACTCGGATTACGAAGTTATCCAACATTCCGAAGCGGATAATCACAAGGCATTAACACATTTGACAAGACTAATCGCAATGACCACCCCCACGTCGTCGCTCGGTTCAAAATACGCGACAATTTATAGCCTGTCAACATTCATAAATAAGTTAATATGATTTATCGAAATATTTCCCTGGCAATATATCATCTGCTTCTAGAAAAAAAATTTGTCATCTGTGTAATTTATTTATCCGGACGAATTTACGGCTACTACTTTTTAAATAGGAAGTGATTAATGTGACTATTCGATATTGGGGACAAATTATTAATGGTATACAGGGTGACCCTTTAATAATGGTATTCAACAAAAGTGCAGATTTTCTAGATATAACACTGTCATGATTTAATGAAACTTACCTGAGTTCAGAAGTTAATAGTAACAAAGATACAGTGTCACAGTTATAATTTTATTTTTGATTTTGTGAATAACTTTTTTCAAATCAACATTGTACAAAATTTAGTGTTTATAATTTTTTGGGGGGAGGAATTGTAATTTGTAATTAACTTTTCCGTAGACTATGGAAGGCGGTATTAGCTTCATGCTGAGTATATAAAAACCTGCGTAAGTTTTATGCGTATCTCTAAAGTACCTATCTATGTTTTTAATAAAAATATCTATTTTCTTATACACAAACTTCTAAATGTAACTAATCGGCTTCGTTTTTAAAATACGGGATGTTGAATTTTGTATTCCAAGCAGGTTTTCCTTTAATAATTAGAAAATGCCAAGTCGTATCAATAGTCCAGTTACTCGGGATATTCACCTCCGAATTCTTTCGGACTGAACCGATTCACTTGAAATTTGGTGAGATGATAGGAAAGTGCCTAAATATCAAAAGTTATAAAATGCCGATGTGTGCTTTTGCCCCAGGGGTGGTTGCCACCCCTTCTCGGGGGTTGAAATTCTCCTGGGAATTCTCCGAATCCCGGGAATCGATAGAGGATCAAATTCTAAGCAACTTTTGTTCTATAAAGTTTTTTCTGAAAGTCAATACTTTTTGAGTTATTAGTGGTTGAAAACCTTGTATTTTCATAGAAAAAATCCACGTTTTTTAACGAGTATTCACGAATAACTCAAAAATGACGCATGTAATCAAAAAAAGTATTCAGAACAAACATGAAGCTTATAAAAAAAAGAAAGATTCATTTTTTTTTTAATTATTCTAGGTGCAATAAAAAGCGAGATATGATCGGTGAAAGGAGACCTTTTTTTTGCGAATACTTGGATCAATGTTTTCAACGTTAAATTACGAGAAAAGGGTTGATTTTTTCGGGGGAAAGGATAGAGAGGTTTTTCTTAGTCCTTGAAAAAAATCTTCAAAATGAGCACTGATAAAAGTCATTTGAATGTAAATTTGGTGAGTTATAGCGCATAAAAGATAGAGTTCTCCCATTTTTTTAAGAAAAAAAAAGTAGTATGATAACCTAATATCCACCAGAATCAAAATGTATCGTTTTCCTTCCACATGACATTTTATTTTAGTATTATTTATTAGATCCAGAAGTTTGACGGGTTTAAATTGCATAATTTTTGAAAAAAGTAACATTAATTTGTAACGCGTATTTTGCAAATTTCTAAAAAAAAATCCTTTTTTTCAAATTAACTTAAAAACTATGATATATACGTAAAAAATTATAGAATACAAAAATGTAGCTCATTTTTCAACAATGTTATGAGACGATTTCGAAGCGTGAGAAATATTAATATTTTGGAGCTCTTAGATTTCTAAAGTACATACATATATTAGTGTTGTAGATGAATAGTCCATACACAAACATACTCGCACACCCAACAGCTATAGCTATTCGCTTTGTCGAGACTAACGTGAGCGCTGCCAAGGGCCACTTCCTAAAATGCCACGTTGGTCTCGACAAGGGGTGGTTTCTAGGGATTGAAAACTTGAAGGAAAGAACAAAACATCTTCCAGTACATTCATTTTATACAATTTAACCAAATTTTAATGCGAGAAATGCTTAAAAATATATTCTTCTATAAAAATAGAAGAAAACTACCCCCTAGTAAAAAATTACTAGGGGGTAGTTTTAAGCCCTTAAAATAAAAAATCACACCTCGCCCATATATAACTTTGAAAAGGAGGGTAAGAAAAGCTTAAATCCAAAATTTCAGCAAAATCCATGCAGTCCGACAGATTTCGGAGGTAATGCACTATTTTCCGCCCGAATAAGTGGACTACAAATTGGAATTTGGTGGACAATTTTAATGCATTAAGAGGGTACTTTTAAGCATAAGACTATTTTTTATCATTTTACCAACGGCGTGCGCAGGGATAACGTCCATGGTTTAACTTTGGATTCCTAATTTTCAACTAATTTCCGTAGGTGGTAAACTTGTACAATTTTTTAAAATTTTAATTAATGTTTTTAAATTAAAGCTAAAAAATGACTAGGTACCTTTTGAAAGCATTTAATTATTTTTAATTCGGCCATAACTGTCAAGATTTTTCAAGAAAAAACAATGTCTACATTTTGAAAGCATTTAATTATTTTTAATTCGACCATAGCTTTCTCAAGATTTTCAAGAAAAAAAAAATGGCCCGTTACTGACTAAATTTAAAAAAAATACGAACATGCGTCGAAAAGAATTGAATTTCGGTCGTACAGGGTTTTGAAATAATGATTAAGACACCTTTAAAACTTTTTAGAAAAAAACGTTGCTTTTATTATGTTTTAATTAATATTAATAGTAATATCGGTAAATGAAAATTAAACCAATTTCCTCAAACTAAACAGTAACTTTTTCCTAGACTACATATGCTGGAAATAACCACCTTCGGCTTCAATACAACCGTCTATTCGTCTCGTCATTGCATTACGGACTCTATCGAAAATATCTGGTGCATTTTAAATCATCAAACCAGAATCAACTATTCTAGTCTAGTCTTCTTCATTTTGAACAAGAGTTTTGTATAATAATGATTTAAGGTGTCCCCCAGTACCCCTCTTAATGTATTAAAATTGTCCACCAAATTGCAATTTGATATGACTTGGCATTTTCTAATTATTAAAGAAAAACCTGCTTGGGATACCAAATTCAACATCCCGTATTTTTAAAACGAAGCCGTTTAGGACCTATATCTACGTATAAGAACTTTTTGTCTTAAAATTAATCAAAGTTTCATTCCGCGAAGTTTGTGTACATACTTAATTAACACCCTGTATATTTTCTTTCAAAAAAAAGTATACGTTTTAAAGGCATTCGGAGTAAACGTTATGCATTTAAAGCGGTTAGAGCAACCTGTGTACAGCACAAGCAAAATAGTTCTGTCCACGAATTAGCGTACAACGAAGGTAGTACAACGTAATAAGACCATATGACATGATTTAAAAGGGTTGCACTGAACGCAGACATCTTTAAAATGGACTGTAAGTGATATTTAATTTATTTAATTTTCGCAAAAAAACATTTCAAGTTTTTAAATGTTTTTTTTTAAATTTAATTTTTGTAAAAGAATGTAATTGCTTACTTATTATTTTTTTTTTAAATGGAACAACAAAACAATTGTTAATGAATGATGTTTTCCTCCATTTTCCACTAAGCAATGCTCAAGCCGGTCCTGAAACTCTTAAATAACGTTTACTAAGAAGTCTTCAGGTATTTAAATACCGCCCCTGAAAAAAATCTACGGTATTTAGATCCGGTGAGCGCGCTGGCCATTCAATTGTACTTCCTGATATTTACCTCAAAATGTGGTGGTGTCTCATCCTGTTGGTTAATAACGTTATCTTCACCCGGAAATAACAGTCTGCAATATGGATTAATGTGATTTCTTAGCAGATCTAAATATTTTTCAAAAATGTCCATCTATGAAGAAAGGTCCAACAAAACATCCATTAAACATTAACTTTTTGGGGATTTTGGGTATAGACTTCTTGGAACCAATGAGTGTTCTGACTTGACCAATAACGGCTATTATGTCGATTAACAATACAATTTAAATTGAAAGTAGCTTTATCTGAAAAAAGAATATTTCTTGCGAAGTTGTTAATGCATCTGTCCATCATGCCTTCGCAAAATTCAGCTTTTCTATCGAAGTCATCCTCGTTTAACTAGTGAACAAGTTCTTCGTATGGACGTAACTTTTCTCGCTTAAATAAATTTTCAACTGACCGGTGAGAAACATCAAAAGCAACTGCCAAAAATCCAATCCAATCCTTGAAAGATTGGATTGGATTTTCGCGCATTGAAAGCAAGATATCCAGCGCTTTATCTCCTCCGGTTGCAGTTTGGCACTTAGAGCGACTTTTTTGCCACTCTGTATACAAGTACAAGTAAATAAAACAATTAATAATGTTTACCATATAGTGTACACAAAGTAAGACTTTAATGTATGCCTATGTTTTTTGGTCGAAAGTAAACGCTACCGTATGTCTCCAGATTTCATTAAGGTTAGGTACTCGTTACTGTTGACATTATAAACTCTAAAACTCATATGATAATTACATGTTTAATTGCGACATATTTGTAAGTATTGATTGAATATGCAATCACAACTAAGTTGCCGGTTAATTATATTATTATATACTGTTTGTTTCATTTTCCATATATGTGCAGTCAGCGTAACGCGCATAATATTCAAAACCAGCACTTAAATTTCATTAAACTCGTCACACTTTCATTAACTAATTTCATTGAAAATTCCTGAAGATTATTCGGATTCACTGTGGTCGTTACTTATTTAAAACAAATGATGTTTGACATAATTGTTATAAGTATATATGTAGTTATTAGAATCAGTTATAATAATAGTTACAATAATACTGTCCGTGTGAAGTTGGCCCAGCCGTTCGAAATATCAAATTTATGGCACGTCAAAGCAGACATTTTTTTTTGAAAATACGCTATTTTTGGTCTCTTTAGATGTTATTAGAAAATGTTTAAATACACTAATCAAAACGAAAAAGGAGCCACTTCTTTGTTTTGCTATATTTTATTTGTGCCACCAAGTACAAAGATAAAACTATGTGTCCACTTAGTACACATATTCCAGTTCCATATTCCATTCCAGTACACATAGTCCAATACATTTAAATAAAAAAAGAATTGTAATACAAAGTTATTCGAGTAAAAAAGTTATTCCACATTTCTAACAGTGGCTCCTTTTTCGTTTTGAGTAGTGTATATTAAAAACAAGGCTCGGTTTGGCTGTTTTGTACAGGGTTATTAATTATAAATTACCCACCATTATCATCGTTATTATTGCCTATAGAAAAAAAGTTTTGAATACAAGTTGTGTGGTTATGACTGAAAACAAAAAATTAATAGAAAAGCAAAAAATTAATATATTTTTTTAATGGAATACCAGCAATAACAGTAGGATTGAAAAGTGCAGAATATTGAAAAATAAAATAGCATAATTAATGAACAGGTGACGTACCTAACGGCTGATAGTCCAATAAAAAAAGCCGAAAGTGAAGACTTTTGAGAAGTAGTAAGTGTGCTTTTTTAACTGAAGGTTGGTGAATGGGTACTGAAAGATACCCCACTGAAATTTTTGTTCCCAACCCCTGAGAACCCTGAGAAAACAGGGTTGAAAATTTTTAAATCGCAATATCTGGAAAACCGTAAACCAGACTGAAAAATGTTTCAAACAAAAGTTGTTCGTAAAAAAAAACACAATACGTTATAGGAAGTCTAATCCTGTATCTCTACAAATAAGGGCGTAAGCACGGTTTGAACTTGTGGGATTGAGAAAAAATTCATTCGTCGTAGAAGCACCGCTGGCATTGAGAGCGACGGAGCGGTATGTCTACTCTTCTCGCACTCGTTGGTGTGCCTAGTGCGCATGCGCGGATAGAATTAAGGTATACTCGCAATGAGTGCCTAGTACCTCCATTATTTATAATTTTAATTTAACACTGAAAATAGGGCTCTGAGCGGCCGCTACGGCATGCGCGCGCAGGCTCAAAAGTGAGTACACCACATAAAATATTTGTTTTGTAGTATTAAATATGAATTTAAAAATTTGAATAAATTATGGTGTATTCTAAACACCAAGGAACAAAGTTAAGTTTTAGAAAAGTTAGGCAATTGCTAACTAACAAAATTTTTTCGGACCTCCGTTTTCACTGGAGACCAAAAAAATGTTTAAATAATTGGACTAAAAATGTTTCGCTTCTTGGAGCCCGTCTTATATATGTATATACTCAACAAGACAATGCGATAAAAAAAATTAAAAGTTGTTTATTTTGTTTATAATAATTTTTCAAGTAAACAAAAAATGAAATATCCAACAAATGAAAACATTTTTTTAGCAAATTTTTAAAAAAAATGTTTTTTAAAAATCATTATTTTCTCAAGCCAACAAAATGGTAAAAAATGTAAAAACATTATCCTAGTACATTTGTTTATAAATAATTTATAAACAAATGGCATCAAAAAACTGTTGCCAACGTTTTTTAATGCCATTGATAGATGCAAAAACCGCAATAATATAACATTTGCTAAAAAAAAAAATTTTACATTTGTTGGATATTTCATTTTTTGTCTACTTTCATCACGTAATCTTATTGAGTATATAAAAAAATGTATGTAACAAATTTTTAGACCAGTTATTTTAACATTTTTTTGTAGTCTCCAATGAAAACGGAGGTCCGAAAAAAATTTGTTAGTTAACAATTGCCTAACTTTTCTAAAAATTAACTCAAAAATGTTTTTCCAACGGAACTGTATTACTTGAAGTGTTTAGAATACACCATAATTTATTCAAATTTTTAAATTTATATTTAACTAGCGACTCGCCCCGGCTTCGCACGGAAATATAAAAAATGGTTATTGTGGGTTATCCCTAAGAGATAGACATATACCATCGCGGACTTTTTTTGTAGACCTTTTTTAAAGTGTACAATAGTGTAGTACATTATTTTGATCTATCTCGTAGGGTTCAGCCAGCGTTTGCAATGTAAGCGCAAAAAAATGTGTTTATTTACATCACATTAGAAACCTCTAAAATTATCGGTGTTTCTCTACTATATTATGCATGTATTATATATATAAACCTTCCTCTTGAATCACTCTATCTATTAAAAAAAACCGCATCAAAATCCGTTGCGTAGTTTTAAAGATCTAAGCATACATAGGTAGTAGATAGATATATATGGACAGGCAGCGGGAAGCGACTTTGTTTTATACTATGTTATGATAATAATAATAATAATAATAATAATAATAAAGCCATCAATCGTGGGCTTATCCCTCATTTTCAGGCTACTATCTTTGGAATTAGTGTTGTTATTTTACTTCCTTTAACTAAATTACAACATACCTCTTTATTCTTCTAAAAGTGGGAGGTCTATTGAACATCAACGTCCTTACCACTTCCTTAAGAATTAAAAGGCCTATAAAGCAAGAGAGAGTGGCCTTTCTGGGATGTGAACTTATTCGGGGTCCAAAAAGAGTGTGGATGGAACTGTTTTGAGGGACGTTTTCCGAAAAGCTAACCACCACATCGACAAAGAAAATTCGTTGCTTCCTTCTTCCCCAACGAAGCTTCTTACTCCATTAGGACAGGGTTATAAAAACAAGAAATTACAAGCATATCTAGAGACACGTCGAAGACATATGTAGGAAATGTGGATCTGTGGCGAAACTATAGAACGTAATAGGGGGTGCCGGCAGGTCCTTCTGGAGGCACAACCAACTCGAAGGGTGCACCAAAATGGACTTAAGTATGCCTGTGGGCCCACTACAAAACCAGCTGTGCTGGAATCGGAAGAGAGTGATGTATGGGATAGGCTAATCATCACCGATCGAAAGTGGACTTCAACCACACTGTACTGATCAACAAGGAACAAGGATCATCATAACATAGTCCACTTACTACAACATTAAACAGAACGGGAGAAGATCGCGAAAACGAAAATCTATCAATCGTGAGCCTATGGAAATGGAGAAGGTGGAGACGTACGCCCTAGTAATATGGAGGGGGTGAGAGACTTCGCCAAGAATATGCGGCATTAGGACTGTCTTATAATATTATTCGAAAGGCCAGAAGGCAGTTGTACTACAAACATGTCATATTGTAAGAAAGGTTTTGGGAAGGATGAATTTCCTCCCTCCCCTAATTTGCTGGAGGCGGGGATGAGATATCAAGCCATCCTTGAGCAGGAATGGGTGAATGTTTCCACGTTTACATGAAAGTGAGAAAAAAAAAATAATAATAATAATACTCAATAATAATAATACTCAATAACAATACTATAATTACTCCGAAGAGTAAACCCCAGAGGTCCTCTCAGGGATCTGTGCGGGGAAGACAAATAATAATAATAGCCACCCTATTATTATTATTTGTCATGGCGCACTGGGAGCGACTTAAGATTATTTCGGTAACGCATTTGCTTTACAGTTCTGAGGAAACCCAGAAAACTCAGAACATTACCAAATCTAGGGCATGTGCGGGCATTACCAAATCTAGGGCATGATGATACTATGAAAAAATTATTTTATGTGGTGTACTCTTTTGAGCCTGTGCGCGCATGCCGTAGCGGCCGCTCAGTCCTATTTTCAGTAATAAATTAAAATTATAAATAATGGAGGTAGAGGGACTTTTCTGGGAGTCGGGACTTTTTTATTGGAAATTTTTATTGGATCTTTTTTTTTAAATATTTTTTGAATTATTAGCGAAAAACGAAATGACTTTTTTTTCATATTAATTTGTTAATAACTTTTACAATGTTTTATGTGCTGAAAACCCGTTGAAATACATGTTTCTAGGCGTCATTCCGAATCCAATGAGCTATCGCTGATATTTTTAGGAGCTTTCTAGTCTCTTATTTAAGCCTATTTTTAGGAGGAGTTTCTCTCACTCGCACTCATTGCGAGTATACCTTCCTTCTATCCGCGCCTGCGCACTAGGCACACCAACGAGTGCGAGAAGAGTAGACATATCGCTCCGTCGCTCTCTATGCCAGCGGTGCTTCTACGACGAATGAATTTTTCCTCAATCCACAAGTTCAAACCGTGCTTATGCCCTTATATGCAGAGATATTGGACTTCCTATAACTGTTTGTGTATTTTTTTATTACAAACAACTTTTTGTTTGAAACATTTTTCAGTCTGGTTTTCCAGATATTGCGATTTAAAAATTTTCAACCCCGTTTTCTCAGGGTTCTCGGGGGTTGGGGACAAAAATTTCAGTGGGGTATCTTTCAGGACCCATTCACCTACCTTCAGTTAAAAAAGCACACTTCTTCTCAAAAGTCTTCACTTTCGGTCTTTTTTATTGGACTATGATACTAGATAAAAGATGACCAAAACTGACTTCAATATGACAATGAACAATGACTACGATTTTAGCATCTTTCGATCTGATGGTTAACCGCAGTACAACCAACATTCGGACGTCACGGACCATTGGCAATTCCAAAATTGTAAAATATATTGAAAAACTTATATTCTTAAATGTAAAACAGTGCTACAATTATTCAATTTGTTGACAAACAAATCGAACAATTTCTTGATCAATAAATTGTTAAGCGTAAAACAAGGGTTACCCATACGTATGCGTATAAGAGAATACCCCAATATGTGAAGATTTATCTTAATTAATATAAGACCGAACAATTACAGAATGTAAAAAAGGCATGCACAATCAATCAAATAACGACAAGCAGCCTGTCACAAAACAAATAACAACAATTCAAATGCCTAAAGAAACTCGTTTAGGTTCATGAACTGTTGCTAAACTTAAACCGTGACACGACATCCAAAATAAACAATCCTAGATTCGATTTCTATATTTGTCAATCGTGAACGTGATGGGTGGTATCCTGAACTTGACAATAAATTTGATTATTAATTGCCATTATGTTCTGATATGCTTATGCTTGCTTTATCTATTGAATGACAGCCATAAAATAAGGTATTTGAATAAAATGTAGGTGTAAAAAGACAAACAATTACCGTTATTAAAGAATATAATCTACGAAAAAAAAAAAAAGAAATAGATCTTAACAACTATAATATGAGCATATTTTTCAAATAGCTGCATTAATATACATTCATATGTACATAAGTGTGTATATTGTTCTACTGAGCATCAATTTGGTATACACAGTTTTTTTATCAAGCTTTTTAATTCCAACAAGGTTACATTGTCTTTTTTTCTGATAATCCGTTTATATTGCATTATTAAAGGTTTGGCACTTTTGTTATGACATGACTGCAATCCTTCATATAGTCAGAAAAAAAAGTACAATTGTAATAACCCTGAGGGTTGGTAGTTTTGTTCTTGATTGTCTCTTGACATACATACATACATATGTATGTACGAGCCCGGAATCATATCGTTTGGCCCAACGTTATTTTTTGGTAAGGTTTCTGAAACAAAGACTTCATACTATGGATACGACTTTTATCATTTATTGGCAATTTGTAAGACTCAATTAATAACATATTTCAACATTTTTCTTAAAACAAAGTTTTAAGAAAAACACACAACAAATACTTCACTTAAATATGGTTAAATTAAAATTACGAGGTGTGCAACGTAGGTGTGAAACTCATTTTTTATTTTTTTACTAGAAAATAATTACAATTCAGTAAGTATTGTCTCCTTTAAAATCTCAGGAAGAGAAAAAATCAAGGACTCAAGTCAGGCGAATAAGGAGGCTGATAAGCCACAGGAATATTTTTACTGGCTAAAAAACAAACTAATTTACTGAAATGGATGTATGACAAGGCGCATTGTCATGATGCAACATCCAGTTGTTCTTGATGTTTCTTCCACGCAAATTCAAGTTTTTCAAGAACCTCTCTGTAAAAGTATTGATTTACTGTTTGGCCAGGAGGCACAAACTCTTTGTGAACAATTCCCTGGCTATTAAAAACGCAAATCAGCATGCATTTGATTTTCGACTTGCTCATTCTTGCTTTCTTTGGGTCGTGGAAAGCTTGGAGTGTGCCATTCCATGCTTTGGCGCCTGGTTTCCGGGTCGTACTCAAACAACCAAGTCTCATCACTAAAGTTCGTGCGAGCGCGGAGTGTAACAGGACCGTAGTCAGTTAATGAATGAAAATATTAATATGTTTAGATAAGTTATGTAGCAACATAGTACTATTTTTACCAAATAGTACGGTTAAGTCAGGGTAAAATACCTATATAAATTAAAATAACACGTAACAATGGCAACACTTACCCGACAAACATCAGTGTTGAGACAAGGTTCCCATGGCAGGTTGGCGGTGGTTAAAACATTATTCTGTAGTGAAACGTATATGTTCTGTAATGAAACGGCGACGTTTATCACTTAATATTAACTTGTGTATGGGAAAGGACCATTCAACGTCTACTGTTGACAATGGACAGTAAGAGAAGTGGTTGAGGCATGAACTATATAATATATTTTCTGGTAACTCCTGATATGTACCAACTAAAACTTTACATATGTTTTCCAAAATGAAATATCCTGGATTTTTTTTTAACACATTTTTTCTTTTTATTGTATTACTGACTGGGCGTATATTATTGGCGTCGTATATATATTTTTTTGTACATCACTGATTATTTCAAATTGTTCTTGTAGGAAGAGTCCATGTGACTCCAATA
Organism: Aromia moschata; assembly: GCA_029963805.1. Taxonomy (NCBI): domain Eukaryota; kingdom Metazoa; phylum Arthropoda; class Insecta; order Coleoptera; family Cerambycidae; genus Aromia; species Aromia moschata. The sequence continues at coordinate 473,875 of JAPWTK010000295.1, read as the reverse complement.
TCCTTACTGCACGAACTAGAAAATCATAGTGTCTATTAATATAATGTATATCATCGAAGCGAATATTTTGGTCCTTCAGTAAGTCCTGCAGTGTATGTATGGCGCTGCTGTCACTATGATTTAATCTATAAATAACATCTTTTATGCCATTGAAATATGTGTCGTAATATGCTACGGCTTCTAACCAAGTACCCCATCTAGTTATAACTGGTTCGGGAGGCAGAGGTGTGTCTAGTAAAACCTCCCTAAAAACATCCCTTCTTGTAGCCGCCTTAATAAAAACTTTTTTGACAGTTGATATAAAAGTGTTTACTAAAGGGATACTATCACTTACTTTCTCAGCTACCCGAGGAAGTGCGTGAGCGGCACATGTGAAATGAATCATTTTTGTATATTTTAAAGATGAAATGTCTCCTACTTTTAACATGTACGCGGCTGCATCAGTTAGCATCACAAGAACTTTATCTGTAACATCTTGATCGGGCTATAATTAATTAAAATAGTCCAGTGGGCCATATATAATTAAAACAATTTTATCCAGAACCTTAGAAGCTAGTAGGTGGCTGTCACTAGCAGTGTCACTTTTTAACGCACCAATTAAAAAATTAGCTACTGAACACCCGCAAGCATCGGTAGCTTCGTCTATAATAAAATACACGAAATTATCCGCAATGTCTTCGCGTATTGATGTCACTGCATTGTTTTAAACCCGATCGACATATGCAAGTCTCCATATATTTTTCTACTTGGGGTTCTCTAGTTTGTTTAATGGAATATTGCTTGCAACAAAGGCTTCTGTAAGTTCATAGAAAAATACGGAGTCGTCGGCTCTGGACGAGGCATGGCTTTTCAGATGTCTTGTTACTTTAGTTTTATCTTGAAGAACTTATAATGCGTTCACACACAGTACAAAAAAAGTCATTTCCTTGAATACGTATGTTCCTAAAACTCTCGGGATCACTGTCAAACCACGTTTGAAATACTTCCCGTCTATTTCTTTTCACCTTTGGCATGGTACCTCACTTTATTCATTTAACCCCTCAATTAATAATTATTGATATTTATAAAGTTATTTAAACACATGGCGAATACGTAAAAACGAAACGTATCGACGCGATGCAATACCAGCGACTGTCTGTTACAGCGTGCCATAAATAACTAAAATTGCTAGCGCAGTTTTCGTAATGCAAGTCAGCTGTGAGCTGTGAAGGTCAACAAGTCAAAGCAGTACTATGATGCAACATAGTTTCTGTGAACATATTAACATTTTCATTCGTAAACTAACTACGGTCCTGTTACACTCCGCGCTCGCACGAACTCTACTCATCACCACCTTTCTCTCCTAATGTCCTTTTATTCCTGGGAAAGTTTTTTGGAACCATTTTCGTGCAGATTTTTCTCACCCCCAATTCATTGGTCAAAATATGATGAACAGTGGTGTTATTCAAATTTAACTTTTCCTCGATCATTCTTGTCGTCAACTGACGATGTGAACGCAGAAGATCCCGTATTGTATCGAAATTTTCATAGGTTCTTGAAGATGAAGGCCTTCGGCTGCGTGGTTCATGTTCAATCGAATCAAAAGTCGACAAAACAGTCACAAATAACAAACAAGTAAGTCCAACAAGTTCAAAAGTTCAAACTTGTACTGAAGGTGCATTACATGTTAACCTACCGCCCTTCCAAATCCCGTTTCCGCAGTGTTGCTAGATCGGGCGCTACGTTGCCAGTCTCATTACTTAATTGACACACCTCGTATTCACATCATTTGGTCCACTAATTATTCATTTGATTGAGCATCAGTGACTACTGTGTAACGTCACCTTTATTCTTTATTACAGCAGTGATGCGCCTGGACATGGTATTAAACTAACTTTGGTGGTAGCAGAGCTAGCAATCTGAGCCAGAGAAATCGTTCACTGGGTTATACATACATAGAATAACAGCTGAAAATTTCTGTCTGGAAGGGAATAGGTCACCCTAAGCCAGCGGAACATAGCGTCGAACCGCTTTGTCGTTAGAACTTTCCAACCCGTAGATAATAAAATTGTTAAAACCCATAACGATAGTACAGTGCCGGAAAAAAGTATTCGCGGATAGAGCGAAACGCAGAAAAACACCTGCATACTTTATTCAGAATAGAGAAAGAACTGAATTATATAGGAAAATGTTAAGCTTTATTAATCCTAAGTTTTACATCTATAACAAAAATATACAAAGAGCGATTTTAAACTAAAACATAACAAAAATATTAATAGTGTTAAATAAGATAAGGAAAAAGTATTCGCGGATTTAATAAATTTACATATTTGGGGCCAACAAAAAAAAATTAAAATTTTTGTTTGGCAACCTTTAGCTTGAATAACGGCTAGTAATCTTCTAGGCATTGCGCTCACAATCTTCTGAGTGTATTTAGGTGATGTTTTGTGCCATTCTTCTAACAGAGCAGCTTTCAGTCGTTGTCGATTTGTAATGTTATGTTTCCTTACTCGTTTGTCTAAATCATCCCATAGATTTTCTATGGGATTTAAGTCTGGAGATTGAGGGGGTGTGTGTAGTGAGTAAGGTACAGTTCATGTGAGAAGTAAGGACATAAGCCATTGTCGCACACGGTAAGCCGTGTGCTTAGGATCAATCTTCTGCTGAAAATATAAATTGTTACCAAATAATTAAGTTTTTTTGCACTCTGTTGTAAATTATTCTGTAAAATGTTCAGGTATACGCGATGGTCCATGATTCCATCAATAAAAACCAGATTTCCAACCCCGGATGAAGCCATGCACCCCCAGAATAAAATCACACCGCCACCATGTTTGACCGGAGTTCAACGGTTCCTTTCCTCGCCACACTTCTTCTATTTCATATTAAAACATTTTCTTCACAAAAATCCCTTCATCTCCAAACAAAAATACATTATGGTTCTTTTGATGGAATCATACCATCATACAACATTTACAAATAATTAAGTCAAAAAACAATTATTTGTAACAATTTATTGAATCCGCAATTTCCAAAAAACCTAACCCCACAAATCCCAAACAATCATGGGATGATTTAGAAAACAGATAACATAATAAAACTACCAAGCCAAAGGTCTGCATACTAAATATTAGATATCGATTCTATGTCCTCCAAATATGTAAATTTCTTAAATCCGCGAATACTTTTTTCTCTATGTTATTTAACACTATTAATATTTTTGTTATGTTTTAATTTAAAATTGCTGTTTGTATATTTTTGTTATAGATGTTAAACTTAGGATTAATAAAGCTTAACATTTTCCTATATAATTCAGTTCTTTGTCTATTCTGAATAAAGTATGCAAGTGTTTTTCTGCGTTTCGCTCTATCCGCGAATACCTTTTTCCGGCACTGTATATGTCTGTACATATGCTAATGTGATCTCTACAAAAATAAAAAACCTATCAACTTGTTTATTCTATTTTATTGTAGATAAGGATTTGTTGTATACAATAACACGGATTAATATGACACCTATTCTTAATCTCTGACACCGTTTAGTGGCGCCACACTTTTTTTACAATTGACATAAACTAACAAAATATGATAAAAGTGACCTTGTTACAACGAAAATCCTATTATGGCATTTGCGGGATAAAAAAAAACATATGGAGATAATCAAAATAGTCACTGTGAAATTGAATTACTTTGTTCTACAGCAATATCCTTTTGTATGTATTATTATCCTGTCTTTACACTTTCACTTTTAAATAAACACGTTATATGTACTTATCAACGTATTAAAACATGACAGCACATTTCTTAAACAGCATTAATGCTTAATTCACAATGCTCAAATCTGTATTCATAGTCACAGGATAGTGCTCACACGTACACATGTATAGATATGTATGTACGTAGGAGTTGTTTTGTCCGTTTCATAAAATATGCCAGAAAAGATGGAAAAAAGCAAAATAAACATATTTCTTGAATTAAATAAACTTTGGTAACTACAAATTTTGATTATACCTACAGTTTACGTTTCATTAACATAATTTCATTATGTTCATGCAATAATCATGCATTGTACATAATTTGTATAAAGAAAGTATCAAAAAATACGTTACTATTTTAAGGTGACAAATAATGCTTAATAATATATGGTGAAAACTTAGGTATGCACAATGTGATTACCTTATTTTTGTTTCTACATTAATTTTGGGTAACAATCAGTTAAAATAGCATTTTTTTATGAATTATGATTTTCTTTCTTATGAGTTTCATTGAGAAATACATATAGCCTACGGCTTATTTGGAAAATAAACTTTCCTTTTTTTTTTTCAACGATGCCATAAGCCTGGTATGTTTTGTGGCAGTGGTAGTTTTCCTCTTCTGCGTCTTTCAACGCTCTGAATCAAAATCTGAGTGCAGGATGCATTTACGACTATCCATTTTTCCCCTAGGAACAAACATCCCTATGAAAAACGCGAAAACAGACGCTAAGTCATATGTATATTTGACGAGCTGGTGACTGTAATGTTACGGAGTTTATCTACCAATAACTCTAAACCTCAGAAACTTTAAACCCTAAAACACACATACTCAACACTCCAATAACATCAAAAAACCCTATATCTATGATCTGCAACTGCTAGAGCGTTGTAAATGATCAAGAAGCATGAATATGATCCAATCATGACTCTCAACTTCATAGCCGTGAAATTCCAAAGCTTCGTAATCCCATAACCTAATAACCCCCAAGCCCTTAACCTCAAAAAACCTAGGTCCTGTGAAATCTGGGACACAACGTGATGAAAAGGCATGAATATGATCCAATCATGACCTTCAAACCCATAGACCTGAAATTCCATCGCTCTGATATTCCACAATCTCAATCTCAAAAACCCTATATCTAGGACCTGCAAAATTTAGCATGCAGCAACCTAATGAAGAGACATACACTTGATACAATCATATCTCTCAACCTTATACCCTCGAAACTCCATAGCTTCGAAATGCCATAGCTGTGAAATTTCATAACCTCATAATTCCATAACCAATAATTTGAGCACCTACCCTGCCGACTCGACTAATGGCAGAACTTTTGTCTTCACAGCAGTCTGCACGTATTTGGTTACATGGCTATGGAAGTCTGCCCGTCCTGGATCACGGGGTTATGGAAGTCTACTCATCTCGAGTATAAAGTTCTGGGGTTATATGGCTTATTATTTCTGGAATTCTGATTGGATCATTGAAGGTCTGATTGAATCATATTCATGCTTATCCATCATTTACTACGCTCTAGCAGTTGCAGATCATAGATATAGGGTTTTTTGATGTTATTGCTATTGTAGAGGGCATACATGATCTGCGCTCTAGTAATACGTCACAAATCAAGAACACAGATATAGGGTTTTTGAGGTTAAGGTTTTTAAGGTTATGGGTTTTGAGTGTATGTCTCGTAGGGTTGTTGTTAGATCCTCCCTGTAAGTATATGAAATGGTCTCTGATATAGTGTTTTTCATAGGGATTTTTGTTCCTAGGGAAGAACTGCTAGTCATAAATACTTCCTGACCTCGGAATTTGATTCAGCGTGTTGAAAAACATAGAAGAGGAATTGTCTGATCTGGCTTTGTGTGCTTGTGTAATCAGGCTACCGTATAAAATATGTTTTTTGAGGTTAGAAAAATAACTAGCGGTAAACGAAGAAAACTGAGGTCTGATTCGTGTTCAGTGACCCCAAAAACATGTAGTAGACCGGGTCTGTACTTCCGCACATTGGAAAAATTTTTGTGGTCCTGTGTAATCTCACATTCTGCCGCTTAAATAGTTGTTTGTTAAAATGTCAAGGTATTTGCGTTATGTTCTAATGTTGTGGTACATAATTTCAAGTCTGTATTCAATAATTTCGAAGACAATGCAAGTAATGTGAGTGTACTCTTAAAAATGCCATGTGTACTGCATAAAATTCGTACCTAAGATGCCATGATAAAACCGCAATAAATATTTTCAAGTTCTAGCGCCTTGACATGTTACGTAACTCACGTGCTTGTATAATTTCAAAAATATGGCATGTCTCGAAATAACTAAGTGAAACAAATTTACTTCTCTAACAAGAAGAATGTAAACGTTCGTAGTACGTAACCAACGTATTTGTTTGGTACATCGCTCTTCCTGGAATACCTACTTACTTCTACAGTGGATGTGACATATGAATGCAAGTTATTCTATTTTCGAAACAAATTGTAACAATTCCAACCGTACGATACCAAACACCTCTGACATTACCTTCGTAATTTCTAATAAATAATGACTTAACAGAATTACGGGGTTCAAGGTGACACCTTCAAGAATTATATGTGTGGTCAATACCAGCGGCGTATACCGGGTGGACATCGAATGTTGGTTAAGGGGCTTTCCCGCTTTTCGGTTTCAAAAAATCGTTTTTTTTTTTTTACTGAAATCGATGCGTTATAATTCAAATTTATTGTCCTGAAATTTTAAAGTGATCCGTGTATTAGATTTCGAGTTACAGCCGGATTAGTGACGACGGTCCCGGCGCTTGAAAAGAGTCACGCAGGGAAAATGGAGGTGGACAGTGTAAAGGAAGTGTTTCAACGATCCGAAGAAAAGCATAATGTAAAATATGCTCAGTATATTGGCGACGGGGACAGTAAGACCTCCAAGGCGACATGGATTTGGACCCGTACAACAACGATCCGAAAGTAATGAAAAAGGAACGCGTCGGTCACGTGGAGAAAAACGCATGGGAACCAGGCTCCGTAATGCGAAGAAAACAAACAAGGGACTCAGGGGAAGAGGTACAGGAACACTGACCATCAAAGTAATAGGCGAATTGACAACTTATTACGGCCTGTTACTTATTATCCGTATTCGGCGAAATACGGATTCAGTGGAGAAATGCGTGACGCTATCTGACGTGAAGCCAAAATGAGGTCTACAAGGCAGAGGAGGGTGTCCTGTACGGGCCCCGAATTGATGACGAACTGTAAGTAAAAAAATTAATAATTATATGACAAAAAATACGTAAAAAAAACTTCAAACGCAATTTTCTCAAAACATCGTTTTTGAAACTGGAATGAGATTTTTCTCGGACACTAATTAACCGATTTTAATGATTTTTCTTTTAAAATGTTCACAAATGATGCCATTAGTGATCAACATAGGATTTTTTTGATATTGCAAAAATTCGATTTTTAATAACAATTTAAAGGTAGAAATTTAAGGTGAAAATCGAACTTTTTTTTCAAAGTTGCACCAAATCGCGTAAAATTTGAATTTCAAAAAAACCCTATGAAAAACACTAACAACAACCCTATATTTTATAAAAATGTTTCATTTTTGATTTCAGATTAAATAGCGTCGTAGAAAATTCTCATTAACATGAGACATGTCCGCCTGAAGTAGCTGCATTGGAACAAGGATCGACGGCCGCCATTTTGGTTTAAAAAATAAATAAAAAACTAAATGTAACCTACATAACTGTAACTTTTAATTAAAAAAAATGTCTCAATCCGTTTTATACTTTCCTCAAAAAAAAAAATTCCCAAAAAACTTTTTTTTTCCAGCGAAAAAGTGGGAAAGCCGTCTTAACGGAAGTAGGTACTTTAAATATTGAAAATCGGTGGTTAACATTTTATCTATGCCAAATTTTATTTGTGACAAACTAATCAAATCTAAAATCTAGCAAGTAAAATGTATGCAACAAGATATCTAAAAATGACAGAAAACCTCTGCAGACAGACTTTGTAAGTTCTTACTTCTTCTTTGTGAGTTTCCGAAAGATGGCCGTATTAGTTCTTAAATTTAAATAAAGAGTTATGAGTTCGTCCACTTAAAAGGATAATAATCTGTTTAAACTAATAGTCATGAATGTCATGTGGAAAATACTTTAGAAGTTTTGAACTCTAACCATCACCATTTGAAATCCTTATCTCAGAAGTTTTGAGGTCAATGATACCAAACAAGTTAACACATCCGGAAATCCCGTCTGACCGCATGTGAAACTGCATTTAACTATCCAGCGCTCCCGCAAGGGATCGGCGTACTACCGCGCAGACGCGAGTCCCTGCATATAGGCAGGATCGGTCAGTGGCATAGATACTCAGGAGCAAGAAATACACGCGTATATAATGTACATACAAGGCGCTTAAAAAATACGGTTAATACTTATCATTTGTATAGTGCCGAGCCCTGCGTTGCAGCACACATTTCTGGGCCCTAATAATGACCATTCAATTCCACTCTAATAACACTAGAAGGCCACGATCACAGCTTCTTTATAAGTCATAAAATGTTAAAAACGGGTTACGTACAGTGCACCAACAGCCACTTTGCCCTTGGCCGAGAGTCAAAACCTAAAATTTTGCACATTTATTTTGTAGACCTTTTCGAAAAGTCTGTTATTGCTTGTTTGTGGGTATCTCTTCTATCTCTGAGGTATGATCGTACTAAGTTAGTTGTGTGCAATTCGCGGGCAAAGATATTTTGGTTGCAACAATTGAGTACTTAAAAAACTCTTTTCGTTTACGTCAAACTTTCTTGTGGTTTGTCAGCGTTGTGGATATTTTTAAAATATTTTTAAGAAACTTACTGAAACTTCGTAAGTTAGCGAGATGTGTAAATTAAGTAATGAGACACCACGTAGCGCCTGATCTAACAACACTGCCAGGAGGGGGGGGAAGGGCGGTAGGTTAACATGTAATGTACCTTCAATATAAGTTTGAACTTGTTAATTATTTGTTTGTTCTTTGTGTTTGTTATCGTAAACCGGTTTTTTCTACTGCGTTTTAAAAATGAGTGATATTCATTTTGAGTAACGATGTGCTATCAGGTTTTGCTTCAGACTTGGACACAGCGCAACAGATACTTTTGCAAAACTTCAACACGCCTACGGAGACAGTGTTTTTTCAAGAGCCCAGGTTTTTCAGTGGTTTAAGGCATTCTCAGAAGGAAGAGTCCACTGAAGATGAACCACGCCGCAAAAGGCCTTCACCTTCAAGAACCGACGAAAATGTCGACAGAATACGTGATCTTGTGCATTCAGATGTGGGTTGACGACAAGAATGATCGGGGAAGAATTAAATTTGAATCACACCACTGTTCATCTTGACTAACGAATTGGGGATGAGAAAAATCTGCGCAAAAATGGTTCCAAAAGTCTTTCGCAGGAACAGAAGGACGTCAGGAGAGAAAGGTGTCTTGACATTTTGGAATAGATTGCAAATGATCCCCATTTAAATAAAAAATCCGCCCAATAAAAAAATTCCCAAATAAAACCCAAAAAAAAATTAAAAAATCAGTATCATTACTTAATTTACACACCTCGTACATAGCAAAATTAATATTTTCGTTATTCTCCGTGTAAAAGAAACACTTGAAACACTGGAATACTAGTTTAATCAACCCCGATGATAACGGCAGGCCGTGTGTTTCGGTATTTGAGGAAAAAATCCCCGGATTTTTGTTCGTTTCCATCCCCCTATGTTTACGATACATTTTTTTATTCAGATACCATGGATTAAACGAAGTTTTCAACAGTAACATCAGTCTGCTGTTTATTGTTACATTCTATGTTATTTTTTTGTCTTCGAAAACAAATTATTCAGATACGCCACTGACCGCGGTCAAACAAGCATTACAAAGAAAAAAATATTCTATAGAGGTAGATCTTCTTCGTCTAGATGTCTTCTATTAACGTATTCCTAATTCTCATTCAATCTGTCTTCATATTCAAACATGATGTCGGTGTCAGAAACGTCAGAATATCACACATTACAATCAATGGAATCGAGAAATTAATATGGCAACCCACAATCAGTTTATAAAAACACCTCCGACATCTTGTGAGCTGTAAGTTGTCACTTTTGATGTGATATAAACGCTCTATCTTTTTTTAATGTGGTTACCTGAAGGTAAAAATCCTTTGTCTGAGAGATACGTTATGTATAAAAAACTAGGAATTACATCTAGTAATATTAGTGTTATATTTCTGTTTTGAATATGTTTAATATTAGTGCTATAGTATTCTGTATGAGTAGGACATCTAGTTCACCAGTTCATAGTGCGATTTATGAATAAGATGCATATGCATAGACATATGTACGTTTTCATCTCATGGAATATGTATAAAAGTTTATTTATTATTATTGTTTTTAATTTATCAAAAAATTCATCAACGTTTGAAATTTGATAACGTCGGAAATAAATAATTATATGTCTTGTCTAAAAATGTTTTGTCTTTAAGAACAAAACAAAAGTTTAGAAGTCACTGAACAGAGATACATATACAGAGAAAAATAAGATATACATATGTATGTAGGTATTTTATTCGAAGTACAAAAATTGGGCCACAAAAGTTAGTCGTACCCTACGTGTTTATTAATAGAAACAGGAGATTAAATAAAACGTAATATTCTGTAGGTACACTGTGTGCGGCAATTGTGGCATTTAAACACGCGGTGTGTAAATTCAGTAATGAGACTGGTTTTTTTAAATTTTTTATTCGAATATAATTACGATTCAGTATTGTCTCCTTCAAAATTACTTCCTTGGGAAGCCACACAGCGCTGGAAACGGTTCTTCAATTCCTCATAGCAGTGCTGGAACTCATATACTGGAATAGCCTTCAGTAAATCTCCCATATTTTTTTCATAAAAAAACGGGACGGTACCTGTGGCATGTGTCTTCTATTTTTTTACACAGAAAGAAAGAAAATGCACCACAGTAAAATGCTTTTGGTGTTGACTAGAAATAAAATATTTATTTTTTGGTCCTATAGATAGTACATAAAAGAAATTAACAAAACAACTAAATAGTCTCATAACATAGCAACAAAAATAATATTTAAAAATCGCTTTTACTGCACATTTTGGTTGAAAAAAGGCAATACATTGAAATAAGGGACATCTACCCGTCCCCGCAAATATTTTGGGGACGCGGGACGTAAATCTCTGAAAAAGGGACGGTCCCGTAAAAAACGGGACGTCTGATAGGTTTAGCATTCAGCTGGTCGGTTACAGCCATTTGAATGGTTTCTATGGTCCCAAAATGACGTCCCTTGCGGTGATTTTTCAATCTCGGGAAGAGAAAAAATCACAAGGACTCAAGTCAGGCGATAAGGAGGCTGAATGCCTCCTTATGAAGGCGCACAGGAATGTTTTTACTGACCAAAATCTCGTTTATTCAAATGGCTCTGTGACAAAGCGCATTGTCGTGATGCAACATCCAGTTGATCTTGATCTGGCTGGTCTCACACGCATGACCCTTTTCCAAATTTTTCAAGAACCTCTCTGTAAAAGTGTTGATTTACTGGTTTGGGCCTGGAGGCAACACAAACTTTTTGCGGACAATTCCCTGGCATAAAAAAAGCAATCAGCATGCATTTGATCTTCGACTTGCTCATTCTTGCATTCTTAGGTCTTGGAGAGCTTGAAGTGTGCCATTCCATGCTTTGGCGCTTGATTTCCGGGTCTCTAAAAGTCAGAACAGTCCTGCCATAGGTTATTGGCACCTTTTGAATAAAAAAAAAAAGGAAAAAAAAAAAAAAAAACCTTTTTTCTCTGGGTGTGTTGTGGGGGTTGGGAAAAAGGTTTTTGGAATTTTTTTTGAGAAGAAAAAAATTTAATTTAAAGTGCAGAGCCAAAATCTAATGTAAGTGGTGGTGATACAAATTTAACTTCTTCAGATCAATATTGTCGTCAACTGACGATCTGAACGCTCAAAGATCCCGTATTTTATCGACATTTTCATCGGTTCTTGAAGATGAAGACCTTCCGCTGCGTGGTTCATCTTTAATCCACTCTCTTCCTTCTGTGAATGCCTTAAACAACGAAAAAACTGGGCTCTTGAGAAAACCTGTCTCCGTAGGTGTGTTGAAGTTTTTTTATTTAGGAAAAAAACAAAAAAAAAAAAAAAAAAAATTCTAACAAACTTGTACTGAAGGTGTATTACATTATAACCTCTTTCCTACGTGTTTGAATGAAAAGTTGCATTGCCGTGATTCCATTTCAGGCCATCAGTTTATTTTGGTCGAAAATTAGAAATTTTTTGTGGGGGGGGATTGGTTTGGGGGCGCGCGGGGGGGATGGGTGGTGCCGTCTCCGAGATTATTTACGTAACCCGAGGCCATTATCCTGTAAATTATGCCCTCAAGAACCTACGACACCGACGGACGGCCGCATGGTCCCGATATGTTTATTTTTTTAGTTTAGTTTTTATGGAATAGACTTAAGTTGATTATGAATGCTCGGAGATGGGAGGGCAGTCAGACGATAGACCGGGGTGGAGAACGAAGACCCGGGTGGGACACCTCGATATACGGATTGTACGAAAGTCGCCTGTGGATTTATTTAATAAAATATTTTTTCTGAAAAAGATTATTTTTTTGATCTTAAATCAGAAGTGGGATAGTGCCTCCTACTAGTGGATAATGGAAGAGTTCGCGAAAATGTTGATCGAGTCTTTAACGGCAATAAAAGACCAGACATCGAAAAGTGCAGTGACTAGTTCAGTTAATATCCCGACGTTTAATGCTAAACTGGATGACGATGGAGCAGCAAAGTAGTGCCACGAAATGGAAAATCTGGGCACTACGTTTGATTGGTCCGACTATGAATTACTGATCAGGGGTACAAGCGGCCTCATGGGTGAACCAAGGGAATGGTTTTCATCGTGGAAACCAACAGAGAAAACCTGGGAAGCTTTCAAATCAGAAATTTCCAGCATGTACCCACCGAAAAGAAACTTGAGCGAGAAATTTCGCAGGGCCGGATTATACACCAGCGACAAAGCTGATTCATATTGTGAGTATGCCAGAAAGAAAGTCACACTTTATTAAATCCCTAAATTTTGCATTGTCCGATAGTCAGCTGTTAGAATTAGTTATTGGCGATATAATTGACATTAATGTTAAAACCGCTGCCTTTAACAGCAATTTAAAAACGATTAGTGACCTGTTGACTCTTTTAAGTAATTATAAAATGTCAGACAGAGGTGTAGGAATGGATAGGACGAAAAAGAATTTATCCTTTTGACTCTAACACTCGCGCAAAATTATGTTACAATTGCAATCAGTCAGGGCATGTTAGTCGTAATTGTCCGAAGAAATCATTTCATGGTAATTTGATTGGTAGAATCACTGGAAATAATAATAACAGTCCTACCGACAGTAGTTCAAACAAAATTGTGTGCACTTTTTGCAAGAAACTTGGACATAAAGCTGACAATTGCTTCGCAAAAAACGCGAATCGCCTTCTAGCTCTCGAATTAATTATTTTTGTGTCAGTTTGGACAATGATTTTTGTACCAGATTTAATATACAGGACCTGTCAGTAAACTGTTTAATAGATACCGGTGCAGAATGTAGTTTGCTTTCAGCTAAAATTGCTAAACAATTACATTGCCATCTTGAACCTGTTTTGATGACTTTGAAAGGAATAGGAGATAGCACGATTTTTGCAAATACTAAGACTACCCTGAAAATTGAATACGAGGGTACAGCATTTGAAATATGTTTTTATATTGTACACAGTTCATTTATTGTCCCTGATGCTATTTTAGGTAGAGATTTATTTTTGCACAGAGGGTTATAAATTCACACTGATCGGCACGGTACTCGATTGTATTTAAATGAAGACGTAAATACGCCAACGATGCTTGTGAACACTGTCCAGGTTTTAGCCGACACTGTAAAAACCCCTTTATCCGGAGATGACTTGACTAAATTAACAAACTTACTTTCAAAGTATACTAGCCATATAACTAGCAGAAAATTTAAACTGAAATGACAGATTAATGTGGCAGTACCACGTGCTTAGACAAATCTGTTTGTCTAACAATTTGTTGTGACGGAAATGCTGTTCTCTTTCTTTGTGATTCCAGGTAGATGTCACATTCGGTGCGAGGACGCTCCGATCACAGGACGGCCGTGTTAGCGGTGACCCCTATTTACCCTACTACCACCGGTTCCGGCGCGATGCTGAGTCAGGACGGACGAGACGAAGGGAGCGGGGCAAGCGCGCGACGCGGCGACACCAGTCGTCATTAGCAACCGTACGTATTAGTACATGCATTGTTTGGTTGAAAGCCGTAACGCTTTGCCAATGCTATTTGTTTATCTGTTGGAAGCCGATAACGCTTCGCAGTAGCTTCGACGTTTGGTTGAAAGCCGTAACGCTTTGCCAATGCTATTTGTTTATCTGTTGGAAGCCGATAACGCTTCGCAGTAGCTTCATCGTTTGGTTGAAAGCCGTAACGCTTTGCCAATGCTATTTGTTTATCTGTTGGAAGCCGATAACGCTTCGCAGTAGCTTCGTCGTTTGGTTGAAAGCCGTAACGCTTTGCCAATGCTATTTGTTGGAAGCCGATAACGCTTCGCAGTAGCTTCGTCGTTTGGTTGAAAGCCGTAACGCTTTGCCAATGCTATTTGTTGGAAGCCGATAACGCTTCGCAGTAGCTTCATCGTTTGGTTGAAAGCCATAACGCTTTGCCAATGCTATTTGTTTATCTGTTGGAAGCCGGAAACTGTCTGCTCTTATGGTTTTGCAAGTCCATGCAACGGGGTTCAAGGAGCTGCAGAATATTGTAATTCGAGAGCGAATTATAAGTCAGGTTGGCCGTGTGAGCGATCGACGGAATTGGGTTGTGCCGTCTCCGAGATTGTTTACGTAACCCGAGGCCATTATCCTGTAAATTATGCCCTCAAGAACCTACGACACCGACGGACGGCCGCATGGTCCCGATATGTTTATTTTTATTAGTTTAGTTTTTTATGGAATAGACTTAAGTGATTATGAATGCTCGGAGATGGGAGGGCAGTCAGACGATAGACCGGGGTGGAGACACCTCGATATACGGATTGTACGAAAGTCGCCTGTGGATTTATTTAATAAAATATTTTTTCTGAAAAAGATTATTTTTTTGATCTTAAATGTACATAGGTAAGCATTAGGGGGCTCTAAAAAAATTTTTTTAATCTCAGCCCCCCCCAAACGATTTTTATTGGAGTTAAAAAAATCCTCCCAAACATGAGCCCTTTTAAAAACCCAAGGGGGGCGGTTTTTTTTTTTTTGTTTTTTATTTTCAATTAACATGGGAAAAATTCTGTTTTTATTAAAATTGAATTTACTAATTGACGCAATTTTTAACAAAAACCATTTTATATTCTTAAAGTTGAGTCTTTAAACTTTACAAAACTCTAAGACCAATTATAATTATCTTTACTAGAAGCGTAGTTTCAGCCATTTAAAAATTACTAAATTTTTAAATTTGGAGAAATAGCTTGTAATAATTTTTTTTCTTGCATAATATCTCAAAATTTTTACCCAAACTATTAGTCAGTATTGTATATTTATGGATAACATATTTTAACAATGGTTGTCAGTACATAGTGTAGGTGGCAGCACTCATTATAACAGATATGGTACAATTGTTAAATTGACAGTGTCTGTGATCTCTTTCTTCAGAAACTCGTTGTGTATTTTTTATATCTCTCAGTGCTTTCGATTGTTATCAATAAAATGATTACGAAGAAAATTTATTAAATAATAAATAATAGTTTGAGTAAAAATTTTGAGATATTATGCAAGAAAAAAAAAATATTACAAGCTATTTCTCCAAATTTAAAAATTTAGTAATTTTTTAAATGGCTGAAACTACGCTTCTAGTAAAGATAATTAATTGGTCTTAGAGTTTTGTAAAGTTTAAAGACTCAACTTTAAGAATATAAAATGGTTTTTTGTTAAAAATTGCGTCAATTATGAGTAAATTCAATTTTAATAAAAACAAAATTTTTCCCATGTTAATTAAATGAGAAACTAAAATAAAAAGCGACCTTTAGAGTTGACCAATAGGGCCATGTTTGGGGAGGATTTTTTTACATCCAATAGAAACGTTTGAGAGGGTAAGAGTTGGAAAAAAAATTAAAAATTTTTTTGAAGCACCCTAGTAAGCATATTATACACAAAATGTATTTTCCGTAGAATCACAAATATACCATGATATGAAAGATCTTCCATTTAAATTTTGTCTTGGAAGAAGAAAGTCTTAGAGCTCTCAAAATATTTTAATTAAATGAAACATATCGACTCTACTTTGCCATCAACTTTTCAGAATATAGTACATAGTTTATTAGAGGTTTTTCAGTTCATAGTTTTTTAGATATTGACGTGGGCCCACCGTAATGGAACATCCGGTATATTCGATAATCTATTAGTTAAAGCGAGTGCAACTCCCCCAAGGCACAATTTTCTCATTATACGAAGTATGGAGCAGTGTAACCCTGTAATTGGGCACGGTTTAACAAAGGTATACCTAATGCCTATTTCAATTAGTCACAAGACCATAGTGTATACGCATCATTTATTCAGATGTGGTTAAATATTGTTTACTTAACCATGTCGCAGACGTTTACAGTAATGCAACAATGAACAGAAATGTCACTTTGTTTCATACTCGAATAAATAGATTATGTTTGGTACAAAAGAAAAAAATACTTTTCGATTATACGCATAAGAAAAAAAGGATCGTCGGATCGGTAACGATTCGTTCCAGTTAATATTATACGGGTGTTTTTTTTTAACGAAAAAAATATAACTTGTAATGTCGTTGTGACGAGAGGAAATCAACAAATTATTTGTCTAATCAGTCGTTTCATTAATATAGTTAGTCTGTTAAGAACTAAAAAAAGTGATAAAAAAAGCATGGGAATGGAAAAACATTAAGTTGTGATTTAAAGTGAAAGTATGCGAAATATCGTTATCAATGGCACTTTTATTAATGACGCTATCTAGATTTTTAACAGTATTTTTTCAAGGACTACTTTCATAACACTACCCTGCAAAATTTTGAAAACTTGTGCCCCTGGACAATGAATAGTTGTTTCCGAAGTAATTTTTCCCGCTGAAAACAAATCCGCTCAGAATTGCTCTACTCCGTCAGGTTTTTGAGATATCTTAACCTAAATGTGCAAAAAACACTGTTTTTTGACATATTTAAGGTTATCTAGCACCGCGATTTTTTTTTCTCAAACAACCATGTGTGGGATCTTATTATAGTCTTCCTCTTTCAAATGCCGTTGAGTTTGCTAAAATATCTTTTTTTTCGACGAGATATCGCATTTTTGAATTTGCATGTTCATGAACTTCTCGGTATACGAAAACTTTATGGTCACTTTTCAACACAATGAAATTTTGTATTATCTCATAAACTGTGAATATGTAGAAGGGTTTAATGTGTTTTTTAATTTAAATACGCCATTCGCTTTGCCAAAATAAATTGTTCAAACAATTTGTTTAAACCTATTGGTTTAAAAAATTATTGCAAATATCATGTTCTTTTTTTTTTTCAATTAAGACTAAAGTCACATACCATCAATGAAAATACTCCTCAACAACTTATTCACAAACCCCAAGCCTACAAAACCAAACTCACAAACCAATAACCTACAAAAATCTAACCCTCAAACTGAAGGTTATAAATTTGAGGTATATGAATTTCAGACTTGTAAATGAATGGTTTGTGGGCAAGGTTTATGGACTTGGAGTTTGTATGTATGTAGATTTCTGAGATTATAGATTGATGTTATGGGATTTGGATATATATGGTTGTTGTTATTTTCTGTTTATGGGCTTGTGGAATTCACAAAATTACGGTATATGGGGTAGAGATTTGTAAGTTTGGGATGTTTTGGTTAGGGGTTTATGGGTTAAGGGAGGATTTGTGGTTTATGACTTTCAATATTATAAATACATATGCTTTTAGTGTTAGTATGCGATTTGTTAATTAAACAAAAGTGATATTTGTAATATTTTTTTTTAAACCAATAGTTTAAACGACTTGTCTAAACAATTTATTTTGGCAAAACTAATAGCGTATTTAAATTAAGAAACACATTAAACCCTTTTACATATTCGCAGTTTATTTGATAATACAAAATTTTGTGTGTTAAAAAGTGACCATAACATTTTCGTATACCGAGAAATTCACGAACATACAAATTAAAAAATGCGATATCTCGGCGAAAGCAAAGATATTTGCACAAACTCAACAGCATATGGAAAAGTAAGACCGGTAGGTACTTCAAGATACTTTCGCATTTTCTTCGCCATATTGCTTCCGCCATAACGAATACTTTATATACCTAATTGCTATTAAACTTTATTTTTATTTTTATGTTACTATAAATTTCTAGTATACCAAAGATTCTAAATAAAGACGCTATTGTCACTTTAGTCAACTCAGATTGGCCATATTGTATTTTCTTCAAATAAAATTGAAAATCTAACCTTAGCTTCTGAACGAGCAGATCTTTTGACATAAGAAAATATTGACTTGTTATTGATTTTTAAATATTTTTTACGTTCCTTAATAAAACAAAATCTTTTGATATACACGTGTCCCTAATGAATTTTTAGGTATAGTGAAAATCACAAATATGAAAATTTCAAAATGCGATATCTCGGCGAAAAAAAAAAAGAAATTTGAGCAAACTCAACGGCATTTGAAAGAGGAAAAGAGGAAGAAGGAAAAAAAATCGCGGTGCTACATAACCTCAAATAGGAACAATTACTTCGAAAAGAACTATTCATTGTCCAGGGGCAAAATCTTGTAGGGTAGTGTAATTAAAGTTGGCTTATGGCGACGCGACACACAGGCAGCCGGTATAGCATGTGATGGAAATTGCCTCAATTTGACTTGACTGCAGTAGTCCTCTGTCAGTTGGTGCTGTTGTACAACCTCCGCTGTATGCAGTACGTTAAATTGCGTTATATAATTTCATAATAAATTATGGCAAACGTGTGAAAGGTTACTAGTTACTTTCGTGTATTGCATTTAAGATTTTAGAAGAGTGGATATAGCTTAAGTGGGACACTCTGTATGTATGCATGTCATTGTATGTATGTATGTATGTAAAACGTCGGGACTCGACTGTTCGCGCTATCATCGAAAATAACTCGCACCCTCAGCAGGAAATAACTTTTTGCACCGGACGTGGTGTATTTATACTCAATCAGCACTCCGATGCCTTTTCAGCTATTTTACAGATGCACAATTGCGACTTTGCAGCATGAAACGTATGCATAAACGAGTTTGTGTACGTAGCACGTTTTACGGTTTCAGTTTTTCACTTCTTAAATACTCCAGTCAAGTTTTGAGCAATCATATTTCTGAAATATCATCACATCACTCTAAATTATTTAAATTTATATCCAATTCGTATAAATAAGCATATGTTTCTTGTGTTAGAAACAACATCATTTAAACGTCGCCATTTAAATGTTTTTTTTTATATATATATCACGTCGCTTAATATTTTGTATAAACTTTTAAAAAAAGTATATTTTTCTTGTATGATATGATAGATACGAGTTGTACTGATTAGTTATGATAACGGTCCGGAAAGTGTGATACAAAGTAGGGTCAGACTCGTAATCCGTCTTATCGTTGACGGGAGGACATATGAGAGACCAAAAAGACAAGCGTAAAAATGTGTTAATAATGTATGTGCATATGTATGTACCTATCGCTTGTGTCATTCGGAAAAACCAACTGTCTTCATTGCTTGAGCGTACCTACATAAGTTGCCACGACGCAGACTTTCTGCATTTATTCTCGTTAAACTTTAGCGATTTGGCCTGTACATACATATGTATGGTTGTAGAAGGAAAATGATCCTGCCACATCTACTAAGTTAAAGGTGCAAATTCAAAATAGTTCACATACATACATATGTAGACAGAGGACGACACACCACGCATATTATTTTCACGAATTTCGCACAGTTGTTTGTATCACTAACAGTTGTTTGTCGCCACTAACATCACTACATTATTATTTTACGTCTACATATCAGAACATTAACAACCTTATTACCGCAAACATTTGTTGTTTCGTCCACTGTCAGCCACAGAAATTAATTGCTTCTTTGATATTTGCCATGACACGTTGATATGTCTTCTGTAAATATGTTTTACGCAATGTATTAGATAATGAAAAATCTGATATACATACCTATGTATGTAGATATTTATGATGAGTGCGAAGATACACTGAATCGAATACTCATAAGACTATTTATTTTCGGTGCAGTTGACATTTAAAATAAGATTGTTAAATCAAGGTTTAAAACTAAGGATGGGATGAATATATTCTTAACAAAGACAAACTCTTTAAAATGGCACCTTGTCACGAGGAAAAAAATTTATGAAAACACATAATCTCGGCAAAATTATACTGGGTGATAACTTGTCGTGGTTAAGTTTTTTGTTTTAAAGCTTTATTGACAAAAGTTTGAACTTAGGAGACAATAAATAATGACGACAGTAAATGACAATGGCTGCCTTAACACCAGATATGCACTATGTATGTATGTACGTACGTTAGTTGATAACATCAGAAGTATTTTTTCATCTCCTACTAAATTTAAAATTGTATCAATAAGGCTTGTTGAGCTATAGGGACATAGAAACGGGCTCACAAGTTTTATTCATAAACCACGCATTTTTCATATGTTTTGCCAAAATAGTGATATTTCTAATGATATTATCTATGTTAAAAAAATCAACCCGAATAAAACTTTACTGTGCGCTAAAACGACAATGTGGCTATGAAAATGTATCATCCAGTGTGATAGTTCAGTTGCAATTTTGTGAAGTCTAATAAGTTTGAACTATTGGAAAGTGGTATTTCCAAAGGTTTTAAAAACATAATGTTCTGGAGTATTGAGAATTTATTTTTAAAATTTTCCGATCAAAATACAGTAGAGTCTCGATAATTCGAGCTAAATGGGGCTAGAAAATTGAGGATAGAAAAAAAAACGACTGTACGTTTAAAAAATTAAATAATTTATTGACAATGAGTAATGCAGTACGTAGTAGTAGACAACTTGCTTTGAGAATACTCGTATCACGTGAAGCAGATAGTCGAAACAGCAGCGCTAGTGATACTTCTGACAGACGGGATTGATTGTTAAATCAAATTGTTTTTTTTTTTTTACCAAAATTACCTCGAATGACCCGGAACCTCGAACTACGGAGGCTCGAATTATCGCTACTGTACTGCAGAAGGCTTTTTACTACATACTTCATAAACAGTAGATTTACAAATAAACACTAACATTTTGAGAAAAAATTACAATATTAATTATTGATAACCTTAGTAATCAATCAATGTGTGCTACAACGCAGGGCTCGGCACTATAAAACTCTATGATAATGAAAGTATAAACCGTGTTTTTTTAAGCGCCTTGTAAATTATTTACGCGTGTATTTCTTGTCCCTGCATACGTACGCCACTGACCGATCCTGCCAAGGCGTCAGGATCCGCGTATGCGCAGTAGTACGCCATCCCGGTGCGTAGGGTTTCCATACGTCCGGATTTACCAGGACATTTGGGTTTTTAAGGTATTCGGAGAAGTCCGGCCGGAATTTGAAAAAAAATGTCCGGGAAACCGGACTCCGTAAAAACAACTTTGTTGAATATTTTAATCGCTACGACGCCACATCTCTAGTATAATGCCTGTTCTGAGTTCTATGACTAATATTGGGTGCTTTCCATTTACCGACACAAGTCGACACGAGTTGACTCGTGTCTTCGAAAGTGATTTCCATTTGATTTGAGTCGACGACACAAGTCACCTCAAACAGATTCCGCTAGCTAAGTTCACGCTGAGTGTGAGTGTAAAAGAAGTGAAAATCTAAACGAACGCGGCAAAGAAGAATATATAGTGGAGAGTTAATGCGAAATCTGATTGAAGAAAATGAAGGTAGGTGGCAAAAGTAATTACTTGCAGTAACTACTTTCAACAACTTTTGCATGAAACTACTAGCCTAGCGAGCGTTCCATTTACCCATTTGATGAGAGTCAACACTAGTTGACACGAGTCGACACAGGAGTCGCTGGGAGCCGTGTAAATGGAAAGCACCCATTACATAATGGGAAAATTTTTCCATCCTGAACGAAGCTTAGAAATCAGAGAAATATCACGTAGATTAGTTATTTTTATACAACAACTTGCCAACTGCGTTTTCTTTACCAAAGAATATAGATTTTATTTTTTTACCAGAGAAGAGAGATTTGTGTTTTATGATATTGATATATCATTTACCTTAATAATAAGCATAGATTTATGTATTTTTTTGCGTTAAAACGTATTTTCTAATAAAACAAATAAATTCTTAACTGTCTATAATTTTATTTGCCCTTTAAAGTACATACATAAGTAAATTTATCGCGTATTTTTCGGCAAAATCCGGATTTTGTCCGGATTTCAGGGCTCACTTGTCCTCAATTTCAAAAACCCTTTATGGAAACCCTACCGGTGCGGGAGGGCAGGACATTCTAACGCAGAGAGAGGGCAAACCTTCCGAACCCTATTGATTACATATTTTAATACCTTCTTACTGAGAATGACATACATTAAAATTATAGACAACTACACACGGTGTCCCATTTAAAAATTCAACTTTCTATTTATTTATCAGATCTATGTAGTTGGTTATGGACCGTGAAGAATGCTAAAGACTTCGACTAATGCAAATTTCGAGCCATTTGCGATAGTGAAAATCCAAACCGTATATCTCTTTTCATTCAAAAGCCTATTGAGGGTATTGAGTGTACCCTATCTTCTAAAAGTGTAAAGGGTATTGAGTGTACCCTATTTCGTAGGCACTCGATATTCACACACTACACGTATACCTACCCTATGTGCACACCAGACCTCGGCCAGTTATGAAAAAGGACAAATAGAAGTAAGACGACAGATTAGAAGCAATGGCATACGCGTCGAAGGTATCGAGGGAATAAGACCGGCCCTCTCACCACCTGCGCTAGTCGTTAGAATGAGAAGTGTAGCATTTGTCTTTCTTCACAATCGGCCGATATCTGCTGTACACTACGGTATATTCATATGTGTCTGAAGTCGATCGATCAACTCTGATCGAATGGTTTGATTTTTGGCCACAATAGTTTCTTTGAGTTTCCTCTACGTCACCCAAATGCGTTCATCAACACGTGGTTTGCGAAGGACACCCCTTATTTGCAATCCCTATACAAAAAAATCGCCAAAAACCAAAGATGGGCATTGATTTTTCACTTTCGATCGGACTTGATAAATCGAAATTTCAGACACAGTATATTCATTATGGTTCTTAGTATAATCATTCTTAGGATAGTGTGCCAAAGACAATCACTGTGAATCACTGAAAATATTAGTTTTGGTTTTAGGACTTAACCAAAGATTGTTTTGTTAGTGGCGGACTAACGGGGTGGCGGAAGGGGCGGTCCGCCCCGAGCCTCTGGTCCCAGGGGGGTCTCCAAATGCCGACAAGGTATTTTGATCAATTTTGATTCAGTTTTGTCGCCCCGGGCGCCTGACAGGCTTAGTCAGTAATGAAGTCAATTAAGTTCTCGTCGCATACGTGCTATATGTAGGTCAGAAGTCTGTGATTTTGTCACAGAAACAACGAAACAATGCGACATCCTCCTCCAATCCCAGGAGACTAATAATTACTAGAGCAATTACACAGGTCTACAAAAAAAAAGTTCTGTCTGCGATCAGACCCATCATTTCCTATGTATTTTGATGCACTGAAACAAATTTTGGCAAAAAAAAATTTTCTACCGCATCATTTTTTCTCTCCACCCCCATATAACCCACATAAACTCTTATAGAGGAAATTTTGTAACAACGATTCTGAAATTAAAAATGAATTACACTTAGTCACAAAAGTCTACATACGAGACTATAAAACTGTAAAAAATAAAAAAAGACAAATTCTACCCTGTTGTTTATTATTATTAAATGCAAAGAACAATAAATGAAAATAGTTAGTACCAAAAGGATAACAAAAATGCATATTGTCTATGAAATATTATAATTTATATTCAAAAGCTTGATTAATACCTTCAACAAAAGTCTACATGCGACTATTTAACAGCATCTATTAATAACGTGTAGGCCCTCCATTTGCTTCTATAACTGCTTGGAGGCGTGCTGGCATCGACGAAACTACCTTTTCTGTTAAGGTTGCTGGAATATTGTCCCATTCATTTAAGAGATTTTTTTTAACTCGTTTCGATTGGAAGCATGTCGCTTTCTAATCCTTTTCTTTAACTCGTCCCATAAATGTTCGATAACGTTTAGGTCTGGACTTTGTGGTGGTGAATGGAGTTGTTTCTTGACACGATATAGTAACCATTGTTTTACTATACCCGAATTATGCTCGGGATCGTTATCCTGTTGGAAAACATAGTCATTTGCCAACCCTAACTTCTCAATACTTGACACAAAACTTTTTTTTATATATCCGGATAGACGTATTTTGTCATAATTTGGTCAATAAAATGTAGTTTTCCAATTCCATCCGCCGCCATAGACCCCCAAGCCATAATTGAGTCGGCTCCATATTTAACAGTTGGCATTAATTTTTTTTAATTTGAGTGCTTCGTTTAGTGCTTAGTTTTTCTCCAAACTTTTTGTCTGCCATCATTATCCTGGAGTGGGTATTGGAACCTTCGGCGTAAAAACAACTTGTTTCTACTGACAAAAAGTTGGAGAAAAACTAAGCACTAAACGAAGCACTAGAATTAAAAAAAATTAATGCCAATGGACATGGAATGGAAAAAACATGGAGGCGGCTCAGTTATGGCTTGGGGGTCTATGGCGGTGGATGGAATTGGAAAACTACATTTTATTGACCAAATTATGACAAAATACGTCTATCCGGATATATATATATAAAAAAAAAAAAAGTTTTGTGTCAAGTATTGAGAAGTTAGGGTTGGCAAATGACTATGTTTTCCAACAGGATAACGATCCCAAGCATAATTCGGGTATAGTAAAACAATGGTTACTATATCATGTCAAGAAACAACTCCATTCACCACCACAAAGTCCAGACCTACACGTTATCGAACATTTATGAGACGAGTTAAAGAGAAGAATTAGAAAGCGACATGCTTCCAATCGAAACGAGTTAAAAAAAAATCTCTTAGATGAATGGGACAATATTCCAGCAACCTTAACAGAAAAGTTAGTTTCGTCGATGCCAGCACGCCTCCAAGCAGTTATAGAAGCAAATGGAGGGCCTACACGTTATTAATAGATGCTGTTAAATAGTCGCATGTAGACTTTTGTTGAAAGAACTATTAATCAAGCTTTTAAGTATAAATTATAATATTTCATAGACAATATGCATTTTTGTTATCCTTTTGGTACTAACTATTTTCATTTATTGTTCTTTGCATTTAATAATAATGTTTTTTTTTTCATTTTTAGTCTCGTATGTAGACTTTCCGCCGGGGGCCGGCCAGCCGAAATTTATTCTTGACTTCAGATTCGTGATCAGCGACCCAAAAAAATCAAAATTAAAAATTAAAAAAAATCCTCTATAAGAGTTTATGGGGGTTATATATGGGGGTGGAGAAAAATTGATGCGGTAGAAAAATGTTTTTTGCCAAATTTGGTTTCAGTGCATCAAAATACACAGGAAATGATGGATCTGATCAAATCAAAGACAGAACTTTTTTTTGTAGACCTGTGTTATCTGATGATGTCGTTACAGTCGCGCAAAGAATTAAAAAATTATTATTTTAATTTTGTCCCTGGTTTCTGTAAAAGAAA
Organism: Aromia moschata; assembly: GCA_029963805.1. Taxonomy (NCBI): domain Eukaryota; kingdom Metazoa; phylum Arthropoda; class Insecta; order Coleoptera; family Cerambycidae; genus Aromia; species Aromia moschata. Next base: position 448,273 of record JAPWTK010000295.1, on the reverse strand, counting down.
TATAAGTAGTAAAATGAAAACAAATAAAACGTTTCTGAATCAAAAATTGTTTAAACCTGTTTACCTGTCCTACTGCCAAAAACACGCTGATGCTAATGATCCATTAAAAAAATCGCACAGAAGACACGACTGTGTAAACAGCAACTGCATACAACATACGTATGCATACATTCCAGACGCTTGCAATAATAGTCTTGTCAATTTTAATACATCCATCCTTGTAATTAAGTGTTCTGAACAGATTTAATCCCCCCTATATTAAGGCGCATACTCCCTTCACGGTGGTCCTTTCTCGCAAAAACAAACGTGCCAGATAAGTAGCTCCTAAATAGCTTCCTCCCTTGATTTCTCGCACTCCGATGCTGGTGGGAGTCAAACTGTGATGGTGTGGAAGTGTGCGTGTTTGCGTCTGCAGCACCCCTACGGTTTGTACCTTCGGATGGTAACGACTTATTCGTGATTACATAGTGATATTTGATGTAGTCATTATTTAGATATTGCATACACAACTTTTGCAGGCGTAAGTTGCAAAGACTCTATTCTGGGTTAGTTTAACAACTTCGATTTCAGTCTTATCGCTATGATAAAATTATATTTCATTTTCCATCTTACAATGCATTAAATTGTGTTTTATTAAGGGTAGATTCCATTACCAACAGCAAGATATTTTCAGGTTCATTAAAATTCTTTGTAATTCGTAATTTCTTGAATTACAAATTAATTTGTCGACATTACACCCTCTAGCTCAATTTTTTCAAAGATCGCTTGATTGCTTTATGCGCTATTGATGTAAATATTGAATCGAAAAATAAGACAAATTTTCAAAGATAGTAATAGTCTAAGATCCCGACCTAGGTCAACCTCCCCTCATCCTTTTTCCTAATTAAATATATATTTTATACAATAAAATGTATAAATCAATACAATGTGCTAGGGTTGCCGCGCCATATCCGCGCAAGGCTATTTTTAATTAAAAATTATTTAATGCAATTTTTGCGGTCATTACGGTCATTCTTTTTTAAAAAAAAATAGTACCATTCGAAAACCAAAGATGTACTAAAACGTCAAAGTAAGGTTGCATACCATTTTTCACGCCGTATACGGGGTTGCCAGGTGTAAACAGGTGAACTGATTAAATTACCCTCATCGTTTTTCCTAATGAATTATATATGAAAATGTAGTTAATTTTATTGCGGATATGATGGTATAGGGTTGCCTTTGCAAAAGTGCGCAGAGTCTAGGGTTGCCGCGATTTAAAGTATGAATAATTTAGTCCAATCAACGAGCGAAAGCCCCCATGTAAATTGGTCACTAATTGTTATCAGCAAACAAAAAATATGGTCGATAGAGAAAATAAATTCTAAGGAAGATAGCGTTTTTTGCGACTCGAGTTTTAATGGCGAACATAACCAAAAAAATTTTCAAATGTCAAAAAAACGTTTTTTTGCAAATGAAAAAAAAGCTTCAAGTCCTACACAAGAAAGTTAAATTAGAAAGTTGTAGGTCTTAAAAATGCGTGTCGAATGAATGTGAACGAAAAAAATCAGTTAATAAATATTTGAGAAAAATTTAAAAAAACGTCAAAATTCGCTTTTCGTATTTTTTGCTGTATAAATTCCAATTTTGTTTGAACAGACATCTTGTTAACTAAAAATACAGCCCAAGACAAGCGGAAAATGACCCTTTTTTCAAAAATTCAAAAAAAGTGTTATTTCTTCGAGTTATAACGATTTAAAAAAAAAAAGACGTTTTCAAAAATCAGCTTTTACAGAGGCAAAAATGCAAAGCAAAATCCCTTCTAACACAGTTGTCACCGGTAACAATAAACAAAAACTTAGTCGAATATCGTATAAAAACTCGAAGGTCTTATGTGTTGAACGAAACATCTGCTTCCAACCTTGAGTTCATTGCAAAATTTGGTAAAAACGGTTCGATGACATGGAAGCGTATCGACGGTTAAAGTGCAAAACCTCATAAGTCATTTTTTGCCATATAGCATGATACCATTAATTTGAATAGACCATTATCCTTTAAAAGGGAGCAAACCGATAACTCTCTATGTAAAGGGTATCCCCCCATAAGTATGGTGAAATGTCCCCTTTTTTTTATTTTCTTCGCACGATGAAAGTGTTTCTTAAGGCTAATTATGAAAGGTAGACCGAATTTTAGGTCCAAAAAATTTTCCTGTCAGCTAGGTATGGAAAAACCCTGTTTTTTATGTTTCATTTTTTTCACGGTTTTTAACTGTCGAAAAAATCTGGAAAAAAATTATTCATGAGTACAGAAAATATGATTAATTTTATGTAATTTTTTTTTCAAGCTCATTCTAGGTCATTATGACCGTTCCATTAATTGTTTGAAGTCATTTGAGTCCTTTTGGTGCAAGAAAAAAATCAGGACGCTCTAAAATGAAGATTTTAAGCCGTTTTAAGTCGTTTCACGGACAAAAAATTGATTTTTCGCACTTTTGGGCATGACTCACCACTCAAAAAAAATCTGAAAAAATTTGAGGTAGTAAAAAACAGTTAAAAATATAACATATTAAAAATCTGAGCCTGAAGCCTTTTTTGGTTAAAATATATGGGATTTTTAAAGTTTGAATAATTTTTTTAGAGGTCATAATGACCTTGAATGAGCTTGAAACATTTTTACATAAAACTAATCATATTTTCTGTACTCATGAATTTTTTCAGATTTTTTCGACAGTTAAAAACCGAGAAAAAAAATAAAACGTAAAAAAACAGGGTTTTTTCCATACTTAGCTGAGAGGAAAATTTTTTTGGACCTAAAATTCGGTCTACCTTTCATAATTAGCCCTAAGAAACACTTTCATCATGCGAAGAAAATAAAAAAAAAGGGGGGGCATTTCACCATACTTATGGGGGGATACCCTTTAAGACTAATATTCATAATCATCAACTTAATAATCTGTCAAAAGCTCACAAAACTATGAAGTTCATTGCTTAAAAGAAGAAACCAATTACTCTGACTTAATAGCTTTTAGTTCTGTCATCCTTAAGTCCACTTAGGCGTACGTTTTTGCTGACTTTACGTTTTTCCTTTCTCCTACAGAATTAACTCAAAATAACGACGTTTTGCACTTTAATCATCGACATTGTGTGTTTTGGAAATGTTGCCCTTAAATGTTACGCCTTTGAATATTTTTAAAGGGGACACGAATGCGAACTCGTCCCATCGGCGTCGCTACCAGCTCCACATACTTACTCCGCGATATTCATATATGAGATACGGCCGATGTGGCCTTCGAGAATGGCAGAGTACAACAGGAACAGGTTGTGTGTTGTGTGGGTCGAGCGCCCAGGGCACAAGCCCGCCGACTTGCCGGCACCAAGGGGCCCAGGCTAAACTGCCTCATTGTTTCTTATACAGGCCCGCATTATAGTCTGGATTATATACATATGTACATAAGTATGTGTATGTATACATGTGTGCCCTAGATGTACTACATTGGTTACTTTGTGGGCAGAGTATACATCAGTTTTACCTAAAAATTAGGTTTCTATCACGAAAATTTCGAATATGTTATGACTGCGATAAGACAAGAACCAAACAAATAGGATTAAATCTGTCATGCATTCTACATCTACATATTATTGTAACTTATTAATTTAGAGACAGGATTCCGGCGAGTCGCAACACAAAACAACTTGCCCACAAAAACTCATTACGCGAAAAAAAAAGGAGACCATACAAGAAACATTAACTGATGATGTCGTTACAGTTGCGCACATTACTTATTACTTATTTACGAATATCACTTATGGAAACGGAAATATACGAATGCCAAAAATAGGTATTTGGCACATATGTGCTCTGGAAACAGGAAAACATCATAGCTGTTATCGCAAAATTCTGGATATTTCTACATAGCGAAAGAATCTAACCACATCGGCACGAAAGCTTGGTCATAACCAAGGACGTAGCCAGGGGGGCGATCGCCCCCCCCCCCCAAAGGGTCAAGTAAAACCCGAAATACTCGGGGACTTTCGGTTGCCTTTTTTTTCATCTGCATTGAGCGCCCCCCCCCCCCCCCAAGATAACTACAAAGATAAAACTACTGGCTACGCCCTTAATATACTAGAATAACTTATAGTTATTCTAGTAATAACTATAAGTTATTACTAGAATTCGGATTGAAAATGTACCTGACGTCAATATCAGGATAAGATAATCATCAAGATCATTAACAATATCTTACCTTAAACATCTAAATACACTTGTTTATGACGTGGCATGTAATATCTGCACTATAACTTATATATGTAACTATCGCGTTATTAACATTAATAATATTTAAATCTTAATTATTAACATTATTAATATGTAAATCTTAACAATATCAATTCATAGGAGTTACTTGTTAATTCGTACCTGAAATGTACGATAATTTCCAAGGCTCTGGTTATAATCCAGCTTTGCCTACCGATAATATTAGACTCTTTCGCTACGTCGAGATATCCAGAATTTTACTATGTGTTCCTGATCCAAGGATATACCTGGTACAAATATATGTTTCCAAAATACCTGTTTTTGGCAAATGAGACTGTAACATTTCGTCGGTTTAAAGGTCAAATTCATTGAACAACAACAAATCAATTGTAAGAAAACTGAAATTGTCTAACAAGAAACGAAAATAATGCGACCGGAATCGTGGCTCCTCCTACTTATTATTATTGGGAATATGAATTGTAGCGAAGAAGCCCATTGCATATGGATGTAGAAATTGTTACAGTACATATGTTGTGAATAGCAGGGATACAAAGGAAGCAAGACAAGAACATATTCGATGGACCACATATTATGAAAATAGGGAAGAAATGTTTCTTGATGCTAGGTCACGACATACTCAAAACTATGGTGAGAGGAAAATATATGGTATAGGTGAAACTGATACATATTTTCATTAAATAGCGCAATGTAACCCCTACTCATTTTTGTGTCATAACTTATTTCTGGATTTAGTTTTCAAGGAAAAAAAATAAATTAGTTTTATTGTGCTATTTAAACTATGAATATAAATTAGTGAAAAAGCATAATAGGCATGTGTCACTTTAAATTTTCTTTTAATTGCACTTTACAAAGTATTTTTAGCATCTGTCTAATATAAATTAATAAGTTCTTTTTATGTGCTGTTGCAAATATTTTTCAGAAAATGAATAACGTATTTGGACTACACACAACTAACTTACGAACTTATATTGGATAAGTGTATAGATGGATAGATTTAAGTGTAATTAAAAGAAATATTAAAAATTCATATTCATAGTTTAAATGGGATAATAAAACGAGTTAAATGTTTTTCCTTGACCACCGTTGCATATTTGAAAAAATAGAATGAGGTAAAACAGTTTTAAAAAGAACTGTGCTTTATGATCCATATTTTTGTAGTGTTAAAAATCAACCCACAAAAAAAGATATGACACAAAAATGAATAGGGGTTGCTCTTTTCAACCCCATGCGGATGCAGAGGGAAATACAAATGTTACTCCAATATGTCCATCCTTCTGTTAGTAAAAGACACACATCAAATCTCAAATTCTAATGTTATTCCGTTATTGGGATAAAAAAATAAAAAAAGTATTTTTGGGTCGCCTTATACGTGCAAATTACTTTGCAGAAAGAGCTCTAATAGAAAAAGTTTATATGAAATACCCCGTTTAAAATCACTTGTAGAATACACCCTTGAAAAGTTTTAACATAATTATAGGATACCCTGTATATTTGCTTGAAATCTTTTGTCAGATGACAAAAATCTCACACGACAGTATCAGATATTCCAACACTATTAGCAATCAAACGATATGATTAGAAAAAAAAACATGTTTTCAGTGCCTCCTACACATACAGGGTGGTACGTTATTCTTGAACCCCACCCAGTACAACAACAAAATAAATACAGTAGTAATTATTAATGTTCTCACCTTTCAGCTTCATTACTAATGCGACTCCGGACATCGAGCCAAACAGATAATTTCCTTCAAGTTAATCACCGCTACAGTTTCTCACTAACAAACCAATTTAAGTATACACATACATACTCTTACAGATATACATACCAGCGCAACAAATACTACATATCGGAAAGCTACAAATAATATTAGTAGCCCAGGAGCCAGCAACGTTTTTTTCTTATGTGGTGCCTGTTTGCGATTGTTCGTTTATTAAAAACTGTTTTGCATCGTTATTTACACAATAAAAGGTAAAATCTGGGTAGAAACCCATGGGGTAGAGAGAACTAATTACCCAGAGGACGAAGTGTGACTGTTATCTATCTGTTACGGAAACGTATCTAGGAAGGTTATTTGTGGACCACTACCGCCCAAATAAATCATCTGCACCACTGCAATCGATAAAGGCCAGAAAATATTTGCAGCATCGACGGACAGTGAGACAAAACTTTTTATATATTTTTTTCACAATCTGATATAAGGATTTTACGCTATAATAAAATTACGTCCCGACATTTCATGACCGGCTTTAGTTAGTAACCAAATAATATTAACAGCGTCAAAGTGAGATACAGACGAGATTTGTTGGTGATTGCTCTTGGAATCATGACCACGACTATCAAGATGAACTCTCCAGAGATGAACTCTCAATAATTTCAATTATGAATGAGGTTTTCTCACCAGTGAAAACTCAAACTTGAATCTGCAGATCTTGAATCTAAAAATATCTTGTACCCGAGGGGCAGAATCACTTTTTTGTCAAGTCAAACATTCCTTGTCTATAAAGAGACATCCAAAAAAAAAAACGTCATCAAAGTTGGACGAGCAAAAAAAAAAAAGTACACTCAACATCCACATATCCGAACTCCATATTTCCGAACTCACGATATTTCCGAACTTTTTCTCACGTTATTTCCGAACTTGTACTTCCACACAACCGAACTTGTCGCTGTCAAATGTCGAATGTCGCTGTCGAATGACCAATGAGCCAGAAAAACCCTTTGCGCATGCGCCAGCAGTTCGGTTATCCCGAGGTGACGAAAGTTCGGAAATGTGGAAGTTTGCAGAACGGAAAAGTTCGGATATGTGGATGTTGAGTGTATTTATATTCTTAATGTTAAATTATAACTTAAATCTTATCTAATTTATGGTTTATAATCTCATTTAATTGTCATGGCTGTCACATTTTGTGATGGGTACTTTTACCGGGTCTTACATAAAAAACGGAAATAAATTTCTCAAAAAGAAACTATATTTTCGAAAAAAATGAGACAGTATTTAAAGAAAAAGACGACCGCCCATATTTATATACATTTGAGCTCTTATTTTAACTGGTTAAACGGTACCTCTCCGCATTCAGCATTGCGTTAAAAAAAAATAGGTCCAACAATCACCCTTATGCTCATAGCGGCCCACACTCCATTGTTTTGCGAGTGTAGTGGTTTCAATATAAAAGTGAGGGTTATCTGCACTCCAAAGTCTCATATTCTGAAAGTTAACGTAGCCCAAAAAGGTGAAACCAAGCCTCTTCAGTAAAAAAAAAACTTTTTCGAACACATCTTCATTATTGTTAAAATGGTTAATAAACCATTGGCAGAACTGTAGCCTTAGAGGTTGATCCGCTCTGAGAATTTCCAGAAAGTGCAGATGAAATGGCTGGAGCACAAAATCATCTTTCAAAATTCTTTGACACATTGTATGGAGCAAATTCACTTGTTGGCTCAGATGGGTAATTGATGTTCTTGGATTGTCAGCTATCACTTGCCTAACCATTTCAACGCGTTGTTCTGTCCTTACTTTGGATCTGCCATTCCCTTGTTTGCGATTGACGCTTCCCGTTTGCCGGTACAAATGTAGAAAACATTTTACTGACCGACTAAAATCGGCGAAATGAATAACTGCGTCTGGAAAAACTTCCCTGAAGTCCTCATATGCAGCTCTCATCGAATATATCCAATTTCCATTGATTCTACTGCCATTACTAAAATACATTATCAATATTTCAAGCGATACACACCCCTGTTTTTCGTTAAATATGAATTCCATTATTTATTTTACAATTTTGACAGCCACTGTCAAATTTTGACAACAAAGTTTCGTTTCGAGTTTCGACATCACCGCTGTTTCCATCTCTCTCGTTCATAGCCAGAATTGATGACATTTTTTTATGTCTCTACTTGTATAATATGTACAAATACCAATATTGTTTAAAGGGTTAAAGTTTATACGTTAGCATATTAATATTTGACCAACTTCATTCCTGGTAATCATCGATGAATTAAAGCCATGGGGTAAATAAAAATTAAATAAAACCTTATATTTCTTTGAATCACTTTAATAACATATTACTATCACGATGTTATATTAATATCATAAAGTCATAATTATTAAAGAGATTACTTAAAACTGTAGGTCGTATTGTTTTTGACGAATATTTCGCGTAAGATAAGTAGTAAATACTGTATGAAAACAAACTGTTCTTGATATTGTCCCAAAACGTAGATCGATAGTGTATGCAGGGAGGAAGGTCGCTAGCTCCCGGACTATAAGAACAGAACAATTTCCAGAATGTTTTATCGGTGGGTGGACGGCCCGACGTTTAGCTAGAATTTCTAATGCGCTTTACCCGACGGAATCCGATTTTACATACACCCATTAACATGATACGGACAATTAATTTTATTGTAGCGCCATCTCGACGATAAATAATCGCGGCTTCAACAGCAACCGAAGTCTGAGGCGAAAAGTGTATTTAATTTTCCATCTAGTGCGGAGATAACGAACGCAACGCTTTGTTGGCTCGAGTTGCCGAAATGTCGGGAAAATATTGAATTAACCAACAGAAATGACATATTTATTCTTTTAGGGCCATTAAACTGGAGTTTTCAACTTAAAATACGCATTATGGCGGTTTGCATTGATTAACCTTTAATCTAAAACGCAGAGGATTTTGGTAATTTTGGTAAGGAGGATTTGGCTCAGAACTGATCTATCACCTCAGGTTGAGATATTCTAACCTAAAAGGGCCAAAAAACACAGTTTTTTTGACATATTTGAGGTTATGTAGACATGTATAGATGTACACATCTTCCTCTTTCAAATGCCGTTGAGTTTGCTCAAATTTTGTTTTTCGCCGAGATATCACATTTTGAAATTCTCATTTTTGTGATTTTTCCTATATACCTGAAAACCCATTAGGTACACGTGTACCTACATATATCACATATATCAAAACATTGTTTTTTTTTTCATTAAAAAACGTAAAAAATATTTAAAAAACAATAACAAGTCAATATTTCCTAATGTTAAAAAATCTGCTCGTTCAGAATCTATGGTCAGATTTTGAACATTTTTCGAAGAATATACAATATGTCCGACCTGAGTTGACTACAATAGCGTCTATGGAACTTTCATGAACTTTTTTTTAATGAAAGAATTGCGTCTTTACTTACATAGATTCTTTTGTATTCTGGAAATTTATAGTAACATAAAAATAAAAATAAAGGATAATAACAATTATATTCCTAATGGCGGAAGCAATATGGCGACGAAAATGCCAAATTTCAATAAATCCAATGTATTATTTCAATAAATCCAGTATTTGATTGACCATTCATTTTCTACGTTTTCGAAGTAGCTGAAATCAAATTTGATATATTATTTTCATTTCTTTAAGTGAAAAATTCAATGATTTCATGGTGACCATGAAATTTTGAAAAACAAGTAGGGTTTTTGAGATATTCTTACCTGAAAGTGCAAAAACACTTTTTTTTACATTTTTGAGGTTATGTAGCACCGTTATTTTTTTTACCAAAAAACCAGAAAATGTATCTTAAAGTACTGTTATTGTCTTTCCAAATACTGTTGAGTTTGTGTAAAAATCTTGAAAATTTTCAACTCGACGGCATTTGAAAGAGGAAGACCATAGATTTACAAAATTGATTGAATTCACAGAATTCAATAATGAACTTTCTGCGAAAATTTTTGAAAATCTGACCTTTGATTCTGAACGAACAGATCCTTTGACATAAATATTGACTTGTTATTGATTTAAATATTTTTACGTTTATTAATAAAAAAAGAACAATCTTTTGATATACACCGTGTCACTAATGAGGTTTCAGGTATAGTGAAAATCACAAACATGAAAATTTCAAAATGCGATATCTCTGCGAAAAAAGATATTTGAGCAAACTCGACGGCATTTGAAAGAGGAAGACTTGTACTTTAAGATACCACACATAATTTTTTGAGGAAAACAAATCGCGAGACTACATAACCTCAAATATTCTCCCGAATTCTCCCGAATTTGTTTTCAGCGGGAAAAATTACTTCGGAAACAACTATTCATTGTCCAGGGGCAAAATCTTGCAGGGTAGTGTTATTATCGCAAGTTAATAAAGGAAATCTGTTCTCGGTAAACCAGGGAAATCGAGAACATAAAAAATGATAAATCAAAAGCGACTATTTGATAAAATAGTCGATTTTTTAAAAAATATATAATTATTGGTCGTTACCTAAATCAACTCCAATTTAATTCATAAATTGCGAGTTATCGTGTAGACAAAAAGAGGTTAACACACAAACAGAAAGACAGCAAACACATAGACGTTTAAACGTTAAAATCTCAACGTTTCCGAACATTTTAGGACCAGTTAGCCAATAAAAGATTTTAAAAATTTATTTATGACCACGATTCTTCCACTCCACTACGTGTAAATACTTAATATTTGTAAATAAATGAGACATAAAGAACTAGATTGCCATTAACAATTTATAGACATTCAAATGTAAGTAAATTATGATATGATAATTCGAATATTTATATTTTAGTACAGTCCAACTGGCACCTTCGCCAGAATACAGAGTTAAAGGCATTATTATTATCAATTACACTTAATAAACTGTGGGTTTTCTTCTTCTCTGCATCTAATATAAACGCGATTTTTATCAATATAGACATTGACAACACTTTTGTCATGGGCACCACACAACTTTACTTACGCAATGCAATCAATAAAATATAAACTGCTCGTTGAAATTACCATCACTTATTAGATTAGTACCATTTGCGTTCTATTTGAGTTAGAGACTTGCGTTTTTTTGTATTTCGGTAGCCTATAGGGTTGGTATATTTGTTATAATTTGGTAATATTTGGTATAATTATTATCATTTAATAATATTTGTTATAATTAATTGTCATTTCATGAAAAACGAATCGGATGTAATATACAGGGTGTTCCTTATCGTTATGTCCAAATTTCTGGAGTATAAAGTAGATTTAATTCTAAGGTGGTTAGGTTAGGTTGTTAGGTTAGGTTAGGTTAGGTTAGGTTAGGTTAGGTTAGGTCAGGTGAGGTTAGGTAATAAACATATTTAAATCATCAATGTTTAACTAAATTATCCACAATGGATTCGTCGAGGGCAGCACTTAGATCTAATCTTAATCCTCTAAATTTTTATTTCCGGGGTACATGAAATATTTGATATACGCACAAGTTTCAAGAATCAGAGAGGACACTTTTAAAATCTAATTTATCTAAATATGTTTAAATATGTTTATATATTGTTTATTATTTCGTAGGCCTGTAATTTTGGAAATAATATAAATCGACATACCACTTTTGTGTTTTTACTTTTAGAATTAAGCCTACTTTATGCTCCAGAAATTTGAACATAACGATACGGAACACCCCGTATACCTGATAATAAATGCATAGGTTCACGTCACGTGTCGCTTTTGCAGTTCTTATGCAGTTATTTTTTTATATTTAATTCCAAAGCAGAGGCGATATCTTTATAATGATTCTCTGTCTCATGTGTTACAATTAGGTTCTGTAAATGTGTGCCATAACGCACAACTCTATAACAATTAAAGTATAAACCGTATTTTTAAGCGCCTTGTAAATTATATACGCGTATTTCTTGCCCGTGCATACATACGCCACTGACCGTGCTAGCGTGACTAGCAGCGCGCTGCAACACGCGTGTGCGCCGCAGTACGCCGGTCCAACGCATCTGGATAGTTGAACGCGCTTTATCATGCGTTATGGCAAACTTTCCGGATTCTAGTTATCAATGTATCTCTAAAGTTGACTTTCTGTAAAATATTTTGATTGGTAATTTCACTATTCATTAATTTAAAAAAAGTGATCGAACATAAAACGAGATGAAGGAACTACAAATACATATCCAGTAGATGTATAATTATAATTATATACGTCTGAATTAATTCATTGAAAATGTAGGACAGAATATTTTCCTCTTATGTGTTGTAACGTTACGCCTATTCACTGTAGTTAACTCTTTAAATGATACACCTGTATGTATAGTGTCATTTAATCAGTCAAAGCAATTGACGCCTTGGATACAACACATGCATCATACATTTCGTCCTGTATACTAATGTATAACATATATTATGTATGTTATGTACTACGTTCAGGACGACTAGGTATACGCATCAAGGTGGGCTAATGTTATTCCGTGGACCTTTTCTCGCAAACCGGTTAGTTTTTGTGTGCGGTGATTAAAATACACGTTCGTTATTCAAATCGTTGTAAAAACTATTAGATACGGCACCACGGCGTTTCTGATCTCACAGCAACACCCATATACATATTATGTTCTTTTGTTGCCGTTGACTACGTTGAAACAATATGTATGTACTGTACATAATATACATATATTCAATAATTATTAATCGATAATAATATAAAAAAATATTCAATAAGTTATTTTTTATATCACCTTCAAGATAAGGTGATATACGCTTAGATAAATAATCACGAAAAACGACAACAATGTCTCAATTACAAACAACTGCAACGAATCGAAATTTATACGTACAGATATATACAGATATATGTAAGTACGTATGTATGTAAATACATACGTAAGTAGGAATAGAGCCCAGAATATCAGCTTACACCATATACTTACTTCGAAAAGTACGAAGTACACTGAGAAAAAAGTATTCCTATACTGTTGTTTTGGGGGCGCATATTTATGTATACAGGGTGAGAAAAAAATGGGCCAAAACTAAACTAGACACCAAAATATTATGGTTGAGCTCAACATGTCTTATACCAATGTCGCTAGTTTAAGATATACAGCGTGCTCAAAGTTTAAATTTTATTCTGAAATTTCTCAATAATTAAGAAAGTTTTGATAGTATAAATCTGAAAATTGGTAGTCTTATGTTTTTTTGGTGTGCGAATTACGAATGTTAGGTTTATTTTGACGTTGTGCCTTGAGGGCGCTTGTTTCGCCGTATTATTTAGGTACATTAAAACATATTTTTTTTATCTGTTGAGCTACGCATAAAACAAGTCAAGAATATAAAAGAATGTTCAATTCCACAAAGAAAAGATACTCTTGTTTAGGTTGTCTAAATCTATTTTAAGTTAAGGGGGTATTCTAGTCTACAAAATTGAAATAATCGAAATTTTTTTCTGTTTCATATTTCCAAAGTTTAGACATTCAAGAATATGCCCTTAAAAAGGATTTTTCAAAATTTCAATTATTTTATGAGTTACAGCCATTTTTGTGACGCGGCATCGGCTCCGGTCCGACCGGAACAAATGAACAATAGACGGTAGACGCTGCCCGAGTACTTACGAAACACGAAACGTATTTAGTCGGAATCTTTTCGTCTTAGTATATATTTCAAATTAGTTTTGAGCCAGCATTCAAGCAACGTGGACGTGCTAACTGAGTAAAATTGCCAGAAACTTGTCTCAAAACTTTAAACGCGTTTTTCTCAAAACTACTTTTTTCGAGTTGGCGTGCAAGATATCTCAAGTTCTAATGAACCGATTTATTTGAAATTTGGTGTGAATGTTCTTTATACATTCCTCTATCGCTCAGATCAAAATTTTAATTTTTACTATTTTTAAGAAAATCGGAATTGTTAAAAAAACATGCAAACAAAAATTTTTTTTTTAAACGGCCGCCATTTTATGAAAAACAAATGATAAAAAAATGGATAGTAAAAATATTTTATGTTTCGTTTGTACAGACTGCGTTGCCTCTAGACTAGAATACCCCCTTAATTGCATTTAAAAGGTGCAATGTATTTTGTTATGATTTTTTATAGATAGAAGCAATCAAAGCAACAGTAAATAACAATAACAATTTTTGGTAACTTCTTCCTGATAAATTAAATCCTTAAAATTTGACCATAAAGAGAAGTCCAGAGGGTTTAGGTTTGGATTTCTCGGTGGCCAAAAAAATTCACTTAACGGCCAATCCACCGATGACGAAAATGCTCATGCAAATATTGGCGTACTGGCAAGGCAAAATGTGGTGTCGGTCAGTCGTGCATAAACCACGTTTTCTCTTAATGCGAGTGGTACATCTTCTAGGAGCTCGTTTAAATGATGTTGAGGACAGTTTAAGTACCAAGGTCCAGTTAGATTGGGTGGCAATTCAAAAGATCTAATGACAAAATTAGAAATTGCACCACAGCAAATGTTCACCTTAAACTCATGTTGAAAATGTCTTTCTTTTACAGGATGTGGATTCTCGGAATCCCACAAATGATTTTTCCTCCAATTAAGAATTCCCCGTTTAGTAAATGTCGCATCATCGGTAAATAAAATCATATTAAGAAAATCCGGGTTTTAGGTTTGCATATTTTGTAGAAACTGAGTAAATTGTAGGCGAGCTGGTAAATCTTGAGGTAATAACTGCTGAACCGGAGTTTAATGATATGGATCGAGCATTTATTTTTTTCAAAATTCTACAAATAAACGATTAGCTTAGCCCCGTTGTCGCACTTAACCGACGAATACTCACATCTGGATTTTCCGAAACCCGAATTAAAATTCTATCTTCATCCACTGTAATAGTTTTCAGAGCAGCATGGTTACTTTTTGGGCGAAAAGATCTAGTTTCGCTTAAGTGATTGTAAAGATTTCTGCAAAGTTTATGATTAGATTACCTTCTTTTTTGGTAATAATTTAGATATCTGCGGGCAGCATTATGTCCGTTAAAATTTGCCTGAGCAAAAATACAAATCATATAACGCATCTCACTGTTAGAAAAATTATTGTAGTGGCATTTTCTTATTACTAACTAGTCCTCTTGCACAAATAATAATCTAATAATTTAATGATATGTAAATTTAGCAAATGTTGACACAAGCCTACTTAGAAAAAAATATAGCAATGTCAGCGCTTAAAAAAATCAACAAAATACATTGAACCTTTTAAATGCAAATAACTTAAAAACCGATAAATTTAGACGACCTAAACAAGAGTACTTACCTACCTTTTACTCTGTAGAATTAAACGTTCTTTTAGATCCTCAACTTGTTTTACGCATGACTCAACAGATCAAAAAACAAGTTTTAATTTACCAAAATAATACGGTGAAACTAGCGCCCTCTAGGAGCAACGTCAAAATAAGTTTAAAATTCGTAAATCTCACACCAAAAAACATAAAACTACCAATTTTCAGATTTATACTATCAAAACTTTCTCAATTATTGAGAAATGACAGAATAAAATTTAAACTTTGAACACGTTATGTCTCTTAAACCAGCGACATTGGTATAAGGAATGTTGAGCTCAATCATAATATTTTGATGTCTAGTATCCCCGGTTTAGTGTTGGCCCATTCTTTCTGACTCACCCTGTATATGACGATTTTAAAATATCGCCGAAGTGATATGACAATCTCGATGACAACTGTTGAAGAAAATTGAATAATAAACAGCATAGGCAGAAACTGTATTGCTTTGTCAGTCAGATTTTAGGGAATGACACTCTAGCGTCCAATCTTTCGCAGAAAAAAAAATAAAATAAAAAAAACAACTGTAAATATGCAGAATTAGTCCCACATAGGACAATATTTTTACTACGCGACACACATATACACACGAATGTTTTATTTTACGAATTATGTATAATACAAAAATACATTTCTAAGTTGATCTAGTACCTATATAAATATGTATACGGGGCATTTCACGCCAACTAAATGAGGTCAAAAAAAATCTGTTTGAAACATATCACAATCGATAGTACTTGCTAAAAAACTAACTTCCCTAAAATTTTAGATTTTTTGAGCCACAAGGAGAGGAATGGTGAGGGTGAGAAAATACAAATTATCGTTTCGACTCTAAAACTTCAATCTTTCAAGAAAATGAAAAAAAATTAAAAAGAAGGTTGCAATGGTTTTCGATGTGTTTTTTTGCGTAGAATACGATAAAAATATTTTCATAATTATTGGGGGTAGTTTTCACCCTTATTTTGAGGATTGAAAGTTTAAAATCGAAATTTCGAAGTGTGACGATTTTTTTACATTTTTTTTTATTTCTTTTTTTTTTTGTACTTTCGACTAATTTTTAATTCATAATGGGCGTCGACCAGGAACTGGCCCAAAAAAACGGCCCAAAGGTGAAAAACGTGGTTTTAGCGTATTTTCTCATCCTGTGAGATAGCAAATGGCAAGTGAATAATATATTCCAAGGTTTTTGGGGTCGCTGATTACGAATCTAACGTAGAAAATTTCCCGTAGAATACGATGGTATTTTTTAAATTTCAAAATTTTGCCATTTTTTAAAAGTTGACTACCATACTTGGATCCGCCATTTTGTTTTTTGAAAATCTGACGTTAGATTCGTAATCAGCGGCCCCAAAAACCTTGGAATATATTATTCACTTGACATTTACTATCTCAC
Organism: Aromia moschata; assembly: GCA_029963805.1. Taxonomy (NCBI): domain Eukaryota; kingdom Metazoa; phylum Arthropoda; class Insecta; order Coleoptera; family Cerambycidae; genus Aromia; species Aromia moschata. Next base: position 431,616 of record JAPWTK010000295.1, on the reverse strand, counting down.
AGGATGAGAAAAAAACGCTAAAACCACGTTTTTTCAACTTTGGGCCGTTTTTTGGGCCAGTTCCTGGTCGACGCCCATTATGAATATAAAATTAATCGAAAGCACAAAAAAAAAGATAGAAATTAAAAAAAATTGAAAAAAAAATCGTGTCATACTTTTCGAAATTTCGATTTTAAACTTTCAATCCTCAAAATAAGGGTGAAAACTACCCCCGATAATTTTGAAAATATCGTATTTTACGCAAAAAAAAACATCGAAAACCATTGCAACCAATTTTTTTCATTTTTTTATTAAGAAAGATTGAAATTTTAGAGTCGAAACGAAAATGTGTATTTTCTCACCCTCACCATCCCTCTTGTGGCTCAAAAAAACTAAAATTTTAGGGAAGTTAGTTTTTTAGCAAGTACTATCGATTGTGAGATGTTTCAAACAGAATTTTTTTTTGGCCTCATTTAGTTGGCGTGAAATGCCCCACACATACCTATGTATGTAGTTACAGTACAGTGTGTCCAATTTTCGGCACTTCTGCAGTTGTCTTTAGAGTTGCAGTTTGCACATTCTATTGTATTAGGTTGTACCTATTATTATTTCATATAAAAAGAATACAATGAATAATTTGACAGTGGTGAATAATATGTGAACAAAACATTATATGTCTGTAAAGCTAATAATATAGAGTAAAATAAAATGTAAGAATATACAGGGTGTACAAAATTATAATTAGAAGCGCTGAATTTACTGCAAAATTTCAGTTACATTATAGAGCGCCTCTTAACAACAGACCGCACCATAAAAAAAAAACGGTAAAATAAACTAATAGTTGGCTAACGCGAACAAAGCCATTCTGTATGTACAGTGTGTCCAATTTTCGGCACATTTGCGGGACAGCTCAGTTGTCTTTAAACATAGAGAGTTCCCGTTTGCACATTCCTGTCCTACTTTTTTTTTGTGAAACAAAAGATGCAGTAAACATAAATTTTCATAGCCCTTTTAGTTTTTGAGATACAGTGAAACTGAAAATTTGGACTTTTCGGACGCCCCTTCTAACTCACTCTTTTTATTTTATTAGAAATGAAAAACGGCCTTTCATACAATTTTTTATGTAAAATCCAGTGGCGTAGTCAGTTCTTGTCTCACCTCGTCCGTTTTCCCAGCATATTTAGCTATTCAAAAGTTGTGAGAATTTTGGTCCAGTTAACTTTCTATCCAAAAAATTGCCCTATGATTCGATTTTTGTAAATACCAGCCTGAACGTTCAGCTTTTGACCATGTTGCATACGAGCGTCTTGCATCTGATAAGAAAAATTTGGGACACCCGGTATAGTTAGTAAAAGAAAAAAATATTGAATTTTTTTGTCCGTTAGTAAAAATATAACGTATTTTTCACCAACGTTGGTTTCCTGCTTTTTTGTTTAAACCAAAGCCATTTAGAGAAGTTAAATTAATATAAATGGTTTCGTTAAAAAAACAAAAAACAAAAAAATGTTTTTACAAGTCCATGACTAGGTATAGTCCATCTATTTTGAATTGAAAATGATAAATACGCCTGGGGAACAAAAAAAGCGGTGCAACTTTATGATTCCATGGGCGTGCTCAAATAATAACTTTTAGGGATAAGTAATAATAAGTCATTAACGTCGCTTTTAGGCATTCATATACAGCTTTGTGCATAAAAATAGCACCGACTGTATTTTACATTAAAAACATGAAATATAAAAGGCAAGCCTTAGTTGCAAATGTTTAGCTTTTTATTAGAAAAGAATAATGATATAACAAAACATTTATATAATGTTTTGTTATATTATGTAATATAAACATATTCTTCCAAATAAACTAAAAATAAATGTAGCACATTCAGTTAACTTATAATATCTCAAGTTTTTACTGTGCAAAAAAAAATAGCACCACTCGTAAAAAACAAATTACTGTACAAGGTATCAAATAAAATTAAAAAGTTAAACTGTAACATATTAATACTTTGTTGTATAACCTTTGTTTTTCACAACAGTAGCACAACGCCGTGGCATAGAGTCAACCAACGCTTGACAACGCTGTAATGGAATAGCATCCCACGCTGATTGCACAGCATACCATGATTCTGCTGTAGTCTTCGGTTTTGCTTTAAAAACAGGTTTTTTAACATCTGCCCAGATTTTCAATTGGGTTCAGGTCTGGTGACTGAGCGGGCCATTCCATAACCTGAACTCGATTTTATGCAAAAAACCCATTTGCTAGTCTGCTGATATGTTTTGCATCATTGTCCTGCTGTAAGACCTATCTGAGCGGCATATTCCAGTCCACAAGGGCAACATTACTTCTCTCATTATATCGACGTAGACTAATGCGGTTATCGTAGGCTTGATCTAAAATATTGGCCCAGTACCATGATACGAGAAAGAACCTCACACATTAATTTTTGCTCCGCCATGTTTAACGGTCTTGACTGTATACTGGGGTTTAAGTTCATCTCTTGTTGGTCTGCGGACAAATGTTCTACAGCCTGGAGTCCCAAATAACTCAATTTTCGACTTATCGGTCCAGAGGATATTTGTCCATTGTGCGAGAGGCCAATTTAAATGTTCCCGAGCGAATTTGATTCTGTCACGAAGTTGTTTCTTCTTGAGTAACGGTACTCTCCTAGGAGTTCTGGCCATCCAGTTTTTCTCTGAGCCTTCTTCTTATTGTAGATGTGTCTACATTGAGATTTAATTCCTTTTTAATTTGAGTTGACGTTATAAAAGGATTTTTTTTGTTAGTCTTAGGATGCTTCTTTCATCAGTTAAAGATCATCCAGATTCGATCGGAATTCCAGTTATATTTTGCATGGACTTGATACACGACCTATTAATATTGTTTAATCTCTTTAATCGTTTAACAACACATACGCAAAGTTAAAACATTACAAAGCGGCGGATAATATACGTACATATGTACATGTGTACATATACAGTGCGTCCATAAAGTGACGCATAAATTCATTATTAGCTAAATGAACAATATTATTGAAAATTCCCGAGACAGGTCAATTTTTGATTGCGATTTACTATTTTGTCACATAATAATTTAATATACAGGGTGTCCCACCTTCGAGTAATGACGCCACCACCGATTTTTTTTAAATGGAATACTACATTTTTTTTTCAAGTTTCGGATGACCCTGGCCGAGCTGAGTCCAAAAATGTATCACAAGTTGCTTCTATCTATTACAGGGTGGACAACAATACATAAAGTGTTTATGAAAAATTTCATTAGAAAGTTATACGTTTCTGTATTTTTAGAAAAGTCACAATAAATGCTCAAATTGTTCTCCGTTGACTGCTAAACAATGACCGAATCGGGCAATACATTCGCTTCTGACATTTTGTAACATAGCAGGTGTTATGTTTAACGTTTCTTGCCTGATTCGATCTTTGAGCTCACGGATGTTCTCGGGTCTATTAGTATAAACTTTAGATTTCAAATAACCCCATAAAAAGAAATCTAGTGGAGTAAGATCAGGTGATCTAGGGGGCCATTCCACTGATCCTCTTCTTCCTATCCACCGATCTGGAAAGGTTCTGTGTAAAAACTCGCGCACAGCTATAGCAAAATGTGGTGGTGCACCATCCTGTTGAAACCAAATTCTGCCGTCTAAAGTATTGGCTATTTCAATATCAGGAAATAGCCGGGTCAAGTCAGGAATTAATGTATATTGTAAAAAATTCAGATACAATGCTCCTGTCAAATTTTCATCAAAAAAAGTATGGACCAACAATTCTATTTCTCACAATACCAGCCCACACATTGACCTTTTGTGGATGTTGCGTATGGTATTCTTGCATCCAGTGTGGATTTTCCTGAGACCAGTAGCGGGTGTTTTGCCGATTAACATGCCCGTTCAAAAAAAACGTTGCCTCGTCAGAAAATAAAATATTAGCAATGAAACCGTTATTTTGATTATTGTGGTCCATCATGTACTCGCAGAATTCAGTTCTTCGGTCAAAGTCGTCTTCAGCCAATTCATGGATGAGGCGTACTCTATAGGGATGGTATTTTACCTTTTTAAAAATATTCGATACTGAAGACTTTCCAATATTCAAATCCCTAGATACTTGCCGTACTGTACAATGTGGATTTTCTAGTGCCGACAAAATTACGTCTTGTTGAACATTTTCATTAATTTTAGGTCTACCTTGCCTTGGTGCATCCCTCACGTGTCCTAATTCTCTGTATTTTCGCTCTATTCTGCTTACTGTAGATTGTGAAACAGGTTCACGATCTGGGTGCATTTCATGGAATAATCTACACACCTCTTGTTGAGTCCGCATTCTGTCGCCAACACCAATCATCATTAGAATTTCAATCCTATCCCTTTCATTTAAAGGCATTTTCAACAAAACGTTTTAAATAAATTAGATTTAGGTTTCACTTAAAGTACCTACTTTGAAGCGTTAACAATACAAAAGTGAACTCTAAATAGCCGTTTTTAATATGGCAAAAAATGACAATGACAATCAAAAAACAAATGACAAAAAAATAACGAACCACGTATCGCGCCTCGCGTCATTCGCGCGTCTTGTCCAAACTGGTGTTTATTAAAGTAGTTGTATTTTTGTATCACAATAACGTTAATTTAATTTTTTTAGTGCGTTTAATCAGCAATACATAATTTGTAATTTTTGTACTGTTGTCCACCCTGTAATAGATAGAAGCAACTTGTGATACATTTTTGGACTCAGCTCGGCCAGGGTCATCCGAAAATTGAAAAAAAAAATGTAGTGTTCCATTTAAAAAAATCGGTGGTGGCGTCATTACTCGAAGGTGGGACACCCTGTATATTAAATTATTATGTGACAAAATAGTAAATCGCAATCAAAAATTGACCTGTCTCGGGAATTTTCAATAATATTGTTCATTTAGCTAATAATGAATTTATGCGTCACTTTATGGACGCACTGTATATACATAATATAATGTATCTGTGTGGATTACGATCTGTTACTGAATGAATTAGAGGGGTATTGAACCTTCCGTAACTCAATTAATACCACTTAATGTGTGTAAATAATTGAAAATCATAACACACGCCATGTAAACACGGCTAAAATTAAATGTTAATAAAAATTTTAGCCCGGCACATAACCGTGCGGTAATTTGTGGAACGCTAATGCTTATTTTTAACCTCATTAAAATACACACAACGGAAACCGTTTCCTTTCGAGGCATCGAACAATCAAAATAATGATTTCTCTTAATTTAATGTTTAAGAAAGTGATTATTGACAATGATTATTGAATATAGAAGACATAATTTGGTAACAGTGAATTTGTAAGAAAGCTATTTTTTTTGTAATTGTATACAGAGAATTTGGAGGAGCTATACGGTCTGTCCTAAATTAGTTATGTACTCTATTTCCATTTTAAATTGAAAATAGGTAGAAAAAGGCAAGGTTGTCAGATATATTTTCTAAAATTGCTAAGCTTACTATACAATAATACTTCATACTTCAGTAAACTGTTAGTTCGTGACGTTCTGAGAAAGCTAGTTTGGAAATATTAAAAAAAAAATACATAGATATAAATTTATTAGTTCGCATTAAAATAAAGCGTTTAAAATTGCTGGAAAAAATAATTATAAATTCAAACAACTTTATATATATTACTATACTTAAGAAAATTTTGAAGAGCCGGCAACGGCGGCTCAGGTGGCTGGCCGCACAGAGTAAAACCACTGGCGATAACACCGGTCAACGAGATTATTAGACTACTTTGCATTTAATACATTGCTAATACTTCTTCGGTCCGCTGCCATACAATTTTTACGACGTCGTTAAAATGATTTACGACTGTAGGCGCTCAACTTGTTTAAGACGCCAGTGACGTGTATTTCAGCTAGGTTTATTAACACAGACAATTTTTTGCGATTGTCTGGCTAAATGAGCATTATTTACAGCAAATTAAATTACGAATATTAAGAGTTTTGTGTGCAAGCTAATTTTAATGTTGATTTGAATGAAAAAAATTATTTCACAATTTTCGAATTTATAAAAGATATATGCACGCCCATGGAATCATAAAGTTGCACTGCTTTTTTTGTTCCCCAGGCGTATTTACCATTTTCAATTAAAATTAGAACAACTATATGTATGTATGTATGTATACACAATATTTATAAACTACTCGTCAAAATTAGTTTATATATTAGTATATAATTAGTTATAATAAAAACACTTTTTATCATAGATTAGTGTCTAGTGCCATTTGCGTTCTATTGGAGTTAGAGACTTGCGGTTTTTTTTTCTGTAGCCTATAAGGTTGAATTTAATGCACCGAAGTCGCTACGCTGTAACTTAAATGGTTCGCCGTCCACACCCCGAAGAGCAACCCCATGTTGAAATTTGAATTGATTGCTCTAATTTTTTAATATGTTATTGTACACATTTATAGTTACAGTCCGAATAAAAATCAAAAAAGATAACTAAATAATTTTCCGATTTTCAGTCGATTTTCCGACCTCAAAAATATTTTTTATCGGTCACGATTTTGTTATTTTTCAGTGAAAAAGGTTTCTTTTGGTCCGGGCTATAGCTACTTTAACACTTAATAATTTGCCCTTTTTGTTTATTTTTTCAGATGTTCCAGATGGCCAAAATCATGTCAACCGTCTTTTTTTATGTTTTTTTGAAAACATTCATGTGGCCAAAGAAAACCAATGTAAAAATCCAAAAAAAAAAATTGTGCTCTTAAAGTGTATGCTACAAGTGTGGCCTGCAAAATACCAAAACGATATCTGGATTCCCTTCTCTTAAAAAAAAAAGTTTTTCTTCATTGTCAAGGTAGAAAAACCCCTTAAATTACTTTATTTTCGTCCAAAGAATTCATGAAATATGGCCCCATTCTTTACTGAATACCCTGTATAGACCAAACAAGCGTTATCTCATGTGTATGATACCATCATCCCCTATCTCTCACCCTGTCTGATGAGAAAAATTTGAAATTTTTAAGTTTGTGAATTTCTTTATAATTGAAAGCCTATTAAGGATCGCGTGTACATCAAACAGTCGATTGGTTTTTTGATTAGGAAACACTGAAAATGTTTGAAATTCAATAGCAGGTCAATGTTTTCTTATGTAAAAAGACCTGTCCAAGGTCAGATTTCCCAAAATTTTCTCGAAAAATTTTGACAATCTTAATGGGTTTTCAAATATAGAGAAATTCACAAACATAAAAATTTCGAAATGCGATATCAACGAAAAAAAAAGATATTTGAGAAAACTTAATGGCATTTAAAAGAGCAAGGCCTGTACTTTAAGATTAGGGATTGCAATCCGGAAAACCGGATCCGGTAATCCAGCGGATCCGGCATCATAAGACATCTATCGGATCCGGCACCAATTTGCCGGATCCGGTCACCGGATCCGGTAAATTAAAAAAAAATACATAAAACATGAATTTATTGACAATAAAACCGACTATTGTACGAGTAGAAGCAGAAAGGGCCTTCTCGGCCGCTGGTTACATTTGTAGCTCTGTAAGAAGTCGATTAAGGTGATGATAAAATTAATACTATTTGTTTCCTAAGATAATTTTTTTCAAAACCAAGTGATTTTTTTATGATTGTTTTACTTAAAATAATAATATAAAGTGAGTATGTTAAAAAAAAAAAGAAGTTTTGAACTCATTATTGTGACAATTGTGCCCTTGATTAAACTGATTTTTGGTGACTGTCATAATTATAAAAATGAAACTGCCTGGCGTGCCTAAATTACCTAATTATTGTGATCTCAGTTGATAAGCTTGATTTTAGTTTATTTAATTTAGTTTACTTATAACGAGCCATAAAAAAAGCCATCAAAGTTGGACGAGCAGAAAAAGACGTCATTATTTATTTTACAATTCTGATAGCTACTTGTCAAAAGACAAAGTTTCATTTTGAGCTTCAACATAACCGCTATTTCCATCTCTCTCGTTCATAGCCAGATTTGACGCCATTTTTTTATGGATTTATAATGTAATGTAAGTTACATTACAAGATATTGATGTTATTTGTGAAATCTAGTAAGTGAAACTGAACTTAACCGCCCGTCATTATCTAATTATTACTAAACTAATATAACAATTACAATTTAACTAGTTACACTATATCTACGAAATTTTTGTTGCTGATTCATACGTAAATGTTGATTAATTATAACAATGTAAATAAAGTTGATGTCATAAGAAATAGACGTTTTTTTATATACTCTGTAATACATGCACTTGTTCATCTTTTATACAGTTGATTTTGGAATGAAAAAGCAAAATGGTTTTGATGGAACCAATACGACCGGATCCGACCGGATTGAAATTGGTGCCGGATCGCAATCCCTATTTAAGATGCTGTTCATAGTTTTTTGAGAAAAAAAATGCGATGCTACATATTCTCAAATATAGGCCAAAATCATTATTTTTGCACTTTTAGGTTAGGATATCTCGAAAACCAGAGCCAATTGAGAGATTTTGATTTGGAGACCTCGGATTCGGATTCAGCGCATCAAAAAACCTTCAGAAAAATATATTCTGGTTTCTGGGTTAGAGAGTCGGCCTAATTTTGTCGGTCTGTGTTCCCCTGAGGCAACACTGAACCAGATGAGGCATGATACATGTTTCCTAGTGTTGCCTGATTATAGGTGTGCGACTATGTGCCACAAAATTCAATAATGTCAAATGCGGAATTTGTCTCCCCACATCGTATGCGCTTTGTCGTCTACGTTTGTAGCATGAATCAAAACGATTTCATTCAGGCAACTTCAGTTTGGTGCATTATGTCCTTACGAAAAGTCGCGGCAGCTGCATATTTGGTAATAGCTTTGAATCGTAAAAAAAGAAGGTCTCCACGGTGGTGGAGAAGAGAACTATATGTTGGTGTTGAAGAAACAGAATATAATTTATACAACAAATCTCAGGAACAGTACAATTATATTTAATAGCCAACTCTTTTTAACTTGTCATTTCTTATTCTATCGTCTTTATATTCACTAATTTTATTATTCCACAATGCGAGTGAATTATGGTAATCTTCAATGAATGTTGTTGTTCTTTCATTATTACACTCCATGTCGCACACTACAAGTGGCCCAATCCGATTGCTGTTGGATAGCGACGACACTGTTCGATACGTTCAATCGAGGTGACGCATGCGTGCCGGCAACAACACTCGACACATAGCATGCCACAAAGAAACATGTTTCTTGTGGAATCGTGTTACTCATGTGTTACTTCAATGGAAAGACTTGTGTAGCATTCGTCAATGCTGCATGCTACATGTTGCCTAAACAGTGGAATCCCGCCTTAAGATAGGCAACTTTCTCATTTAGCATTCTCCATCCGTTGTTTCCGCAGCACAGCTGATGTGGCCACCGAAAAATGCACCGCCCTGGGCATTAAAGAATTCTCAGGTAATGCACCTGTCCAAAAAGCGCAACTTATGCATAGCTTATACACGTAACGGAATTAACGTTTATATTTATGACATCTATAACGGATATTCGGCTCTTTAAGGAATGAATACAAATTAAGATTGTTTTAACACGTCTGCTATCGGATAAGGCGCAATAAAATCCCGTGATACAATACTTGTAGGATTATAATAACAGCCGGAGATAAAAAAATCCACTACAAGGATGTAGCGTGTGGTCCTCGGATGGCCGTCTTATATATTGCGCCGATAAACGTATTTTATTTTTATACGTTAAACGGCATGGTCACAAACTAATTTTATAGGAATACACGTTTTATTATTAAATAACCGTGTGTAAGGGCATAATAAATATAGTCCGTTATTATATTAATGGGCACTTACAGCTGGGCAGTCAGAGAAATGGAGAGGCAATACTGCCATAAAGAAAACGTATCAGTATTATTTATAGCGATGTATTAAGTAAGGCATTCTAAGTGAAGCTGTTGGTGTTAAATAATTCAGGCACACAGAAAAAAGTATATACAGTGCCGGAAAAAAGTATTCGCGGATAGAGCGAAACGCAGAACAACACCTGCATACTTTATTCAGAATAGACAAAGAACTGAATTATACAGGAAAATGTTAAGCTTTATTAATCCTAAGTTTAACACATATAACAAAAATTTACAAACAGCAATTTTAAATTACAACAACAAAAATATTAATAGTGTTAAATAACATAGAGAAAAAAGTATTCCCGGATTTAAGAAATTTACATATTTGGAGGACATCAAATCGATATCTAATATTCAGTATGCAGACCTTTAGCTTGAATAACGGCTCTTAATCTTCTAGGCATTGAGCTCACAATTTTCTGTGTATTTAGGTGATGTTTTGTGCCATTCTTCTAACAGAGCATTTTACAGAATAATTTACAACAGAGTGCAAAAAAACTTAATTATTGGTAACAATTTATATTTTCAGCAGGACATTGATCCTAAGCACACAACAAGTTTTTTCTCTATGTTATTTAACACTATTAATATGTTTGTTATGTTTTAATTTAAAATTGCTGTTTGTATATTTTTGTCATATGTGTTAAACTTAGGATTAATAAAGCTTAACATTTTCCTGTAACATTCAGTTCTTTGTCTATTCTGAATAAAGTATGCAGGTGTTGTTCTGCGTTTCGCTCTATCCGCGAATACTTTTTTCCGGCACTGTATGCGCTAGACTACACCATTGTATTGATATACATGTATACTAGGCGCAGAAATTAAGGAATATTTAAAAAAAAAACAGATTTATACGTGATTTTCAAAGAAATGTAACTTGGGGAAAAATGGTCGTAGAGAAAAAAAGGAAATTAAAGATCCAAGTTTCTAGTTTTTGGATTGAATAGCCTTGTACTTCAAATTAAGAATGTTAAGGTGCTTGGTACAAAACGGAAATCACATAGTACGATTGTGAAATTTTGAGATGCATTATACAATACTATCTATCGAAAATCGAGTTTTGATGGTTTGAAGGTCTGCTAAATGGAAGGTTTATTTTAAACACCCTGTAGATAATTGAGCAATAATAAAAGCATCGTTGCAAAGCCTAATGATTCAACTAACCACAATGTCAACACCAATAATTTATTTTCTAAATTGACAGCTACAGATGATATCAAATGTTATGGTGCTGATGACCAAAATTTCAAAAAACCCGAAATAACTCAAAAACGGCAAGATATAGGTATAGGGAACCTCAAGAAAGTCAACGTGAAATAATAATATGTAGAATCGAAATCTGCAATAAAAAAGACACCATTCCATTTAAAATATGGAAGTAGGTGGTAACTTCCGGAAGTGCTTCTTGAAAACATTTTCATCAAGTTCGTCATAGGCCTATTAGCTTAAGTTCAAATTTTCAAAATCATAAGCTTTGGTAAGCCCTAAAATACTTTTAATGAATGGTTTCGATCAATCACCCTGGATACCAAATAGAACATTTTTGAAGAGCATAAAAAATGCTCTTTTCAAGCGTGTCATGACCAACTATGGATTCCATTTAAAAAAAAGGTAGGTTTGGTCCATAATTCAAAAAATCACTAATTACAGCAAAAAACTAATTACGCCACTTAACGCTACATAAAAAAAATTATGGGACACTTATAACAGTATCACAATTATTCATATTGTGGCCGTTACAGGGGATGGTTAAAAATTGGTATTTTCTTCAAAAATTCGCTGTAATTTAAAAATTAGAAATGTTACGAAAAATCCGGTTGGCTCTGTCAATTTCTCTCACAAAAGGAGTTCGCGAAAACGGCTTATTTCTATATCTTGTAATAACGGACAGACCTTAGAAAAACGTTGAAAATGGGACACCCTGTACATACATACATTCTGCCTACCACTTTCACGATTTCCAAATGATTCAATTACGGGCAGAAAAAGCTGCTAAGCCAATAAACATCGCGTCCGCATGTTTTGAAATTTGATGGCCAATACACTAAACTAAAGGACTAATGTAATGCGTATAGGTCCAGAAGGAGATGATCAAAAATCAATCAAATCAAATGTTTTTATCAATAATCAAACCACAACTAATTACACAGCAATTTTCTCAAATAATTGACATCAAAACTCTTGTGTCTAGGATGGCTTTTAAAACGTAATTATTACAAAATTAATGAATCAGTCAAGACATATAGTCCTTCTGTTTTTAATTTAAAATGATAAATACGCCTGGGGAACAAAAAAAGCGGTGCAACTCTAGATTCCATGGGCGTGTATATCTTCTATAAATTCGAAAATTGTGAAATAATTTTTTTCATTCAAATCAATATAGGAGATTAAAATTAGCTTGCATACAAAACTCTTAATATTTTGTAATATAATTTGCTGTAAATAATGCTCATTTAGCCAGACAATCTCAAAAAATTGTCTGTTTTAATAAACCTAGCTGAAATACACGTCACTGGAGTCTTAAACAAGTCAGAATTCCAAATGTCGTAAATCATTTTAACGACGTCGTAAAAATTTTATGGCACAGTGGACCGAAGAAGTATTAGCAATGTATTAAATGCAAATTAGTCTAATAGTCTCGTTGACCGGTGTTACCACCAGTGGTTTACTCTGTGACGTCAGCCGCCGTTGCCGGCTCTTCAAAATTTTCTTAAGTATAGTAATATACATAAAGTTGTTTGAATTAATAATTATTTTTTCCAGCAATTTTAAACGCTTTATTTTAATGCTAACTAATAAATTTATATCTAAGTATTTTTTTTTTTAATATTTCCAAACCTGCTTTCTAAGAACGTCACGAACTAACAGTTTACTGAAGTATGAAGTATACTTGTATAGTGAGCTTAGCAATTTTAGAAAATATATCTGACAACCTTGCTTTTTTCTACCTATTTTCAATACGCGCATTTAGTAAATACGTCATCGACGCCATTTTGTTGTGGTAGGTTAGGTCTCTGGATGCAAACAAGTTTTGGATGCCATAAAGATTAACGTGGGAGATGAGAATAAATAGTAACTGAAAACTTATAACAAACAATTAAGAGAAATACAGGTATGTGAGTGAATATTTATTTATTATATGTGAATTTGGAACAAGCACCTTTAATAATATTAATGAAATAGATTATAAATTGTTTGTCTAAACATAGCCTTACTTAACAGTGTTTGTTTTTTTTTAGAAGAAATGGCAACAAATCATGCTATTAAATTTTTTTGTGATAGCCAAGATGTTTAAAGATAACGAAAAACAGTTGCGAAGAGGAGAAAATGCTTATACCAGTGGACATGTAAAAAATATGACGTTTAATAGTGAAATGGAGCCAGCGATTCTTAAAGGCGATGTTCACGCTAGCATGAAAAAGAGAATTTATAATGTTGAGGTAATAATTATTGTTTTAAGTATGTTTAATCATAAAACTAATATCATAAATCCTTAGGTATCTGTTGATTTGAAGTGGTAACTTCCAGTCATTGTAGTTGTCCACGAGGCCAAGTTGTTTGCCATCACCTAGCGGCTTTATTATATTATGCTCATTATAATATTAGCTCGACTGATGTTCAGCGACAATGGGGTACGACAGCTTCTAAAATAAGTATAGACGACCCTATTGAAACAATAGACGAAATTTATCATTTCAAACAACCATATACTGCTATTTCTGGGGAAATTTCATCTTCAAAAATTAAAGATTTTAAGAAGAATTTAGGCCAGACAAATGTTGTGGGATTTTCGTGGCTGGGTACCGTTTTCCTCCTGGACTTTCTTTTCTCAGGAGAGAGATGATGCTTCTCAAAAAGCTTCCCTTTACTATGTAAAAAAAATTCAGGGCCATTTTCTTTCTTACCGTCTCGAAAATGACAAGAACACACACGAGCTCCTGTACCAGGAACCGCATCACGCCTGAAATTATTGTTTGTGTAGTATGAACAATTAAACAGTAGATTTAATAATAATATATAATTTGTGACTATAAATTATAAGACAAACATCCACATTTACCTACCTAAGAAGTGTCAACCACACTCGGCGATTTTTCATATCGAGAGGAAATCGAAAGCATTTACATGTATCTTGTACATTGTTGTGATTGCATTCTGGAGCCCAACATGTTATAACCATATTTCTTTATTATTTACTTGTCCGTTTATACAATCAAAATTATGTTCTCTGAAAATGAGGTTATGTTTTATGTCAAGCACGCATATATGTATAAGTAAAATTAATTAGTTGAGACATTTTCTAAGAGGTATGTGATATATTATATTGAAATAGAATATATTTTTTATGAGTTACATACCTTTTTTACCTTTAACTATTCTGTTATCATACGAAATTAATTTTTGTTTTTATTATCTATCTTATTATTTGTTTATATTTTTATAATCTTATCGCATCCACGATTTATTTGCATCCAATGCCCTTACCTACCCCAACAAAATGGCGCTGATGACGCGCTCTAAATGACCGTATTGAGAATGGAAATAGAATAACTTAAATATGCATGTTTCCCAACCGGGAATTAAAAAATGACACATATGTACATACATACTACATACATATATGAGTAAAGGGATACAATGTAACCGTACAAATATTACACACGAACGCAGATATTTACTTATGTACGAATGATGAACAAAAACGGTCAAACAAGCAGTTCTGTGAATTTCGAACGACTTAACATTGATCTTTGGTCTGGCGCCAACGACAGTCATCTAAAAAATATGACTTTATGACACCTCATAGTTAACTTCAACTGAAAACAAGATAATGTAGAGGTTATATTGTTGTTGACACACTCTCAAAAACGCAAACACACAATTTCATATTAACGCAGTTTGACGGTCGTGAAAGAAAATCTAATTATTATTAATAATGCTAACATTTGCCATGAATAATCGCGTACGACGAAACGGGAGTAGCTAAATATATTTTCTTAATTAGACGACTGTGCATTCACACATCCAAAATAGATAGACGAATCTGTTAAGAAATATGAAACGAAGGCGTTCAAGGATCGAGGCGTTTATAAAAAGACATACAGACTTCAAAGGTACTAAAGTAAATCATATTAAAAACGTACAGTAAGCAACGAAAGTCATCAAACACCCACTTTTTGAAGTTTTCTTAAATTCTGAAAATTTTTGTATTACAGCATTGATTTTTTTTGCTTTTGACAGGATTATAGCTTGTGATATTCTGCGTCTAATAAGCCGAAGTTGAAGGCGGTATGTCCATTGTGTGAAAAGATATCGCTAAAAAAGTAAAATTTCAATATTTTCAAAGAAACGTAAATAACTCCGAAAATAGTAAATCTCTTTCGAAGTTGTTGGACTCGTATTAAAGGGAAATCTTCAGTGTATCTATTTGACTGAGTCATTTTGACAAAAAATTAAAGTTGAACCAAAAAATATCACGGAAATTCAAAATTCTACCATCCTTAGTATCGTTTTCGTAAAAATCACTGTTCATGAAATTTTAATAAAACACAGAGAGATCTAGAGGGATATTGATCCTAAAGTTTTGTTGGAGTAATATGTGGCATACAGGGTTTTTTTGAATTTTCGTGATACTTTTGGTTCAACTTTAGATTTTTTTCATGTCTAGGAAAAAAATTTTCAAAATGACCAGTTAGTCAAATAGATACACTGAAGATTTCCCTTTAACACGAGTCCAACAACTTCGAAAGGAATTTACTATTTTCGAAGTTATTTACGTTTCTTTGAAAACATTGAAATTTTACTTTTTAGCGATATCTTTTCACACAATGGACATACCGCCTTCAACTTCGGCTTATTACACGCAGAATATCACAAGCTATAATCCTGTCAAAAGCAAAAAAAAATCAATGCTGTAATACAAAAATTATCAGAATTTAAGCAAACTTCAAAAACTGGGTGTGTGATGACTTTACTGTAAGTCCCAAGACGTTTCTTCCTCGAGGAGAGGCCTGGTGTACGGACGGGTCTAAGACTGAGGAAGGGACAGGAGCAGAATATACAGTGAGATCAGAAATACAAGATGCTCTTTCTCATTTGGAAGACATACCTCCGTCTTTCAGGCGGAAGTGTACGCTATCCTACAATATTCAAAGATAAACAACCAGAGAACTTGCACAAATAAACTGCTCGTCAAAATTAGCGTAACACATTTTATACTAGCACCACTTGTGTTCTTTTCGGTAGCCTATATGATTGCTTTTAATGCCCCGAAGTCGCTATGCTGTAACTTCAATTGCAGCTGCAATTTCAGAGACCTACAGGATCAACTAAGAAGGACGCTGTCGGGTAAAAACTCCATCCCGGCACATATTAAGACCTATTCAATAAATTCTATGTATTTGGCCGCTGCAGGGCCGGATGCACGGCGGGGCAACCGGCGCGGGAGCCCCGGGGCCCCCACACATTGAAAGCCTCCACAAACCTTGGATTTAAAAATTTAATAACGATAAAAAATTTAATTTTTAAGAAAGTAATGAAATATATCCAAACAAGGGATATTTTCATCATATGTCAAATCTATTCAGTGGTGGAACTAAGTTGGACTTAGTTAACTATGAAAACTGTAGTAATTACTACAGTTTTCGTTCATGAAATTTTAATAAAACACATCGAGTTCTAGAGAAATATTAAACCATTATCTTTTAGTGTTAATATAGAACATCTATGGGCGCGTCTTAAACTGTACAGAAACACAGTATTTTAAACAAGATGTTAAAGCATAATTTGCAGCAAGAATGGAACCAAATAAGCCTCGGTTTTACAAAAAAAAAAAAAAAACTAGTCCGATTGATGCCTCACAGACTTCAAAGCGTAATAAAATTAAAAGGCCATCAAACACAGTACTGAATATAAACTTTTATATTTTTCTTATTTACCGGGGGGGGCCCCTTTTGGGGGTTGGGGGGGCCTTCGCGGTATTTTTTTCAAAACCTAGTTGATAGTTGTTGATAAGTAAGTAAAATAAAGAATATCCACGCATGTAATTTTTACTTTTGCGTAAACCCAAGCCTTTAAAACTTTCAAATTGTTGCCGAGTCAATACTTTTGTGACCAGTATTATGATATGTAAATGCAAATAAAAATGCAAATTTTTACCTCTTTTCAATTAACAATTTTGTTTCGAATTTTTTTTTTTTTTTTAAAAACAATCACTTCTACTTGTAAAGGATACTTTGCAGTTTTCAAAACCCTACTTGAATTTTCTGTGCGTTCATTATTTCCCGAGTAATTGATTATCAAAGTCAACAATGACATTTTTGCTTTCAACGGCGATAACTCAGCGAAAAATCAATACAGTACAGGACTCGAAAACAGGCCAAATTAAAATAAGAATTAAACTATCTATAATTTACTTATGATGAAATTATCGAAATAAATTCATTGAAGTCCGCGAACGTTTTAAAAGACAAGCGAAAATTTCGATTTCGCTGGTTTTCTTATTACTCATAAGATTACTCATAAGAACTCAACTACTCAACTGCTGATGCTAAAAAATGTAAAACACAAGATCCAAAAAACTGGTAACTTGGATCCTCAATTTTCTTTTTCTTTCTTTTTCCCTACGACCATTTTTCCCCAAGTTACAGCTTTTTGAAAATCACCTTTATATCCCTTAATTTCTGCGCCTAGTATTCTAGTATAATAAGAATCGAACCCACAACCTTCATATCAGTAGTGTAAAGATATTTACACCATTGCGCCAAGCTAGCTCATAACCGAAGAACTTTTTTAAAATCAGTCTTTTTTTTAAACGGCCTTACAAAAACTGCACTTAGCGGTATGCTTGCCGTTTATTTTTATTAACTCTTTCAGGGGCAAGATATTTAAGCAAATAAAAGTCCTAGAGGGGCACCATTTTAAAAATCATATATTGTTATTTTCTGTTATACAAACAAACAAAAATGAGCACTTAAGATATAAAAGGTAAAAACATTTTTTTCTTTGGCAAATTTAATTCTTTGTATAGAACAAATGCGTTTACGATGGCTGCATCAACAAAATAGGAAAAGATCCGGTACCACCATTTCTTAGATTTACTATCTATTTTATAAACATTAAGGTTTTGGTCGAACTTGTCAACGAAGTTCATATTTTTGTTGTAATCTGTCAATACGGTTGGGCAGGGTACATTTTCAGTGGCACCGGTTTTATCTTTTCGTATCACTTGGGTGAAGTCGTTCGGAGTGTGAAAATTTGATAGTAAATGGACGTTTTTGTATTATGGTGCGGTGGTACAATTTTCGTACCACATTTTACCCAAAAAGTTGGTCAAAATAAAACAAACTCACACTTTTATGTAAATAATAATCTGAGTACCTTTACAACTTATTGGTATGAAAACAAAAACAAACTAGTAAAATTGCGTTTTTCAAGAGAAACCTTAACCTGAAGTACGTGTTGCTTTGAATATAGCCGGTGAATTACTAAATTTACGTTATAGGCACACCAGACATTAGTCAGACGTTGTTGGTCCACAAATTAAACCACTGCTCA
The DNA here is from genome assembly GCA_029963805.1 of Aromia moschata. Lineage (NCBI taxonomy): Eukaryota > Metazoa > Arthropoda > Insecta > Coleoptera > Cerambycidae > Aromia > Aromia moschata. The sequence continues at coordinate 413,188 of JAPWTK010000295.1, read as the reverse complement.
AAAAGTAACTTGTATTTGAATAAGTGGTATATTTTATAGACCATCGCTCACTTAGAATCATTTTTATTTGGGTACAGTTTATGTACCACTGCCCCTGAAAGAGTTAAATCGAATTTAAGATCCTACGACAAACACAAAAAAAATATCAAAAAATAATAATAACCCTACTTTTTCCATTAATTATTTATTTATTTATTTATTTCTTTATTTACAATTTTTGGTGTTAAATACACATACGTGTTTACACACGTCAAAAAAGAACAAAATTTTGTAAGTATATAAAAAAAAAGGTAAATGTAGATACAATAAAACAAATTTAAATATACAATATATACATAGATAAAATTAGATGTAGATATAACATTTTTTTGAGACACAGCTCTTTACTCTGTGACACAGCATACACATTAAAATACATTACGAAGTACAGTGTATACGACAGATAATATTTATAAAAACAAACAAAACAAACTATAATAATTACATTTCACTAACATTACTTAATAAAAACTGATTGGTGTCATAAAAAGCATTTTTTAATAAATATGTTTTTACCCTCCTTTTTAAAATGATTAAAATTTAGATTCCTTATGTTTACTGGTAAGATATTATAAAACTGTAATCCCCAATGATTTGTTCCCACTCTTGTTTTACTTAATCTTAAAAATGCTGCATCTAGATTCTCTTTTTTTCCTGGTGTTATATGTATGTATTTCTTTACGCAATGGAAATTTAATTTTATTATTTTGTACATATAACAGACACTGCAAGATGTAAGTACACGGCACAGTATATAAGTATATTCATCTTTATAAATTCGGTCTTACAATCGTCTCTATAGCCTAGTCCTGCCATAATTCTAACTGCCTTTCTCTGTGCTGAGAACACATGTGCACTAGAAGGGGCATGGCCCCAAATTAAGATGCCATAAGATATTATTGAATGAATAAAACTATGGTATACTGTTATCAAAATATTATGTGATACTTTTCCAGCCAAATTTCTAAGTAAATATATATGTTTCGAAATTTTTTTTACAAATATAATCAGTGTGTTTGTCCCATGATAACTTTGGGTCAAGAAATACACCGAGAAATTTTACAGTTGACGAATTAACAATTTCATCCATATTTCTAAGACTAAATATCATGGTCTCACTTTTAGATAAATTTAAACTAAGTTTATTAGAATTGAACCAGTCTTTTATGATCGATTGTATGTGAGGTAATACGTTTAACAATTGAACGGGACAATTATTCTTTGTCATTATAGTTGTATCGTCCGCAAATAAAATACTCAGTGTATCCTCTTTGTTCAACATGTTAGGATGATCGTTGATATATATAAAAAAAAGCGTAGGACCTAATATTGAGCCTTGTGGAATACCCTGCTTAATCGTTTCCTTGGTGGATGTTAAATTGTTATAATGTACAAATTGCATACGGTCTTTTAAATACGATGACAATAAGCTTATAGCGTTAGTTGAAAATCCGTAGCTTCTTAGTTTTTGTATTAAAATATTATGAGACACACAATCGAAGGCTTATGTAAGATCTTTTATTATTATTAAGAATTATTACCCATTGTCGACGTTGTGAAATGCTGCTGAAGAATGTGAGGTACTGCAAGGGACTGCAAAGTACCATAACGGATTCTGTACACGACATGTAGATAAAACATTGTATTCGATGCCCGAGGACATGCCCGTTCTACCTCTACCTTTTTATTAAAATTCAAATTCCAACATACAAATTGTTCTAAAACGGCGTTACCTCCGAATTTATCATCTCGCATCGACCACCATCTCTTATACGGCATCCTATTATAAGGCCTTCCCATCGCGAGCACCAGGTACAAGCGCCACGCCGAGGTGTTACATTAATTATAAAATCTGACGGTTTACGGCTCCAGACGAGATTTCGTGGTCATTTTTTTTCCACGTTATTTCTCCGCTCGCCTCACAATGCCCCAGCATAAGCCCTATCCTCGAACGGCCGGTGCTTAAAAAAATATATAAATCGCCTAGTCATAAAACGTTCCGTTTCGTATTCAGCCGTCCAGACACCTTTGTGGAACGCTGAAATTGAGTCTTTTATGTGCGCGGGACTTTCGTTGATGAGTTGTCGGGCGGATTAATGCTATTCTATTTCGATTCCTAAAGAATTGTGTGAGTCGGTGTGGTTGAATGACATATTATTTTAGTCTAAGAGCTGGTAGACATTTTTGGGAAGGTATTTGAGGCAATGTGAAAAGTTGCTCAAAACTTCCTTTAGTGTTACCTAAATACAAAAATGCAGACCTGGCTGATGGCCATTAAATTTTTCAAGAAGCGAAATAATTTTTGAAAAAAATGTTCTTGAGGCACATTGAGATTTTAACATTTTAAAATTTAATATTTAAAGAGTTGAAAAATCAAAAAGCCAGATAATTTAACCGTCAAAAAAGTTTGCCAGACGTTTGGACAGGAAAAATTAATTATTTTTCAAAAAAATAAAAAAAATGTACTTGAGGCACTTTGAAATTTTTGTAGGGTAATATTCATGACTAAAAATAGTTATTTACAAAAAAGACAGGTCGTTCCGGTGGGACATTTTACCCGCCAGGTGAGTGAGAATGTTCAATGTGAGTGGGAGTGAGTAGTGCGATGCGCAAGTTGAAATGGGAGAGAACGCGTATATCGGCAGCTGTCTCAAGAGGAAGCACGATGCAGTGTGATTGGCTCCCGCAAAATTACGTGATTAAGAGCATTAATGCGGTTGTTCATAACAATTTTGGATTATTTAAAACATTCTTAGTCGTAACTTTGTTATTTTAAAACTTTTGGACTACGAATAACTAACATTATTTGTGGGTATATTAAATAATAAAAAAAAAAACAAACAAACAAAATAATACCATACCTTGCGGGGAAAGAGATACATCAGAATTTCTAGATGAAGTCATAGTCAGTGTAGTCAAGTCAGAGTAGATAGTCATGATATTTTTTCATTAAAGCTAGGAAATTTTTTGTAACAATGGGTATGATAACCGTCTTTTAAGTTGGAATTGGTTGGTAAAATAATGTCTTTACATTTTAACCCGTTTTTTTCCAATTTCCAACACTTCATTACTTTTTTCAACGTCTTCTCATTAAAAAAGCATTATTTTTTCAATGTCTTTTGTGCAAATAACACACACTTTTTTTACACAATTATCACTATCCATTGCAAATAATCATCGACAAAAGAGGACTTTTATAAAAACACGTGTTAGATAAATACGTTGCAGTATACGACAGAACGTTTTAAATACTCCAAAATTCTTATAAACGACCGCACTGCTCTTAATCACGTGATTTTGCGGGAGCCAATCAGACTGCATCGTGCTTCCTCTTGAGACAGCTGTCGATATACGCGTTCTCTCCCATTTCAACCTGCGCACCGCACTACTCACTCCCACTCACATTGAACATTCTCACTCATCTGGCGGGTAAAATGTCCCACCGAAACGACCTGTCTTTTTGTAAATAATTATTTTGTCACGAATTATACCTTACAAAAAATTTCAAAGTGCCTCAAGTACATTTTTTGATTTTTTTTTGAAAAATAATTAATTTTGCAAACGTCTGGAAAACTTTTTGACCCGGTTAAATGATCTGGCTTTTTGATTTTTCAACTCTTTCAATATTAAATTTTAAAATGTTAAAATCTCAATGTGCCTCAAGAACATTTTTTTCAAAAAATCATTTCGCTTCTTGAAAAATTTAATGGTCGCTTAAGCCCCCTAGCCCATCAGCCAGGTCTGCATTGTTGTATTTGGGTAACACTAAAGGAAGTTTTGAGCAACTTTTCACATTGCCTCAAATACCTTCCCAAAAATGTCTACCAGCTCTCCTACTATTTGGGAGGCTAGAAAAGCAGTGTACAGCCATACCAAAAAGGTACGGCTAAAAAAAAACAAAATCAAAGTTTTCAACCAAAAAAAAAAATACAGAAACACTAAAAAAATGACGATATCTATGAAATCACGATACTAAAACAATGTCAAAAATAATACAGTCTGACATTTCCAATACTAGCTTTACGCCGACAATAAGTTGATGAATTTATTCACCAACTTCTTCAAATGAGTTTAATCAAATATATTCGTGAACTTCTTGGACTGCTTAGTTCGTTTTACACCAAATCAAATATTCACGTGGTGATTTGTCAGTCGTCAATTGTACCAACATTTACGGGTAATTTACACTTTAAGGTTCTCTAAATTTGTATTATACTAAACGAAATGACCATAACCTCATTTTTTTGTGTGTTGGTCCCACTGAATTGACAGAATTCACGTGAATAAATTTGAAGAAAATAGGATCGGTTCTAATTCGTGAATAAATTGATGAACTTATTGGTGAACTTATTGACGGTAAATTTGAAGTCAAATTTCTGCTTTACACCACTTAAATTTGTCCTCGAAGCTACTTCATGAATGAATTCATGAGTTTATTGTTGGTCGGTATAAAGCATTTTATTGTTTTCTGGCGGATACGATCAATTTACTGTTCAAAGTTAACAAAAATATATTTAATCCAGGCAACAAGGATATTTTACCTTACAAAAGGCAAAGAAAAGTTGATTTTTGGCATAGTTCTGAACTTTGAAGTAATCAATATTGTGAGTTTTCGACCTTGAGGCGTTCCGGCTCGCGTCGCCATATTGATAACTAGAGCAAAAAATCACTTTTTCTCGAGTATTTAGTTCTCGGTATGAAAAATGGTTTTTAATTCTAAATACTAAATAATTCCTAATTCTAAAATATTAAATTCTCCATGTTTTTAAATTACACAGTTAAATTCTACAGTTTAGCCGTGTCTGCGTATATAAAATATTCATATTGTAATTAAATAAATGTTTTTACTATAATAACAATACCGATGATGGTAAACACTAAGGAGGAAAAAGTGCAAATAATTAGGTGGTGTTTCATCCCTAAGAGCGCTGAAGTGCGATTTGCATTTTCATTTGAAAATCGGCCAGTACCTACAGTAAAAACCGTATTAAATATCGTCCACAGATTTGAAACATCGGGGTGCATAACAGGGTGTAAGAACTGAGTTTTACGATAGACTAGGTTTTGCGCAGCACAAAGTGGCGACATTTTTGAACCACTTATTCAATAGGCATTTTTTCTTTCGTCTTATAACCGGATTGATTTATATTTCTATTTTTTTTTTTTTTTATAGAACCAATTTTATTTTCTTGCAGACCGGTTAGTTAAGGAATACACAAATTTGAAAAGAAATACAATTATGTTCGTACACTTCTTTTAAGTGTATTGTAAAAGTCAGAATTACGTAAGAATTTCGTTTCATACAGCTGTTGCGAAAAAGTACTGAGTCCCACTCAAATTCGGCGATAGGCGGTAGGTGATAGGCCGTGTCAAAAACTCCTCTCCACTTTCTATTACGCGCAGGTCTCATACGTTTCTAATACGTGCACAAGCGTGAAACACTGTTGCATCTAACTGTCTTTGTCTGTCCTTACTGGTGTCTTTTAACTTATTCTCTTCTACACATGTATCGCCAATATGTAAAGGTGCAATTTCCTAGGGTGTATATAAACATGTCTCCAAACGCTTAGTTTTCAAGATTTGAACACCCTATGGTTTTTAAATATCGCGTAACATTTTTCACCGTATATACGGGGGTATTTTGGTATGAGAAACCATACTATGGACACCGTTTTACCGTAGTCGCTAGAGGACGCTCTGTATTGTACTCTTTACGGATTAAAATGATCATAACCTTTCTTAATGTACTTTATAACTTGTACCTTTATAAAAAGGTGCACCTCTCAAAATCCATTAATGTTAGCCGTTTTTGAGATATTTAGATTTTTATGGTTCGATACAACCTAATTTTTCATATGATTTATTACAGTCTTTTAAACTTTAGCATATACTAAATTGTTGTAAAGTGTGTAGTTACAGCCTCCTTACGGACGTTCTTTCCAGACACTGCTGCGACGTGAGTGGCCAAATTTTGTGCCCTTAGAATTGTGCTTGGCTTTAGTTAAGTGGTTATTTTTTCTCTATCATTAAGAGGATATAGTCTTCCGTTCTTCTTTAGTTTTGTCTCCTTGAACTTGTTTATCTCATAAAAAACTGTGTTAGGTGCTATTTTCACTGTTACTAATTTTTGGTAATTTTTTTTTTTTTTTGGATAAATTGTGTGATAATTTGAAATTTCTATTCTGCCTTAACTCTCGTGTTTCTCGAGTCATATTTTTGGTACGTATAACTACCGAACATCCCTATGATGGGAGTAATAAAGACGCAAGTAAATAATACGTACACTATTCTCAAAAGCAACAAGTTAACAACTTGCATATTCTGAATATCCTTATGTATTCATAATGTGTGCAAATACGTTATTGCCGTTTTTTTAATTGTATTTAGTATGTAATTCATTCTAATAATATTTTATTGAAGAGTTTATGTGCGTGCGAAGTGTGGCTATTAAATAACCGAACTGATGATTCTACCATCGCGCTGCGAGCGTGTCGCGACAACTGAACTGTGAATGGTGAACAGAACTGTGTCTAGTGATACTTTCCTCACCCTGAGCCCGCTGGACAAGCCAGTGGGTCACTCAGTTTGACTGTAGCAATCGTTTGAATAAATTTTTTCGCGTCGGAAAAATCTTAGGTAAGTGTTCAGATGGAGCAACGGGTTAATTTCAAGTTTCTTGTTAAACTAGGGAAAACTTTTACAAAAGCTTATGCAATGCTAAAAGAAGTGTACGGGAATGAATGTTTATCCCGCACACATGTTTTTGAATGGTTTAAAGGGTATAAAGAGGGACGTGAAATGACCGAAGACGATCCGCGCCCCGGACGGCCCTCAAGGTCAAAAACGGACGAAAACATTGGTAAATTAATCCGCGAAGATCGTCGTGTAAGTATCCGAGGGCTTGCTGAAATAACAAACAGGAATCGACAAAGAATGTGTTCACCAGATCTTGCATGAATCGTTCAACATACCCAAAGTTGCGTAAAAATGGTGCCGAAACTCCTCACTCCCGAGCAAAAGGAATCAAGAATGAACATTTGCGCTGACATTCTACTAACATTGCGCTAATATTGACATTGATCCAGGCTTGTTGGACACGGTGATTACTTGTGCCAGGAGCAAAAAAAGCCAGGATGAGCAAATCCAAATTCAAAGCGATGATGATCGTCTTTTTCGACTTTCGAGGCATTGTTTACGTTCACTGAGCCTCTGAGGGTCAGACGGTCAATTAACACTATTAAGTACATCGAGGTTCTGATGGCCCTTCGTGAGCGAGTAAGAAGACGAAGATCCGATTTGTGGAAGACAAAATCATGAAATATTCACCAAGACAATACACCGGCCCATTCTGCTTTGTTTGTGAAGGCGTTTTTTGCAAAATACGGCATTACTGTGTTGGAATATCCACCATACTCGCCCGACCTTGCCCCTTGTGACTTTTTATTCTCCGAGGTCAAATCGGCGCTGAAGAAGACATTCGAAAGTGTGGAAGCAGTTAAAGCAAAATTGACGGAGGTTCTGAACCAGCTGACAGAAGCGGACTTCCAGCACTGCTTTGAACAATGGAAAAGTCGTATGGAGCGGTGTAGTGATCGCCAAGGAGAGTACATACACTGTAGGCGAAAAAGTTGCTACAATAACACAGCCACACAAAACAAAACAAAAGTTCTGTGTAGCGAGCATGAGGGTATGGAATTGACAGATTTTTTAACGCTGATTACGAATCCGAAGACGAAAAATTCGGCCCTTTTGATGCCGGTGATCAGAGAAAAAGAGTTGGTAGAGTCCTGTAGCACTGAGAAGTTGGCAGAGATCAGGGACAAGGTCATTCACCCATCTCTATGCCCTCAGCAATCATTCTCGAAACCCCAAAGCGATTTAACATCTCAATTTTAAACCATTGAACAGTGTGAATACATCCCATTTACGGTTCCCACATTCGGTTCACCCTTCCCAAAAAATATGTTCACATATAGCGAATATACACATATACATACATATATAAAATAAAAAATAACGTCTTAAAACTGCAACAACATTAATAAACACCGCAAAATTATCCGCATTCAACACAAAAAAAATGAAACACATTAATTATGAGATCGGTTAAAATCCAGAATTTGATTACATTTTTCCGTTTTTGAGGCCAAAATATATTAATAATAATGTATGACCAAAGGTGAGAACTGTGTCACTGTCCACTTTAAATTAAGTATGGAAATTTTTCGGTTTTTGAAAATCATGATAATATCATTCCCCTTCTCCGTTTGTCACTTGAAAATAGTTTAAAATGCATTAAAAAATATACCTAATAACGCACATGCATTTTACTTGGCGATATAATATCATTTTCAAATAGTGCCTGCTTCAACGGCAGAGCGAAAACTATTTTTTCATTGATGAGTTGATGAGATACGTCTTAAATATAACATATGACGAATGCTGTACAGCGCTTGAAGTCATATAAAGGTTATTTTAATCATAAACAAATAAATTACTCAATCTTTCAATGGAGTATGTAAATTCAGTCTAGGGCAATATAGTGGGACAATCAGTTTCACTTTATTAAGTAGTGGACTGAATGAAGCGATGATTTGTCACTGTTTTACAACTCAATACTGTTATGAAGGAGACTTCGTAGATTCAAGTTTTACTATTTTTTATGTATACAAATATATATGTATGTATATATTTTTCACAGGTAAAAATTGGTGACTTCATATACTTATTTGCCATTTAATATCTAAAATCCAGGGCGCAAAGCAAAAATATATTCAAAGATTGTACATACTAAACTTGCTTACATAATATGTAATTATAAAGTTATTAAAAATATATTAAAACATACCTGCTTACATAATATGTAATTATAAAGTTGACAATTTAATAAAAGTATTACGAAAAAAATTAAAAATACGTACCTATGAAAAACAAACAAAATTGTGTCACATACTTAGTTATTCCATGCTGTGTCTGACTATGCGGACTATGGTATACATATCGCACTCTTGCTACTAAAGTGACATAACTCAAAACTTTAGTTGGAATTATAATGTAGTCAATAAATTCAGCTAAAAATATGGTTTTTTCTATTTACAATATTCTTCCTCTAGAAATTCACGCAATTTGATATAATGTAACGATAATAATTCTACATAATGTTTAAAAATTATGTAACACTGTAAACAGTAATAATAACAATAAAGTAAAACAGAAAAATACAAAATTTACAATTTGGTCATTTGACGGATGGATTTTGAAATTAAGCTAAATCACTTTGGAGGATCGATGGTATAATGTTTACCTACGTACGTTCATAGTAATAACTAAAAATATGCAATTTTTGAGTTGTGTCACTTTTGAAGCAAGGGTGCGATATAGACATCCAAAATAAACGTCATCAACTCTGGCTATGAACGAGAGAGATGGAAATAGCAGTCATGTCTAAGCTTTTCGGTTATGTCAAACTTTTGACAAGTGACTGTCACAATTCGTAAAATAGACAATGGTTATAAATTCGATTAAGAATAGAAATACGCCTTTTTTTCTCGGCCAACTTTGATGACCTTTTTTTTGGATGTTATATATTTTAGAAGACAGGATCAATTTTATTGATTCTGTAGGCATATTAATTGGTTGGTAGAATATGGAAATGATTCCACATCTATTTAAAAATATACTGTATGTTAGGGCCTCCGTTTATTAAGCATTCCAATAATTCTTAAGTATCGTTTTACTCTCGGTTTCGCGTATGTTAAGGCCCAGAAAATCTAAACATCAATCGAGACATTAATAATATAATTAATTAAATATGACAACTAATCCAAATGGTCATTTACCTACATAAGTAATTCCTAACAATTACTTATTCTTAGATAATTATTAGAACTACTTACTTACATATTTTATTATTCAAAGTGCTTGTACGTGAGGCTGTACCTAACTAATTAAGAATTTTAATATTAATCATTACCTAATTCATGAATTTATATTACGTATTGTATATTCATGTATATTACTTAGGTACCAGGTACTTAATGATGATAAAAATTATTTTGGAATTTTAAACAAGTGGGGAATGCAATAGAACAACATGTACCTAACTAAATTATTTTTCTAGTGATCTTAGTTTTTTCCAAAATATGTTGCCTACATATTCATTGCTACATTTTTTTATAATATTGTCATACCTACCTAGTTTTCACAAATTTTCGGAACTTGTACCATGTACATACCTAAGTATTGGAATGTCCAGTGCTTTTTAATTTTCTAACATGCTATTGGAATTTCGGAATTTCCAATAAGATGAGGTAGGTATGGAAGCAAAATTTTAGTGGAATAGATTTTTATCTCCAAACAATGTAGGTACATACTTAAAATTTATAACTTATAACTATGAATTGTTATGCCCTTATTTTTTGCCGACCTTGTCAATTGCCTATTGCTTTATTGCTTTCATCCTGCATAAAAAATGCATTCTGCTATGACAAAAATAGTTCTATTTTCTCGTAAATTCCTCACCTATCCATTCTAAAAGGGGCAAAAAGTATGCAGATGAAGTACTTACTTTATGTAGGCTGAAAATACCAGTTTTATAGTAATTCGTTCTACATTTCATCTGTACAAATACTAAGAAATTTAACCTAAACGTTCACCGAAGATCAATAACACATTGTTCAGCTAAAAATAAGTCTTAGATAAGCTATCAGATGCATAGATTGTAATCAGTTCACTATAAAACTGAATGAACAATTGAAAAATATAAACATTTCCAGAGACTGCTGTCAAAATGAGCAGTAATGACGCATATGATAACATAACCAATTAAAATAATAATTTTTACATACATGTTTGAACGAAGCTTGAAGCAGATGAGTGGTTGAGAAAAAAGCACACTTTTTCACACCCGATTCACGAGAATCGGCCATTTTAAACACAAATTTTCATCCACTTTTCATTAATAAAAACTACACAAATACACCATTCGATCACCACCAGAACCAAGGAGGACGTGACTTTAGACTGAACGTACATACCATCTGTTGTTTGGTAGCCGAGTTATGCTCTGAACACTAGGTACCTTTGAATTGAAACGTACAGGATTATTTTTTAACAAACAAAACTGAATTTCAATAACATTTTTAAATTTATTTTACCACACTTATGTATGGATGTTTTTCTAAAATGTTTTAACGTAAAAGAAAAAAGGTAAAGAGCAGTTAAGTAGAGATCTACTTAAAACTTAACTTTATTAAAGTGTTTGGTTTTAAATTTAATTTCCAATCCTATTGACGTAGAATGCTAATCTTTTAAATTTGAATCAGGAGCACATTTTACTGTTGAAATTGGAAATAGTAACACAAACTAAACAATTCTTCATAATTCATAGGTGTTCTAAACAATTTCATATTGTTTAGAACACCTGTGTGAAAAAAAAAACAAAAAAAATATGACTACTAGGTACATTTTATTTAAAATTAACTTTTAAAATAAAACATCACAATCAGCAAAAAAAAATGGAATGTAACAAACAACAATAAATAAAAGTAGGTGTATAATTAATACAACGTGAGTAATAATTAACTCTATGACACAAAAGAATACTAATTAATTGCTTATAATATTATTAGGTACATATATACAAGTGGTATGTATACTTGAACACATTTTAGCTTTTGCTCAACCCTAAGTAGATCCCTAAACAAACTGCTACCAAAAAAACAGGCACAGACTGCAAACAGCACTATTTTCTGTTGGATGGACCTCATGATCATTGAATTCATAATTCTGCCAGATCGATTCAGCTGCTCATCGGTTTCTCGTAACTAAAAAAAAAAAAAGTAAAATAAAATCAAACCAAAATACACTAGTTACAATACAAACATTCAGTCACATTCTAAAAACAAATATTTTACAAACCTACCCTTGATCTTGACCTCTGAATTGTTTCTCTTTGGTCTCCTAAGTTTTTTAAAACTTGTGTTCCTATTTCCTGAGTTTCGACTATAACTCTATAGCCTTCTTTGAGTTTTCTTCCCGTTCTTTCAAGACTTTCGGAATTATCAAGCAATTTTTGTTTCTGATCAGAAGAAATTCTTACATCGTTTAATTCTTCCGCGCTGTCATATAAAGCACCCTGCTTTATCGATCGAGCTTTAATATAGTCCAGTGTTAATCGTTTCAATTCGGCGCGGTAACAATCTAACTTAGTTCTACACCTCTGGCGTTTAGAGGGCTCCACCTCTCTAACCTCCAGTTCCATTTGTTCCAACTAAATTTTAAAAAACTGTCTCAAAAAATATAATATCAAGTTCAAGAGATACTTACGAGTTCTTGTGCTTCTTCGACATGTTTTTCTATATTTGAAATTAATTGTCTGCGATCTTCTAGAAAGAAAAAAATGGTTGAAAACAAATGAGTGTCAAACTCGAAACGACAAAGCCATATATCTAACAAAAAAGTTTAACAAGGCTTACTGGTGGCTGAAGCTGTTAACAATCCAACTTGAGCTGTAATGTCTGCTGTTAAAACAGAATATTGCTGTTCATAGTTCTCAAATAATGAAACCATTTTGGTTTCGTATCTATGTTAAAAACATTACCATTACACTATCATTTTTATCAAATGATTTGCTATTGCTAGATGGCGTTGAACCGACGTTGCCACATCTAACCAAAAGACATTTAAATTGAATAAAAAAACTATTCCTGAAAAAAAAAAGAAAAATACAGTTTATCATAGTTATGTGGGTAAAATACCGAATTATTCTTTAATAACATGAAAAATAAATGTGAATATAAATTACGTAATTTTTATAATCGCATTTTTTCATGTACATATGTATAAATATAATACGTAGATAAACAGTTAATTTTAAGTGTTCAAACATTATAATCTAAAATGGCCAATTTCTTAATCTACTTAATCCCTTTCTTTAAATAGTAATATAAAATATTTTTTTAATTAAAATATCACATTTTAGGATGAAATTATGTTTGTAAGCACATAAATCTAATAAATACACCATGTCTAATATGTCAAGTAGTCCATGCCTATACGTATTTTTTATCTGAAGTCGCAATAGATTTTCTGAAATATTTCCAGATTTGCCTAATCAGATCACCTAATGTGATAATGAAATAAAAATGTATGAACTACTTTTACATTTTCATATAAATTCTTCTTCTAATGTTATTTTATTAAAGGCGAACATTTAGATTTCAGCATACCTACATACCCACCTATACATATGTACTTATAGTAAACTGAGTTCTTTTTTTACATTAACATTCAGATTAGCTTTAATTGTAAAATAGACCACAACAGAATGAAATATGTATTTTTTTCCTTTTTGCTCTTGCGCACTTCTACTTTAACTTTAACGTTTTAGTTTAAAATTTTAATAAGCGTAAAAGTAAATCTAAAAGAGTTTTCAATAATTAATAACTAGGTCCATTGGTTTATTATACGAAACATCTGATTTAAGTCCATAGATTATAATAATAGAAAATAATAGTGGCAATACTGTAGTCTTAATGTCAACTGTCAATTTTAATACAGATTGTACAGACACGCACGCGCTGTTGCTCCCTCTTCCATTTTTAGCTCGAACAGGTTAGTGGAGAATAAAATAATCCGTTTTTATTAAATCCATCTTATAATATTTTCAGATGAAAAAAAGGGGATATTGTTATTGGCATGGACATTATCCTGTTATAGTTTTAATTTTGGTTTTGTGATTGTATTTCTTTCTATTTTAGGGCAAGATGGTGCAACGATTAGTTTTCAGACGACGATTGTCGTATAATACAAAATCAAACAGAAGACGCATGTAAGTACAATGCAAAATATTATGTTTAAATAGTAAATAATGAATATTATATAGTTTCGATATGTTACTACACAAAAATTTGTCTTTTGCTATTGTGAATTTGGGGTTATGTTTAGATTGTATACGTTTTGAAGTTAACATGATGAATATTTGGCTAGAGTACTGAAATACTATTAATTTTAATAGTATATAGTTGACGATAACTGTTTCGTTCGTTCAAATTTCTGATTAACTTCAAAACGCAATTTTTATGAAGAAAAAACTGCTATAAAATATGTGGACATTATGAAAACATTCACGTTTTTCTTAAAATTTCCCTATCAACTAGTAGACAGCATAATGCAGTAGTACCACTGATAGTGTAAGAGCTCGCAACGTTTGAACTCGTGATTTTAGTAAGGGAAATGGTGAGCTGATTCCCTCCATTTCAAGTATAATAATAATAATAATAAACGTCTTTATTTACGGGCGAAGTTTAGTACAAAAATACTACTCTTACACTTAACCCAATCTGATGGTTAAAATGCCAGTCTGGCTAGCGGGAGACATTGCTGGTCCTTATTGAAACATGTTTATTAACGATTTCGGACACTCTGATTAGAACTCTAAACTAATGTCAACGCGGCTTTATGCCTTAGCCAACGAGGCTTAAAGCCGTGTTGACATTAGTCAAGTAAAATAGACAGGTCAGTGAGCAAGATGACTACCCAGTTACTTCATTAAACACTTGATTGTATAAAATAGGCCAGGCACTTCAGATTCAACTAGCCCGGCAAGTAAAATGGACAGTCAAGTGAGTAGAGACTCGTGTTTCTACGAGTGTTCTACTTTTCAAGCGAGTAGCCTTCCCCTCTCATCGAATTGCTTTACTTGTCGCATACTCGACTCATTGGGACAAGTATCGTTCAAGTGGAGTAGGCACTTACATTTCGTCATTGTTGTTTTACATTTACCAATTTGACTTTGTTACTTAGTGTATTCGGAAAATGGCACCGCCAAAATGGAATCATACAACCACTTGCAACTTTATTGCTTTGTACAAGGAACATTTTCGAATATGAATTTGGCGATTTATAGAAATAAACAGGCCAGATACAGTGAATTAAAAAAATTGTTGAAGATATGGGTATAGATGGCTTTGGTGTAACAGAAGCAATGCAAAAAATTCAAATCCTTCGCTCTACATTTAAACTTTTTTTACTTTGGCGTGTTTAATATTGATGTTGCAAACTATTCTGGCATATGCCTGAATACTGATCCCACATTTCCTTGCCCGAGTGGGACTCAACTTGCCACTTTATTTGCTCGCAAATAAACTCTAGCAAGTCATGTATTTACTTGCCTGTCTCTTTTTACTTGACCAGTGTCAACGCGGCTTAATACATAGCTTAACACTTAACTGCTTGTGCTACTCCTAATCAACATGGCTATTTGATTATCTAATGAAGCAGTCATACAATAATCATACATTTTTGTCAAAACAACACCAGAAAACTCTGAACATTTTTAAGTAAAAAAAAAATACATAGTGTTCTATATTAAAGAATCAAGTAACATATATTTCTGAATATTTCAATTCAATGAAAATTAAGAGAAATAGAGGTGGTATCGATTTTAGGTGACTAACCATGTACAAATAGTAGTAAATAGGTATTATTCTTAACAAATTGAAGAATTCATATGAGTAATTGAAAAACCATATTTATTCCCAAAAAATCAGTGGAATCTATTAACTTAACTGTTTAAAAAGTTCCTTAAAACTTAATTTTATAACTGATCAGAATTTTTGTGATAAAACTTTTGCATTAATTTCAGTGTTCGCACACCAGGTAGCAAACTTGTTTACCAGTACCTTAAGAAACCCAAGAAGATCCCCAGATGTGGTCAGTGCAAGGATAAGCTTAGAGGTATTATACCAGCACGTCCCCAGGAACGTTCCAGGTTATGCAGGCGTAAGAAGACGGTAAAACGCGCGTACGGGGGTGTCCTGTGTCACAAATGTGTGAAGGAAAAGATCATTAGGGCTTTCCTTATTGAAGAACAGAAAATTGTAGTTAAAGTGTTGAAAGCACAGCAGGCTGGAGTTAAGGCCAAGAAATAGACGTTTACAATAAATGTATAAGTTATATGTTTTTTTTTCTTTTTAAATCCTTTCTATAACAGTGTGTTGCTACTTTCTCTGCCCAGATAAAAATTACATAGCAATTTATTGCAATTTTAAATTTAAATTGTATTTGTTACGTACTATTGGGCTTAAACGCAGAAAATGGAGTCATGGGCTCTCAGCAAAAATAGCTCACAATTTAAAGAAAACGAGTCAATTTAGAGATGGAATTAATTGAAAATTATGTTTCAATAATGAAGTAAATCTGAGTGTTATGTAACACCTACAAAAGAAGTATGAAATAATTTATAAACTTTACTACCTCACTGTATACTGGGTCTCAGTTTTTAGTTTATAAACTATAACTATTTGCCTGATATTTTTAAAAGAAAATGTTTGTCTTGTAAACTTTACAAAATTATGTAATAAGCAGCCATGTTATATGTGGTTGGGCCAAGTTGATTTAGAAATAGCAAATATTACCAGCTAAAAAAAATTCTTTGTGGAAGGAAAGGCCGTGTGGAATGGGTCGCATAGATGGTCCACAGGAGAATGTGCAGAAACGTTTTGTCGTATAAAGATGTACACTGTCTTATCCTGTATAGCTTACGCAAATCTTGTCAAAAAAGACATTTTGTCGATTTACAGTTCTGCCTCTATTCGTTTCAAAGATATTCTGTAATATTGGACTTCAAATTTTTAACATTTTCTTCAAATGGATGGATTCCTTGTACCTATTCCTTTCAAATTTGCAAAGTTTCATGGGTATTAGAAAAACCGGGCCTTTAACATTTCTGGCTGACTTACTTAGGGCAGTGTATAATCAGGAAATTAAATTTAATACAATGAGTAGCATTTTGTAATGGTTTAATTTATATACTACGGTTTTTATTATTCCATCTTCAGATACTTGTTATTTAAAAGTAATTTATATGTTTATAGATTTCGGGACATACTGCATATGATTAATTGTAGCAGGCCTTAAAAAGCGTTTAATTTTTGTTGAAACTTGTATGCATAATTTGAAATAAATTCATCCATGTATGGAAATGCTAAAGGTGGTGAAAATATCAGAATCTAGTTCACCCCCAGCCCCCCTAAAAATCTAAAATTGAATTAACAATAGTTTGTAAATGTGAAAATAAGTACGTTTGATCAATAGGTGTATTCCATAGTGTCCTATGATATGTAAAATAAATCAAGTTTACCACTTAAAACAAGGGAAATGGTAGTGGTTTAATAATTATACATTTATCTCAAAAACCGTAAATTGAAATGAAAAAAATCAGGTTTATCAAAAAATTACAGTCAAAACAGACCTCTGGTGTATCCAAATTTCAAATTAGAATGTGAAGCGTGCACGATTCATTTATTATCATAAAATTTCAGAAAGAATTGCCATGCTCATTGTTAACCGTGGCCCGTGGCACCAACCAAATGTGCTTTTTTTCATCTAGAAATACTAACTGTTACCACGAGAGTGTCCATTCCAAATATGACCATGATATAATTTTGTATTCTTGATTTTTTAATGACAATGTATGTATGTTTCCGTGTAAAATTTTAGGTCTCAACCAGGGTGTAAGTAGACAAAGGTATGTTTAGTCACAGTTTAAAGTAAATTAATTACTTTGAACTGTGGTTTAGTTTAAGGGGTTGTACTACCCAGGCGCACTCAAAAATGAAGCTTTTTTTTGTGATTTTTTTTTCTATACCTATGTAATGGATCAAAATTAAATTTTGACACTTGTTTCTATGGGTGATAATGTATACAAAACATTTTTTACTTTCATTTAAGTTACAAAATGGCGTCGTAGCTCCATGTAACATGATACAAAATTTTTCTGGAGAAGGAAATAGTATACACTGTATAGCGTATACAGTTTGTGTAAAGGCAACATAGGCCAGTTTTGAAAAAGGACAAACAAAGTGAGACGACATATACCGCATACGCATCGAAGGTAGTGGGAAAATAAGACTGATCCACCACCTGCCGCTAGACAGAGCGAGAAGTGTAGCTGAGGTAAACAGTATTCTTGTTAAAAATTTTATTAAAACAGCTTATTCACGCGAAGAAATACATACATATATCAGAATGTCGTATAACATGGCATCATAACGGCAATTCTGAACGTAAATTACAAGATTCATTTGCTAACATGTACAGTGGACGCCGCTTATAAGACTCACTTTGGTACCAGCAAAAAGTGAGTCTTATAGGCGGATGAACCTTATAAGCGAAGGGGGAAAAACAAGATTTTAGAATGTATGTAATACACTAACTTTATTTTACCTGTGAATAGACATAATACAACACAATAGCGTGTTATTTACTTATAAAAAAAGGTAACTTTTCAAATACATACGTACAAACATACATAATCAGTTCAAAGATGGTTTAAAGAATTTTTTTTTGTTTTTTGTTACTTTCCATCATTTCAGTTATGTATTTTTCATAAACTGAGTCTTATATCCGAAGTGATGAGTCTTATAACCGAGTTTTTTTCAATGTTTTCGGATACGTCCGGACTGTTTCTGGCGATTTTGAGTCTTATAAGCGACTGAACCTTATATCCGTGAGTCTTATAAGCGGCGTCCACTGTATTCCCAAATAGGCCAACACTTTCTAAATACACTAGGTATCCAAAATATTACGCATAGGTGGTGAAGGGCCGGTCTTATTTTCCCACTACCTTCGATGCGTAATGATGGTTGCGTCTTACATGTCGTTTCACATGTATTTGTCCTTTTTCATAACCGGCCGATGTTGGCTTAACACACACTGTATAAGGTAATAGTGTACACTGTAGCAGTCTTGGTACACCATTTAGAAACAAAAACAAAAATTTTTCTTAATCTACATTAGTTTTTCTTCGGAAGTACCCAGTTTTAATTTTTTTTTTTTGAAAATTCACAAAATGACCACAATTTGTTTCCATTTTTTTCTTAAAAATTCGATTTTAAATTGTTTATTGCAAATATAATTATTTATCAATAGCAAAAATTGTGTGTACTTCGATAGATAATCTACAATTAAAATTTCAAGTCTGTCGAATGAAAACTGAGCTAGCTACGTTGTACGCCAATTTGAAAAACACAGTTTCGAAAAAAAATGCCTTTAAAGTTTGGAAACGTATTTAATCATATAAATAATACGGCTATTGTAGCATTCTATTAGCTTCCCTAAGACTGAATAACGCCATCTATATATATTTCGAGAGAGTATAACTCATTGGTACCGACAAAAACTACCAATAAAACTGTAATAATACGGCACAGCGGCTTTTTCGAACGCTCTGGACCGCTGAGACGTGTTCGGAAAATAAACTGTAAAATTTTTTTAAAAGCTTGCCCCCGCCCCAAGATTCTTTTTGAATATCATTCTTAGATAGTTTGTACATCAGAAAAAAAAAATAAAAAAAAAAATGGGAAAAACAAAATTTGCTCGGTAGTATAAACCCTTAATCGACTTATTTTGATCTTCTGGATTTGGAAGCACTCGCTATAGTCTACAAGACAGCACTAGTTAAATAAAACATTTTTATCAATTAACAGTTTTGTTCACTAATTTTCGCGACAATCTGAAATACAATTGCGATTCGTTGATTTGAATCGCAGTTATTTGGATGCTGTGGTAGTCCGTTTGTAATTTTGATTGAGTGGTTTTGATAATTCAGATCTTTTTACTAGACGTTTATTTAATACGCAAACTTAACTTGTGAGAACTTGTCGCAATATTATCACAAAAAGCTGATGGTTGCGTTTCTGTCTCCTTTAACCTACCCGTGACTTTCCACTGCAGAATAAACATAACGGCCAAGTGTAAACACGTTACTTCATGAAAAAGGCCACAAAGAAGAAAATTTAGAATCAGTTAGTGACAGAAACTAGGCATGAAGAAGCAATTAAATGTTTCTCAGTGGGTCAGATTGCAATGGGTCCAACTGGGGCCTGGGGTTCCAATGGGTGCAAATGGGTCCAAGAAAATGAAGTCCAACTAGAGCACGCTGTTATTTTCAAACAGCTTAAAGAAGCCGTGTTTAAGTATAAAAATGTTCTTAAATAAACTAAAATAATAGATTTTTTATATAATATAGTTTTTTGTCTTTATATTCTTTAAGGACACGTCACAGTGTAAATAAAATATCTATAAATCCTATGTTTACTTTTTTTACCATTCCATGTCTACCTGTAATAACGATTTAGAAACGATCTCAATAATCCAGATTTTTTATATTCTGGATCAGTCGTTTTAATTATTCTGGATTAATGTAATGATTTTTGGGAGTGAATTTCAACACCTCATCCATTTCATCCCCTTAAAAAAAATATTTCCCACAAATTATACTCTATTTCCATTCTAAATTGAAAATAGGTAGAAAAAAAGCAAGGTTGTCAGGTGTATTTTCTAAAATTGCTAAGCTCACTATACAAGTATACTTCATACTTCAGTAAACTGTTAGTTCGTGACGTTCTTAGAAAGCTAGTTTGGAAATATTTAAAAAAAATACATAGATATAAATTTATTAGTTAGCATTAAAATAAAGCGTTTAAAATTGCTGGAAAAATAATTATAAATTCAAACAACTTTATGTATATTAGTATACTTAAGAAAATTTTGAAGAGCCCAAGAGCCAAGTAAAACCACTGGCAGTAACACCGGTCAACGAGATTATTAGACTACTTTGCATTTAATACATTGCTAATACTTCTTGGGTCCACTGTGCCATAAAATTTTTACGACGTCGTTAAAATGATTTACGACTTTAGGCACTCAACTTGTTTAAGACGCCAGTGACGTGTATTTCAGCTAGGTTTATTAACACCGACAATTTTTTGAGATTGTCTGGCTAAATGAGCATTATTTACAGCAAATTATATTACAAATATGGAGACATCCAAAAAAAAAAAAAAAAAAAAAAAAAAAAAAAAAAAAAAAAAAAAAAAAAAACAAAAAAAAAACGAAAAAAAAGGGGGGGGAAAAAAAAAAAAGGGAATTCCTATTCTAAATCGAATTTATAACCTTATTTACTTGTAGACTGTCAACTCTGGCTATGAACGAGAAGCATGGAAATGAGTTATAGCATGACAGCTTTTCACCCTTTTTTAAAAAAAAAGGAAAAAAGGAAAAAATTTTGGGAAAATCAACAAAAGCTTTTCGGTTATGTCAAACTTTTGACAAGTGACTGTCACAATTTGTAAAATAAACAATGGCTGTCATACGATGTGCCAGTCTTGATAAGTAAATAAGGTTATAAATTCGATTAAGAATAGAAATACGTATTTTTTTTCTCAGCCAACTTTGATGACGTTTTTTTTGGATGTCTATATTAAGAGTTTTGTATGCAGGCTAATTTTAATCTCCTATATTGATTTGAATGAAAAAAATTATTTCACAATTTTCGAATTTATAAAAGATATGTGCACGCCCATGGAATCATAAAGTTGCAGGGCTTTTTTTGTTCCCCAGGCGTATTTATCATTTCCAATTAAAATTAGAAGGACTATACAAATCATTCTTTAACTTGTATGACTTTACGTCTACCTATTGCAACCAACTGTAAAATCTGAAGGTTTAATAATAAGTTTAAATAAAATTAAATCACGCAATAAAAAATAAGTTTCCGTTTTTCTGATTAAATCTTGTTTATTTTTAAGTGTTCTACAACACATTTGATATAGTTTTTGCACCTAATTGTTTACAATTAATATCTACAAAACATCATTTTAACTTATTCTTTGTAGGTTTAGATAAACACTTATTTATTTAAATTGCATATAATAAAACATAAAACTATACAATCTATATTTGATATTAAAAAAAGTTACCCTTATTTTTCTTTTTTTATTTTTCTTGCTGACCTCCTCACTGACAAAGTACTGGAACCAGCTCTAAAAAAAATAGTAATTTTTTAACAGGACTACTCCAATTGTTGTAATCATTATTGCTGAACAACATTCACCTAACAGGTATTGTGGCAGTTGTGGTGAAATAATAGGTGACGAAACAGTCCTGTTTCATCACCTATTTTGCAAGAATATCTGCTTTTCACTTGAAACTAGAATATGAAATATAGTCTCTTTTTAAAATTTTGGTTTCCCAATATCTATTCTTTTTTTATTTTAATGTCTATACTTGGAGCAGTTAACATCAGGAATGTGTCATGAAAAAAATGATACGAACATAAATGAAGTATGTATGAAGTAAAAATAATGTTAATGTTCCACATCCTTTTTTATTCAAATGATAAACCCAACTTTCTAATTAATTTTCAGTTTGTTGGGTCCTCTTTTTCCTTATTCGATAAATTTAAAATTGACCATTAACAAAAAACTATAATATTCGTCCAAAAGAACAATAAAATTTAAAAATTTTAACAAAACATTATTTTACTTGTATAGTTGTAAGTTAAGGTAATCAATTTTCATAAATATACATATATTTTGGTTTAATATACTGGTGTCTGAATTATAAGGTCCTATGTTGTACAACTCAGAACCTTTGGCAACATCGCTATTCAGTCTAACGACGACTTCAAAGATGCATACAATTGTGGAGCTCGCGCGCAAATCCCGCTAAATCCATTTTCAGACATGTTTTACTTTTTTTGCGGATTCCTATACTTCTCAATTATCTCTACAATATAACACTTTACATACAGAAAAAAAAAAAACATTAAATCCATTTTTAAATAGCTGTCAAATATACGGCTTTGGAGCATACCGCGCTAAATCCAATCCCATATAGGTAAAATAACGCTTTACGCGTTGAGCGGACTTTGCTGGCAACATTTCCCCACCTACATATTTTTAGTGTTGGCATACAATATTTCCATAGAATCTGTAAAAGAAATCTTGTGTTGCCAGCGACACTTCGTCGTTCTGTGAAGCTCGCTTATAAGAGAAAAAGAAAAAATCTTTGGAAAACCTATTAACTAAGCACTTTGGAAACGATTGGAAAGATGACGAGGACTTGGCTTGGTACAATGATTTATTACTCAGTCAACCAATCAAAAATATGGAAGATGACACGGCTGAACCGTGCGATTGCCTGGCAGAGGAGAACGCCGTGCATGTATAGTGCAGATTTTATAAAAAAAAATATCTGTATTTTTTTATTAATAGAGGATTGAGGAAATAGTTTTCTTTTATATACAAAATATGTGTTATTTTACATACAAAATATTTCCATATTTGAACCAAAACCCGCTTAATCCAAAATAAATATTTTTTTTTTTTAAGTAAAGGTTAAAAAAATTCTGCGAAAATTGTCAAAAATTGTACTTATCGATCATCAAGTACAAAGTATAAATCAGTAAAACGGTAATAAAATTGTATTTATTGCAATACGTTTTTTGCGATTTTCCGCAAATTTGACTTTGGGCATTTAGCGGGATTTGCGCGCGAGCTACACAATTGTTCTTCTTATACCGTGTTTTTCTTTCACCAAAAACTTTAACTGTGGATTTATAAACTCGTCGTTCGCGTTGGCGTTGGTGCTGGCGTCCACGTCCAAATTTAAAACAGTAGTTTTAGGTAGAGTCGTTTATAAACGGCGCTGGCGTCCAATTCTGGCGCTCGACGGCGTTCGAGATGACTTAATTTTATGTTTCCGCGTCCAATCACAACGCATGAATGTAGTCATGTTATATGACGTTTTATTAAATGACATTAGGCATACGATTTTAGACACTTTCCACGTTTTGAAATATATGATTATATATAAACATAATGTAACAGTCAATAATCCCATCCATTTGGTATTATTGTTTATCAAATTCATGTTTACAAAATGAAAAACACAAATAAAATAAATTAGGTTAACATAACCTTAATTTATGAAACAAGAAAACGCGAGCGCCAACGACAGTTTATAAATGGCATGTTTGAGTTGCTACAGCGACAACGCCAAGGTCGCTTCACCGACGTCAACGCCAACGCGAGCGAAGAGTTATAAATCAAGCGTAATACATAGTCCAGGCGAGGTAGCAAAAAACAAGTTATTTTTTAAAATAATTAGTTGCGGCACTTTCTCAACGTGATAATTAGGA
Organism: Aromia moschata; assembly: GCA_029963805.1. Classification (NCBI taxonomy): domain Eukaryota; kingdom Metazoa; phylum Arthropoda; class Insecta; order Coleoptera; family Cerambycidae; genus Aromia; species Aromia moschata. The sequence goes on along the minus strand of JAPWTK010000295.1, from coordinate 389,163 downwards.
GAAAAAATCATACGAATCGAATGAAAATGTTTTGGACAAAATCCGATTGTAGGGTCATTGGGAAAGAATTGCAAAAAGGTTTTTTTTTTACTTTTAGGCACGAAAACCAATTTTTTTCAAAAAAAAAAATCCGTTGTAGAGCTTGAAAAGACGAATAAAATAGTTTTCGAATCATTAAAATCGGTTAATAACTTTTTGCACAAAAATATAAAAACTGAAAATTAGCGATTTTTCGATGTTCAATTACTCGGTCTGTAATCATCCTAGAAATGTCTTCCAGGGCTCAAATTGTAGGGTTTTCCAACACCTATCTAAAGTTAAATTTTTCTCAAAAAATATTCATAATTCATAAGTTTTCGCGCAAATTGCGAAAAAGTAAAAACAGGTAAAGGTACTTTAGTAAAACGGCCCCTATTTCCACAATAATTGTCGTAGAGCAATTTTGCAAAAAGCTACGTGTTCTTGAAGACTTCCTCTACAACCATATCAAATTTGAAGTTGATCCGATAATAATAAGTACCTCAAAAGCGCGTCTGACAAACGTGCAATTTTAGAGAGCGGATGCGTAGACGCACGAGCGAAGGGGAAGTGGCGGGGGGGGGGAACCCAGCGGGCACAGCAAAAAAAAACATCAATTTTCGTTCAGTAGTTCCCGAGCAATCTAAATTGTTTCCGGCTTGTCGAATTTGAACGCGCGCGATCCCTTTTCGGGCGCCCGTTCTGCCCGCGGAAGAGTTGAGAAAGTGCCGCAACTAATTATTTAAAAAAATAATCTACGCCGCCTGGACTATAGCTGTTTACCTTAAAACTGTTTCTGTGTAACATACAACCTTGTAATTCTGAGGTAGCGATATGATGCAAATGTGAAAACAAGATGTAAACGATGTAAAATAAACACAACAGCTACAAAATTAATTCAGAAGTATGGTTTCAAATTTCTGCCGTTCATTTCATAAATTCCAATTTCAACTGCAAATTTCACTATTTTTTGTTCCTTCTTGAAAAAAATAAATAAATAACTTACTCTGAATCCGAAGAAGTTTCTGAAACAATAACTCTTCTCTGCCCGGCTAATATCGAAATTGGTGTCAACAATACTGATAGAGTATTTCGACCCTGTAATCGCAAACTCCTTCGTGATGAACTATCTGACGTTAAAGACTGACTGTCCTCATCTAATAGAGCCATCTACAAACAACAAAATTTGTAGTTTATTAAACAAAAAACACATGCAAATAAATTATAAACATAATATATTGTATTTATATCCGCACATATATTTAACCGATCTCTCACTTGTTTCTTGAAGATATAAAATATTGCATTGTTTTGGCAAATAATTAGTCGTCAGTTTCCTTTGATTTTCAATGTATGAAGATTTGAAATTTGGAAACTCTCTCACCGATTCTTCGCCACAACATGCTGAAAGATTTTACAATATTCTTAATAAAGTATACATATTTTTAGCCAATCCGAACCGAATAAAAAAAAATGCAGTGCTATAAAAATTTGTTTCTAAATGCACAAAATACAAGAAATAGTTCTGAAGCATTCGTTCATGAACTAATAAAACCTATTTACACATTTTGAAATAAATATAATTTTATTATTAATATAGTACGAGCTCGGTCGTATATGAATTCTACCAAAGAAATTTCTAAAACAATTTTATACTTCTGGGTTATTGTTTATGAAGCCTCTTGGTGTGCCCTTTGAATATTATTTATTTATTTATTTGCACTTTCCAATTCCCCGTGATTTGACAATGATTTTGTTAGATTGTAGTAGACGGAGTAAAAATTACCCGTTGATGATACACTATGCCCTTTTTGACTAACACCAAAGTGATAATGGCTGTTTTTTCAGCAGCCCGCGAATAGCGATAGATTTAACCACGATTTCTTCACCTTCAAATTATTTCCCTGTGTAAAGCAAGAAAATTGTATTTATTTGTTTGTTGTTAAGTAAAATCGGGCAATAAATCAAGCAATTAGAATATGTTCTATTTTTCTTCGATTTTTTTAGTAACTCTGGTAACATTTTGTTCTTTAAGTTACTACCAATCCTTATGGAAAGCCAAAAAGTTATGGTTATATTCTGCTCTTCTAAGAAGAAAGCTCCCATTTACATAGCTAATCCTATGGAGATAGGACCTTTCTTCTTTGAAGGGCAGTATTAGTGTGATACGCTCTCTAGATCTAGATTGGAATGTTTTATCCACCATTTTCTTTTTTGGTATGTTTTGATCAAGAAGTCTAGAACTAAGGAGACCGAACTCGTTCGGTATCTAGGGATCAAATCTGTCCGCCTCCAGGAGGTGCTGTAAACAGTAATGTACTCGATGTCACGTGATGAGCGGCGGACCACATTTTAATGTTTTTCAAATTATCATAGAAAACCATGCTATGGTTTTATATGACATTTATCATTAAGCTGTCAAAGCTTACATGCCGTTTGGCTTTAGCAAAAATATATACAAAATAAATATGGTTCGAAAGTGCTGTGTTGCATTGTGTGATATAAGAAGCGGTACGAATAACCGAACGTTATTTCAAATTACTGATGTATATATGAAACGAAATATTTTCCTTTGTTGTATTGTTAACGTTGAAGCACGTAACATGAAATATTTTGAGGGTCATTGTTCAGATAAGCCACTTTTGCAATTTTAGCGGTTTTTTTTTTTTGTCAGATACCCAGAAAACAATAATATACACTATGTTTGACCACCAAAATCGTGCGCAAAGTAGTATTAGTCCCACAAGTTAACGGGAAAAGGGAGGGAATAGGTGCTGGGTGGGTAAAATAACGCGTAAATAGTGATTTTTTCATTTCGCATGTATCTGTGAAATTTCCCTTGCTCTTTTAGACATGTATCTCTGTAAAGGTTTCACAATAACATTGCATTTCCACATTTACGTACCTACAATTTGCCTTACCCTTTTATACGAGTTTAGACTATTGCGCAGTACTGACCGTGAAGATGTATTAAAACATTACGCAATGACTTTGAAAAGCTTAATTTTTGGACGATGTTGACCTTTGACATGAAAAATATCGAGCGTCTGTCAAATGTATTCGCACCACGGACACTGACACGGACTCTAACCTCTAACGCACACAGATTAGTACAGAACCGCAGTATACGTATAGATATCTGTTTATATACCGTAGCAACCAGGGTACACTACTGTTTACAGCGCCTCTGGAGGTGGACATATTTGAGCCCGTCGCGTTATACAGCGAAAAGCCGGAGTTCGGTCTCCTTAGTTCTAGTCTTCTTGGTTTTGATATTGGGAAAATAAACCGTTATGCTCGTTTAAGTATACGTTCATTTTAAAATGGTTATCATATGCGTTATTTTACAAAGCGCCGAGAAATAATTAGTATCTAAAAATATATGATTTATTCTTTAAAATTGATGATGAAAACAAAACAGAAAACAAATTGTAGGTGGTGGGTGTGCCTGTGAGACCATGGGTTTAGCGAGAGAAAGGAAATTTACCAATGTCCACATTGACTTTGTAAACAAAGATCCAGAACAACTTCAAAATTCTCTTATGTACCTGGGGATAAACTAGTGGGTAATTTTAAGTGATTGGCGCCCTTGATCAGGGAAAAATAAATTTAAAAAAATTGGTGTGTGTAATGGGATTCATTTTCTACAATTGCTCTATTTCTTGGTCAATTATTGACGGACTTCTTGGTCAATTTATTGGATTGCATAATACCATTATAAAACAAAATATATTTTGTTGCGTTGGTTCCATTTTACTCATCTCATTAATATAACTATATTGTTACCTGATAAAATAACATAATACTTTCATGAGGCAAATGTCTGACAAAATGAGTATAGAAAACAAAAGTTTTATTTGATTGCTTGGAGTTTAGCATGGAGAGATTGCTTGGACATTATTACTCAAAAACAAATGACATCTGAAAACAGACGTTCCCTCAAAAATGTGTGTTTTTATCAAACAAAAATCGAACTGTGCGAGGATTTTTTTCCGAAAATTTTTTGTTTCACATTTACTGAATTTATTCCATACTTTAGGCGTGCACTGTATTATGTCAACAATGAAATAACCGATTTATGCTAACTAACCTGATGACTTTGTTCTATGATAGTATGCAATGTGGCGTCTCCTGTAGAATCCAGACCTTGTGATTTCTTACCCCTCGCTTTCTTTCTTTTCACTCCATTACAGTTCATAATGGAACTATCTTCATTTGAAACATCTGAGTTATTAGCTCTAACTGAAAAAAGAATGGCTCATATTAGGAAACAATCATCGTTATGGAAATATTTGCTTACGTGTCCTCCTCGTTTCGGGAACTATATGATTATTATTTATCGGTAGACTTGCCATCTGTTGTCTCTCTGACCTAGTACGAATTGCAGATGCATTGCCATTTACAATGCCATTAATAGAAGATACGGCCAGAGTATCTTTCTTTGAATTCTCTTTTTCACTCCTACTTTTGTCAGTAGCACTGGATATATAGAGACTTCCCTTTCTCCGCTTTGACCTTCTTAAATCTCTACTGGCGTCAGAGTCTGTCTCTTCAATTGTTGTGTCACTATTACAAATAACGTTTTCCTTTCTTGCTCTGTTTTTATCTTTTTCAATTGAAGGTATATTATGTAATCCTTTATCACTTTCACCATGAATGGCGTTGTTATTTTTTAATTTAGTCACTGGTTCTCGTTGCCTCTTTAAAGCATAACTTTTGTTCGGTACTTCTCTACTGGCAGCATTGATTTTTGAAGAAAGATTTGAATTCTGCTGATTACCATTGTTTCGGGTTTTTCTCGGATGCTGGGTTTCTTTGACTGATTCTGACGTTTGCTTGTTTTGTTCACCTGTCTTATTATTATCATTATTGTTGATAGATGGACGATTTGGATTAGACTGTTTTATATGACCATTCTTTCTTCTCGTCTTTCGTAGATGTATTTGTTTCTTTTCACTGTCGTCATTTTCTGTCCCGGAACAAACACTATCACTTTCAGCAGTGTCTGTTACTGTATCCTTATTACCTTGCTTAGGCAAGGTCTCCTTTTGACATATTTTTTTATCATTTAATACTAAATTGTTATTATGTTTCTTTTGTCTTTTAGGCCTTTGATTACTAACATCAATACTACTATCTATGCCAGATGCACAGTTTTCTTCTCTTGGATCTATTCTGGAATTCATTGTAGTACTTTTTCTTAGTCTTATTTCCTTTACACTTTCATCAGTATCTCCTATATCTTCAGTATCACTTATGTCTCCATTCTCTTGGACTTCTGTTTCCCTAACATCACCTTCATTATTACTACTATAATTTCTCTCAGTAAAATTACTGTCTCTCCTAGGTGCAATTTCAGCCTCTCCTTTTTCTTTATCAGTCGTGTTGCCTTTGTCCGTATTTTGTACTATACTTGCTGCTTGTTCTGTAACTCTTTCATCTCCATCTGTAACATTACTGGTTCTACTTTGCCTTGCATTATTGTCTGAACCTACTGAAACGTCTGAATGATCACTTCTACTCTGTTTCTCTTTTAATCGTTCCACAAATTTAGTTATATGCTTCGCAGAACCTTTAGGTAAGCTGTTCTCCTAGAAGTTATTTTTTATGTATTGATTTTGTTTAATAAAACTGGATATTAAAAACGGCACAGTTTAAGACAGATATTGTACAAAAAAATAGTTATTGACTCTGAAAACATTTTTTACACTATATTCAAACTTAAGTTGGCTCTTTGTTGTTAAAAAGATATGATTTCGCTTACATTAGCTAAGAATTGTAGTTGTTGGTGTTGACTTTAATTTGTTTGTGTTGATTTGAAAAGAATAGTTGAATAACACTGTCACATGATGTTGCCAGAGAGATGTAGTGTTAATAATACATAATTAAATTAGATGTAACAAACGATTGTAACATGACACACAAACAATATTTTGATAGCTTTGCTCTTATTGCACAAAGATGAGTCCTAAGTCAACAACTAAATATAACCAACTGAAAGTAAAATATTTTTTTGTACACCTGCGAGTTATAGCATCCATATCTGTAATAAATCTAATAAAATAATTAATCATAAGGATATTAATAATTATTTTTGTTTATTTGCATACCACTATGTATCTTATAATATGACTATGTAATATGACTAAATTTGTATGAATGGGGCAAGTTTTATTACCCTTAAACAAAAAAAAAAAATTGTTACATATAGGGGAAAGTGAGGAAATTGAAACATAAAAAGAAAACAATACAAACAGTTTTACTTACTTCTTCTTCTAAGAGCAGTTCAGCTTGTGTAATCAATTCATTAATTATTCGAGAATTTTCAGGGTGTATTTCCAAATACAAAAGCATCTTACACAGATATGGAACTACTGGATCCGAAGTTTTATTTGCAATTTTAAAGCAAATAGACTGTGCCAAGTTTGTATGATTATGCGCTATATCCTGAAATAAACTTTCTTGGTTATATAGATTGGGCTGACATTTCCGATACTGAATTATCACAGATGCAAATGCAATTTGATACTAGTAGTAACAGCTGGCAGAATTTAAAATTTCAGATTTGATAATAATGTGTGGAACTTCAAACATACTTTAGGGGGAACAGACTAATAAAGTGTGATGTTGCTTCCCCTAAATTAAAGACGATGGTTCAATTCTTATTTTAGTCCTGTTAGATTAAAAGTAGAAGATTGTAATTTTTGAAAATCTGGACTTGAGCTGCACTTACGGTTACACCGGAAGTCACCACCTACTTCCTTACTTAAATGGAATAGTATCTTTTTTTATTGCAAATTTTGGTTCTACATGTTATTTTAGGTTGACTTTCTTGAGGTTTCCCTATATATATTTTTTGCCGTTTTTAAGTTATTTCGGGTTTTTTGAAATTTTGGTCATTAGAACCACAATTTGAAATCATCTGTAGCTGTCATTTTAGAAAATGAAGTTTCAGTGTTGGCACTGTGGTTAGTAGAATCATTAGACTTTGCAACAATGCTTTTATTATTGCTCAATTATCTACAGGGTATTTAAAATAAACCACAAACCATTTAAATACAATGCCCCATATTTTACTGTAGAGTTTGCTGTAGAATTAAATTATGTGTCGTTTTTTAGTTATTAAAAAACGTTTTTTTAAAATAATTGCCTAGAAGTAACGTAAACCCATTTGCTTTTTCAACAGCAATGTCATTATAAATGACAGACAATGTCACTGCCACTGTTACTGTTTTTTTATTTATGGTTGTTCAACGATATAATTTGTCATCTTCAAGTAGTATATTGTGTTTTTTTTTGTGTTCCTCAATATGGAAATTCAAGAATATTCAAATACAGATGTTTTGAACTTATTTTATATTGACAGGAATCTCGAATATCGAGTTTAAATGGTTTGAAGTTGTGCTAAATGGAAGGTCTATTTTAAATACCCTGTAGATAATTGAGCAATAATAAAAGCATCGTTGCAAAGTCTAATGATTCTACTAACCACAGTGCCAACACCTATACTTTATTTTCTAAAATGACAACTACAGATGATTTCAAATGTTATGGTGCTGATGAGCAAAATTTAAAAAACCCGAAACAACTCAAAAACGGCAAGAGATAAATATGGGGAAACATCAAATATAGAATATGAGTGAAAATAACGGGTAGAATCCAAATTTGCAATAGAAAAGGTACTATTCCATTTAAAATAAGGATGTAGGTGGTGACTTCCAGTAAGTGCAGCCATCTTGAAAATATTTTCATCAAGTTCGTCATAGGCCTATTGGCTTCAGTCCAAATTTTCAAAAATCACAAGCTTCTGCAAGCCCTAATACTTTTAACGAATAGTTTCGATCAATCACCCTATTATATATGCAGCTTTTTTCTCAGTTCTTTACGTCACGACTTTAGTAATCTACTAGTAGACTCAAATACAAAACTATGATGACAAAAAATAAAATGTGAAGAAAAAGTAGAAAAGAGTTAAAATGCATGTTTTTCATAAATTCATATAAAATAAACTTACTTTTGTATTCATTATGAAATATATGTCCAATCTGAAAGTCCAAAAATAAAAAGTTGGTATTGAATTAAAATTTGATCTGTCTTTCATAAAAATTTAAAATCAAGTGCCATAAAGTTCTCAACACAATTTGGTGTGAAGATTTTGTGTCATAATAGACTCTCTCGGCCTAACAAAGTAAAATACATAACGATTTGAAATTCTATCAACCGTCGCGGATGACTGATGAATATACTATAATTATCAGACTAAAGAGGAATGTGGAACACTAACCGTTGTGCCATCTGTATCTATTATCGCTGCAAGAAAACGTAGAATGTTATCGATATTTACATCCGCTAGAGGACTTGTTCTTGGAGCATTTGCGATGCTCGTCAGAGTGGGTATCACTGCTTTCTCTATTACTTGTTTGGCTCCTTTAATCATGTACGTGTAGTTACTTATTAGAAATCCAAGTTGTTGTTGAACTTTATCACCATTTTTCTCTAGATAAAACATACGATAAGTTAGTTCTAATTATATCATCTGGTTTATTACTTTTTTTTACACTTCTTATGACTGTTTTACACACACCAATTTTTCTCACAATAAATTGTACAAGTTGACCTTCAATTTATTTGAATGCGTGTAAAACAGAAATTGTGTCCAATTTATTATCCACAATAAATTGCACTATAAATTGTAGAATTAGAACTTGCTCTAATTTCTTGGCCAATTTTAGGGGTATTTAGTAACTTTTTACATTTATTTCATTGTACCAACCTCATAATGAGATAAGCGGTATCTCCTAGGGACAAACCTATGATAACTCTTAGGTTTTAGTCATTGAGAGTTGGCAATGTTGAAATTGGTCAATAAATTGTAAACAATTTCAAAATATACCTAAAATAGAGTATCAGAAACGACATGCTGGTATGAAATACAAATTATAATTACCATCACGTTAATAGATCTCGAGATTTCAAAAAAGTAACAAGAATTGAGAAAGAAAGAAATTAAACTTTGAAAAGATTTTGAATCAATTGTAATGGGAGTTCTAGGAAGAGGTGTGGTCGAATGTATGCATCACTAACGGCTTAGGATTCTAGACATTAGGTACGTGACATAATCAACTATCCAATATAATCACTCCTACTCACTGTTTTACAATTTGTTAAGGTCAAGAAACACAAAATATATATATTTGTAATGTACAGTACGCCTAAACTAGCATGCGGTAGTGTATGCATTTTTAGTTAGAAGCCTTCTACCAGTTAGTTCTTAAAGATATTACCGACAATTACTATTCAAACTAAGCCTGCACTGCACTACTCTAAACAGACAAACAATTAATTGAATGTTATTGAAATATACCATTCTCCAGCGTCCGCAGTTTCAGAACTCGCGATGAAGAACAATCAGCAAAGCCTTAAAAAGCAAACAATCACATTAAGGTTAGTAAAGTCGTGTAAATAATCTAGTCAACACTGAGTATTCTGTGTGCTATATATTCATTTTTACTTTAAGGATGTAATAACGTGGTGTAAAATTGTGAATTGTTAGTGGTATTGGTTCAGTTCCTTTTCGAATATACTGGAGATATACCTAGCTCACCGAGATTTAGAATAAACTTTAACGAGTTCAGAAGAGTTTTTTTTGAAAAAAATTCTAAAATCTTGGTACTTAAAGTATAGCCTACACCACGTTTGAAATGGCATATTCCGCACTTCATGAAACCGTAATCCTCGGCTTCAGTTCGGACTACAAACTTTTCGTTTATGTGGAATATGGGCTATTCCATAACTTGTTGCAGAATATACTATTCTACAGTAATTCTAAATAATAGGCTAGTTGTGAAATGTCAAATGAAAACCTGTGAAATTTTCCTTATTTACTCAGCTGTTGCTGTATCTTAGTATTGTTATACAAATATAATATAGACATCCAAAAAAAACGTCATCAACTCTGGCTATGAACGAGAGAGATAGAAATAGCGGTCATGTCTAAGCTTTTCGGTTATTACAAACTTTTGACAAGTGACTGTCACAATTTGTAAAATAATCAATAGCTGTCATATGATGCGACAGTTTTGACAAGTAAATAAGGTTATAAATTCGAATAAGAATAGAAATACGTCTTTTTTTTCTTGGCCAACTTTGATGACGTTTTTTTTGGATGTCTTATAGTAATTAGTCTTTAAAACAACAGATAACTATTGAAATCAAACATTAATCTTAACACACAAAACCAAATAAAATAAAAAAATCACTTTACTTTGTTCACGGTCAAAATGTCAATACCAATATGGTCGATTGAATTTAGATTTATATGTGAGAATATACACATTCCCTCTAGTCGATTCTAAATCTCTGTGACCTAGACATGTAAAACAACAATATATTGTTACTTTTAGGTTGTATAATTTAATTATAATAGAAACACCAATTTGTATCAATATTTTTAAGTGTAGTCCTGTAATTGGGATTGTTCCTGTCGGACCTAATCATTAACCCCTTCACGCCGGTCGTGCTTGTGACAGGGTCAGCCGTATATCCGGACATGGCGCCCTGCTCACTGCGCGCCATCCTGACTGAGCACTTTGGGTACTATCGCAGCATTATTATAAATTGTGAAACCTTTAGAACGAAATAATGGAATAATTTCGCAAATATTTGACACTTATTTGTGAATTTAAACAATACAATACGAATTAAGACAGGAAACGAAACTATCCTTTAACAATGCACATGTCTACCCATGGATGTCATGTGGTCTTCCTATTGGTCAAAGTGTTCGTAATTCAAGCCTCTCCAATTGTAATAAGTAGAGTAGGATAATGTCGCCGCGCGCCAGTGGCGTATGAGTCCTTTGCAATAATTTTTATTCATTGTAAATGTTATACTTCAACGAAAATTTAAAACACTTACCCTCTTAAACATCATTAACTTGAGGGAGTCGTCGCTGCATTGGAATTATGGAGTATACGAGGTAGAACCACCACTATTATTACTCACGGCCCCCGCTATAATCATCCGTACGCCACATCTACGCGGCACCGATTATCCAACTCTAGTAATAACTAATATCCGGATGTGACTGTATGCCTTTAAAATGATACAGAACTGATTATCACCATATAACAGCACGATAACAGGTTGATGCAAATGTATGCATCATCCGGCTGTAGCGGACGGTTGTGCATGATGCATGCCTGTGCATCACCGGCGTCAAGGGTTTAATAACAAGGTGTACAGGGTATCCCGGAATGATTTATACAAGCTCTAACATTATATTAATAAAGATAAAGATTTTAAATTGTTTTTAACCATTAGAACTACGGGCTGTAAGTAAACAATAGCCATTTTATAGCTCTGAAAAAAAATAATCAACAAAAGATGGTGATCGTTAAAAGTTAATACGGCTGCTCGTAATGCTTATCCACTTATGACAAAATAACTGAAATGACAAAAAGCAAATTAGGACTAGAGAAACACCTGGCGTAGTCAGAGGGCCATCTGTAGTTTGTTGTCATGCTAAACCGTCCGTAACTCTAAGGGTTAATGGCATATACTTCTGTTAAACTGTCACAGTGACGTATCGCTTTTTTGTTACTTCTAACTCTGTAATTAAGGATATTGCAAAAACTGTTAAGTATTTCACAATATAACTTATATACCCTAGTAACCTAACCTTACATACCGTAGTTATACATAACTTGTATAACCCTTGTATAGATATTATAGCACTGTCCTTGGAATAAAGTGGAGTTAATTTACATGTTTAGTTACAAAGGATGCTATTTAAAAAAAATAATACTTGGTGGTGGATTTTTAAGGGTTGAAAGACAAAACACAGGGACATCCAGTATAAGTTTCAATATTTGAGATCAGGTGCTATACTTTTAGTAATTTTGGTAATGGTAACTTTTTACTACTCAGTTCATTTTTATGAAAATTTTTTGAAAGATATAAACTTCCCACCAAAAAATGATTCTCTGAAACACACGAAGAAAAAACATAGGCAAATAGAAATATGAAAATTCAAATTTGTGTGTTTGTCTATTAATAATTGTACTTAAATATTAATTAGATTTCAGTGCATCATGTTTATAGTATTAATCATTCATTTAATATACAACCTCATCCACCATAGACTATTAGAAGTGTAACATGAATTAAATAAGCGGTTAATCCTTATCCTAATTGTCATCTGGTTCTACAATAGGAAGTCATTAAAAATATTAATAGGTTTCCTCTACGAGTTTAATTTGTGAGATAATTAAAACCATTCATTTTATAAAACTCATAGACGAATCAGGAACAGGAATGTTGTCTATCTATCTAAAATCATGCTTTCATGCTGTTTACAGAGCTTTTCCCCGTTAATGGCCACTGTACACAATATAGGTGCCTTTTAATCCCACATAGACAAATATGTATCAGTACCTGTCATTGGATTGAACCATTTTAATATAACTCTAGATATTAGAAGTGGATCTATTGGGAACTCTGTTAGTACTAGTTTGGTAATACCTAAAATGGCAGTTTCTCTAATTTCTTCAACCTAAAAAACAATTTAAATATACTTGATTACATAACAAATACATCACTTTCTTTCTTAGTTAGGTCTTAGTTTGCTACATACCTCGTCATCCAACATATCTAATATGATTTCTATAATAAATTCCACATTCATTCGAGTTTGATCCACAGCAGTTACATCATCTAAACATTCATTTCTGTACAGTCGTCTTCTGGTAGTATTTTGCGTTGAGGTGGTGTGATTGCTGTCTTCCTCACTACCAAATATTTCTGGTCCATAAAAACGCATTAAATCACACACTGCTGCTACAGATTCTGTTAGAGCAGATTTACTGTGATTTGGTATCGCTCGATACGTAGCAATCTGGAATAGTGAGGTTACAAAAGAGTCAATTTGGATTCTAAGTGAAAGACTAAATATGGGTTCTGTTGTGTGAGCTAAAGGGAGAATGTGCTCTAAAACTGGTGACCGATATGTATGTATCTTTCAAATCGCCCCTAAAAACACGAAGTGATGTATCAAACATTTTTTTTTGAAATGTGGGTTATGCCTGTTTTTATACAGTACAACCTCAATAATTCGAGCATGTGTTACTTCAAACCTCCACTAATACGAATAGTGGGGGTTCAAGTCATAATCTGAACAAACCTTGATTTATCCGAACATCGTACCGTGTTAAGGCTTTTTTGATTTATTAGGGATTTTATCTAGGATAGTAATATATGTACAGCCTAAGTTCATTAAAGTTTGCTTTATGTTAATTAAAAAATATAGTATAAAAATGTGGGGTGAGTTTATTTTAATTGTATTATGTTACTGTATAAGAATTGTATTTTCTAATGTGTCTTGTTTGTTTAAGAAATAAAACTTACGTATAAATATGTATGTAGTTCTGTAATATAACAATTAACTCATTTTTGACAATCCAATAAAATCGATTGTCCAAATAAATCTTTGCAATAATTAGTTAGGATTATCGAGGTTGTACCTGCAGGTTGCAATTTATAATGTATACTCGAGGTTGTAATTTCAGGCATCCATATTTCACGTCACGTGTCGTATATGAACTCTTTATCATACTTCTAATTTCTTGTATAAAAAATTTCTAATACCTACCAAAATTCTGTACCACTGAAATGAACTGACATAGTCAGCAAGGACAATCATGATTTGGGTTCGGAATGTTTTCCATAACGCATATTAAATTGCGTTTAACTATCCTGCACTCCCGCAACAAGACCGCGTACTACTGCGCATACGCGAGTCCCGGTGCGTTTTCGGGGATGGTCAGTGGCGTACGAATGTACGGGCAAGAAATATACGCGTATATAATTTACACGGCGCTTAAAAAATACTAATAAGCCCAAACTGAAAGTCATATGTCGATTTTGTGAAAAGTATCACTAAAACAGTAAAATTGTGATGTTTTTAAAAAATCGTGAATAACTCCGAAAATATTAAATCATTTTCAAAGTTCTTGAACTCATATTAAAGCTAAATATCAAGATCTACATCACTGACTGAGTCATTTTTGAAAAAACAATTCCCAGCTATGAAAAATTTCAGAAGTTGAATAAAAAAAATAAAAACTTAAAAAAAGCTCTGGATTAATATCCCTTTAGAACTCGCTGTGTTTTATTAAAATTTCATAAACAGTGATTTTGATTATGATAGACGAAAACTATGGTAAGGATCGTAGTTTTGAATTTTTATGTTTTTTTGTTCAATTTTAGAAATTTTTCATGTATAGGAAAACTTTTATGAAAATCGCTCAATTAGTTAGATAGATACTCTGAATATTTTCCTTTAATACGAGCCCAAGAACTTTGGAAGGGATTTAATATTTGTGGAATTATTCACGTTTTTTTGAAAACTAAATTGTACTTTTTAAGCGATATATTTTTACACAATCAACATATCACGTTCAACTTGGGCTTATTAAACATATAATTTTATAAGCTGACAATCCTATCAGAAGCAACAAAAATCAATACTGTGGTACAAAAAATATCAGAATTTAAGCAAGCAACAAAAGTGGGTGTATCATGTGACTAGGGTCCAGAAAGTGTGCTACAACGCAGTGTCAGTCATGTCATTGACGGAAGGACAAATGAGAGACCAAAAAGACAGGAGTAAAAATGTGTTAATAATGTATATATCCATTGCTAGTGTCATTGAGAAATACCGAGTGTCTTCATTGCTCAGCATACGTTGCCATAACCAGTAGTCTTTCTGCATTTCTTCTTGTTAAATGAGAGTTATTTGGCCTGTACATATGGTTGTAGAAGGAAAATGATCGTTCCACATCTACTGAAGTTAAAGGTGCAAATTCAAAATAGTTCACATGGGCAGAGGATGACACACCACACACATTATTTTCACGAATTTCGCAGTTGTTTATCATCACGGTTGTGTATCACTAACATCAGTATATTATTATATTTTACATATACGAGGACAATGCACATGTTACTATTATTACTGTAAAAATCTGTTGTTTCATCCACAGTCAGTCACAGAAATTTATTATGTATGTCTTGTTTGATATTTCCCATGACACGTTGATATGTCTTCTGTAAATATGTTTGACGCAACATATCACTACTAGGCAATGGAAACTCGGATACATATTTGGCAAAAAAACGTCTAAAGTGAATATTATCGACCACGTTCCACAAAAGGCTGCATGCGCAAAACAGTATACACAAATCAAACCCAAATTCCTTTCCATTGAGCTAACGTAATTCACTACGAAATCGGCGCACACAGCGTGGCTAAACTGCATTCAAGTATCCCGACCATCCGCACAGCAGTGGGGTACTAGAGTCCCAGTGCGGGTTACTAGAGTCCCAGTGCACGTTATTAGGCATGGTCAGTGATGGTTTATACTTTAATTATCATAGAGTTGGATAGTGTTGAGCTTGCGTTGTGACACATTTTCTGGACCATAATCATAATTACACAAAAAATGTTGTTTTTTGCATCATTTGAAGAATAAAGTATTAAGCTAATAAGCTTAATACTTGTCTCTGATAGGTTGTGAGTTTAACTGATCTATTTATATCTATACTAACTAAATATGCGAATATTAAATGTATATGTAATTTCTCATTTACTTACTGGAATGCAGAGGACTTTTATATGCTCTTCAGCCACACTTCTGTCTAATAACGAATATAATGAGAGACATCTTAAAACTCTCCAGTTAATCTCCACAACATTACTAGTAAGCAAAGGCAACACAAATTCATTTTTACATGTTGCCAAAGATGCTGATAGGACTTTTATGTCTGGCAACAAAAGCAGTGCAGTAAGCAGGTCCAAACATCGACAGACTGTTTCAGGATCATCTGCTGACACCCTAATCTTTTCTGGTTCTGTGGGTTTACTCAGATCTTCCAGCTTGCTTTTAACTTGCGTAAGCTCAGTTTGAATCACAGCTGCTTTCTGATACTCTTGACTGTCTAAGGCATCCTCAATATCTCCTTGTAATATGTTTATCTTTACCTTCAGTTCAGCTATCTGAAATTCCTTTTCTTATTATAATCTTACCTATAAACCTGCCATCACAGAATAAGCAATCCACTCAGAAGCGACAGCTAGCTTCCTCGTCCAAACCAAATTCACTAGTGCATATTGCAAATGCCGTCTTTATGTAAACATGGTTGTAATCAACCTCACTCGATTGTCATGTGTGCTATTTCAATTATTGACAACTATATTAGATTTATAAATATTGATATTGTTCTACACTGACCTATACATTCTTTAAACAGAAATAATATCAATAGATTCATATTTACAAACATTTTTCTTGGTGTATGCTAAAAATTTTTTGTATGTATAAATATACAGGGTGTTTGGATATTGAGTGTACAAAGTAATACCAGAGATTCTTCAACCCAGAAAATGATTTAGGCCAACTTATTTGCATACAGTTTAAGTTGCTTAGTTTAGCCCCTAGAGGGCCTCAAAGTTATGGAAAAATTTTAGTTTTCCTTAACAATTAATTCGTTTTAACCCCTTAAGCCCCAAACCAAGACCAACTTTTGCAAGTTTTTTTCAATTGACATAAAATTTGAGAAATCGGTCAAAAAAAAATTCAAACCAGCCAATTTCGACGTAAAATTTCATGATCTCTCAGAATCTGCTATTGTTTTTTGATGAAAATTGCATTTTCATAGGTTATGTTTGCTTTTTTGAGTGAAAATGTACGATTTTGAATAATTATTTTTCACTAAATCAATATTTCAAAATCGAAATCGATATCGAGCATGGTAAAGATAAATATCTTGCGTCCATGAACGCTTTTCCTTAGTTTTAACATGATTGCAAATGAAAATCCAAGATGGTGGTTTCCAAAATGGCGTCTCAAACTCGAAATTTCTATGATATGTAATGTTTTTTGTAAGTAAGTCAGTTCGTCATGAAAATTTAAATGAAAAGGTTTTTGGGGTCGCTGATTACGATTCGGGCCGAGGTTAGATTTGGAAAATCAAATATGGCGGATCCAAGATGGCGGACAAAATTTCAAAAATTTTATATATGGGGGGATTTTATACATAGGATTATATATTTTATATATAATCCTATTTATGCCAAATTTTGTATTTGGAGGGTTCTTTTGGTCGCTGATTACGAATCTGAGGTTAGATTTGAACAATTCAATATGGCGAATCCAATATGGCGGACAAAATTTTCAAAAATTAATCGATTTACGCTA
This sequence comes from Aromia moschata, assembly GCA_029963805.1. Classification (NCBI taxonomy): domain Eukaryota; kingdom Metazoa; phylum Arthropoda; class Insecta; order Coleoptera; family Cerambycidae; genus Aromia; species Aromia moschata. The sequence continues at coordinate 371,890 of JAPWTK010000295.1, read as the reverse complement.
AACTTAGTGCAGATGGATTTTTTGGGCCTCTGATTACTAATCTAAAGTCAGATTTGAAAATTCTTCAATTCAAGATGGCGAACTCAATGTGGCGGATGATATTTTTGTAAAACCAACCGATTTATACCAAATTTAATACAGGTAAATTTTTTGGGTCTCTTAACACGAAAATGAGGTCAGATAGAGGTATTCTAAATGTCATTTAGTTTTTATAATTTTTTTTTCTAATACATCATCTTCAGTTCTTATTTTTTTATTTTTATTAAATACCATACTTGAATCAATCTTAAAAAAACAAACAGACTATTTTTTGGGAAATGGACGGGTTATTTTTTTACGATTGATTCAAGCATCTTTAGTTTAATCAAATGCTACAGTGCTCAAAAACCAATCCAATGGAAATAAAAAAGTAGGCACTAAAGATGTTGCATTAGATGTGACCCGTTACTACCTACTGAAAAGTTCAACTAAAATTTCAAAGATCCATGAGACAGAAATTGCAGACAAAAAGAGAAACTGTTCAAATTTTTCAAAATGTTCGACTAGAACCCAAAAAATATGCACTGTTTGACATTTACATTTGTTCCGCTTGTTTCCCAAATTTGCATAAGGAATTTCAATAAATTTTTAATTAGCGCCACTGAAGAAAATAAATATTAAAAAACCCAAAATTTTAAAAAATAAGTTCAAAAATGAATAAATGAAAAAAAATATATATAGAAAAAAGTATAAAAAAAAAAATATATATATATAAAATAAAGTAAAATAAAAAAAATAAAAATAAAATATTAGACTTGTGAATGTCTACCTCCACGCGGTAAAACGACGATATCAACATCGGCGGTTAAATGACATTTAGAATTTTTCTATCTGACCTCATATTCGTGACCAGAGACCCGAAAAATGTACCTATACCAAATTTGGTATAAATCGGTTGGTTTTACAAAATCTCATCCTTCACATTGAGTTCGCCATCTTGAATTGAAGAATTTTCAAATCTGACTTTAGATTAGTAATCAGAGGCCCAAAAAATCCCTCTATACTAAGTTTAGCGTAAATAGATTAATTTTTGAAAATTCTGTCCGCTATCTTGGATCCGCCATATTTGAAAATCCGAATCTAACCTCAGAATGGTAATCAGCGACCCCAAAAACCTTTTCATTTAAATTTTCACGTGAATCCATGATGATCCAAAAAACATATCATAGAAATTTCGAGTTTGAGACGCCATTTTGGAAACCGCCATCTTGGATTTTCATTTGCAATCATGTTAAATCAAAAGAAAAGCATCCATGGACACAATCTTTCTACCATGCTCGATATCGATTTCGATTCTGAAATCTTGATTTATTGAAAAATGATTATTAAAAATCGTAGATTTTCATTCAAAAAAGCAAACGTAACCCATGAAAATGCAATTTTCATCAAAAAACAATAGCAGATTCGGAAAGACCATGAAATTTTACGTCGAAATTGACTGATTTGAATTTTTTTTTGAGACGGATTTCTCAAATTTTATGTCAATTGAAAAAACTTGCAAAAGTTCGCCTATTTGGGGCTTAAGGGGTTAATCAGGTTTAATAACTTTAAAACACAGCTTTCAATTTTGATCAATTTTGGGGATATGGCTTTAGGCCTACAACGGGCGTTTTTTAGTGCTATATAGGACTATAGAAACATCTATATGTATATAGAAGAAATAGAAACATCTGATAAAAAACATTCATTATCAGAGAGTGTAGTTTTCTACTCCTATTTTGTTATTGCATGAATAAAGGTGTATTTATATTATCCGGTCAGACACGGTGCGGGAACGTAGCTTTAACGTTCCGACAAAGAAGATATGTTCATATTATCAGTACTATTTATATCTCTCGTCTTCAGACATATAGATATTGTGACATTTGTAAAAGTGACATTTGTACACTGACATTTATTAATGTTATAGTTTACATACTTAGTTTATTTACTTATACACACTAGTTATTAGTAAAGAATTTACGGAATGACATATTGAATATCTGGATTCAAAAGAATTTTCTAGAAATGTAGAAACTATAAATACTGGTGTTGTTTAGGAGTTAGTTAGTTATGTTTTGAATGTTACATGGTTAAGACCCACGTGAGTTGTAAAGTGTTAATAAAAGTGTTTAGTAGTGAAGAAGTAAATTATTTAGAGAGAAATACGTAACATTTTGGTGACAGCGTGGGATAATAGAAGAATTCAAGAAAAAAGTTATATGGTGAATACGAGATCTACAAAATACAACGAAGAAACGACGACAATGGATGTAAGTGAAATATTAAAATTCTTGCAATAAGGACGACAAGAAGACCGTGAGGAGGCAGAACGACGACGGCAAGAGGACCGTGAAGAGGCAGAACGACGACGACAGGAGGACGAACGGCGACACAAGAGGACCGAGACGAGGCGAGAGCGTCATCAGGAATTTGTGACTCCCAACAAGTAATAAACACCAGGTTGAATCATTTTCTGGGAGGATTATGGCGTGGAACAGCAGATTGACCAGGTAGGCATTAAAGTTAACGAATTGAGAAGGTTTGAAGAGAATAAAGAAGAAATCGAGAGAAAATTAGAAGACACCAGGCGGCAAGTGCAAAAAGAAATACTGGAAAAGATAAATGGGCTGGAGCACCAACTACATCGTACTTCAATAGCCGATTCAGGAGATTGTCCGACCTCACCAGCTACTCCTACAACATTCAAGCCTTATGCACACTGAAAGGTCAGTACACAAATGCTAAAGCCTCCTACGTACGATGGACAGTCATCATGGTCCATGTACGCAGACAGTTTGAAGCTGCCCAAAGGCCAACGGATGGACTCCAAGAGGCTACTTCGCTGGTCAACTCTAGAGCAGGCACTAGAAATTTTACAGAGCACCGGAAGAGCAGCAAAACATTACGACAGGATTGTAGGAGCATTAGAAATAAGGTATGGACACAAATATCTCCGTGCTTACCCCACAAGAGAGACAACAAAGAACCAATGAGTCCCTTCAAGAGTACGCTGACACGAACGACTTGTCCATTTGGCATACCCTCAGGCACCGAAGGAATTTTTAGAACAAATTGGATCCAGACATTTATTGATGGACTACAGACACAGAGATGCAGCAAGCTTTGCGGTTGGCAGACACACCACGATCTGTGATGCACTTATAGCTGCCCTGGAATTTAAAGCAGCTAAAGAAGCTTGAGGAGCTACAAACCTAGTAAGGCAAGTTAAATTTGACGAATGCCAGTCACTTGAAGACACCATAAAGAAAATAATACGAGAGACATTAAATGACATAAGACCGTGAACTCACCACCAAAGGAGACAAGGCGCTGCCTCAACTGCGGGAAAATTGACACTACAGGTTTTTGCAGAGCCAAGACAAAGTACCAGTCAAGATCATACCGCAGACGACAACCGGAACATAGACCAAGATCTAGGGGGGCGAAAGAAAGGAATGGGGAGAAGAAAACAGGACACCGACGATTACACAGCACAGGAATTCGCTTCCCTTCCGAGCGAGGTTCTCGTTTCAGATCGCCAGCGAGAGATTCGGAAAACGACAATTAGTCGATGCTACGGGGCGCGTGTCGACTACTGGTACTCAAAGCCCCAAGATTTCTGTCTCAGATAAAGGAAACGATGTAGAAGGAGAACAGCATGATGAACGAGTCGGTGATATCAAGAAACAAGAACAGGTCCATCTGCGTGGACGCCATGGACAGGCTGAAGAAATAGTTCTACCTGTATTCATTCTTTGAATGAGACCTGCAATCAACTGTTAATGGCAACAACAGTACAAGTCGAAGATGGATGGTCCTCGGAGGAATTAAAGAAGAGTCAGAAGAAAGACAGTGACCTGAAATTAATCCGGAACTGGCTAAAGTATGGAGTTCGACCAACTTGGCAGGAAGTTTCCAGATATGGTACGACTATCAAGGGATACTGGGCTCAATGGAATTCCCTTTGTCTTCGCGATGGCCTACTGCATCGGAAGTGGGAGAGCCCCGATGGAGTATCCGCAGTCTACCAGTTGGTCTTGCCTAAAGCAAGAATCCACCAAGTGTTAGAAGAACTGCACAACAGCCCAACCGGAGGACATTTTGGAGTAACCAGGACTTTGGCTCGAGTGAGGGACCGATTTTATTGGGTAACTGTCGCCGAGACGTCGAAGAATGGTGCAAGAGATGTGATCTGTGCTCTGCCAAAAAGGGACCAAAAACAAGAAGCCGTGGTAAAATGGTGCAGTACTTATCCGGAGCACCATTCGAGAGAGTAGCAGTGGACATTCTGGACCATTACCTGTAACCGACCGTGGAAACAAGTACTTGATGGTGGTAATGGATTATTTCTAATGGCCCGAAGCAGTACCCCTCCCCAATCAAGAAGAAAACAGTAGCCGAAGCGTTCATCGAGAATGTCATAGCTAGGCATGGAGTACCCCGAGCTGCATCCACCAAGGAAGAAACTTCTAATCAGAGCTGTGGCAAGAGGTAATGAAAATACTGGGCATCAAGAAAACCAGAACTACTGCGCTTCCCCCAGTCGAACGGCATGGTTGAACGCCACAACAGAACCATATGCCACTACCTGTCTAAATTCGTGTCTGAAAATCAAAGGGACTGGGACAAATTGGTGCCCTGTTCTTGCTGTCATATCGAAGTTCCCAGCATGAGTCAACTACCTACACCCGTCTATGCTGACCTCTGGAAGAGAAATGAAGCTGCCTACTGACCTCATACTTGGCCACCCCCTAGAAGAAAATCAGGAACGACTCTGCCCGAATTTGTGGAAAACTTGCGAGAGAGATTGAACCGGATCCATCGATTTGCCAGCGAGAAGCTGAAAATGCACAGCGACAAAATGAAACAGCGTCGCACTACATCAACAAAGATTGCGTTTAAGCCTGGTGATGCAGTATGGTTGTACGCCCCAAAAAGGACGAAAGGAAAAGTCCAAAGCTTCAGAGCAACTGGGAAGGTCCGTACACCATAATAAAGAAAATTAACAACCTGGTCTACCGCATCCAATTATCTCCAAGAAGCAAGCCAAGGTGGTCCATCTGGAGAGACTCGCAAGGTATACAGGACATAATCCACCCGACTGGTTTGTCGTCGAGGATCCACCGCCTAGACTGAAGACAGTGTTATTCGGGACTTAACCTTAAAGAGGGGAGCAATGTGACATTTGTAAAAGTGACATTTGTGACAGCTGACATTTATTAAGTGTTATAGTTTACATACTTAGTTTATTTAGCTTATACACACTAGTTATTAGTAAAGAATTGTACGGAATGACATATTGAATATTCTGGATGTCAAAAGAATTTTCTAGAAATGTAGAAACTATAAATACTGGTGTTGTTGCTAGGAGTTAGTTAGTTATGTTTTGAATGTTACATGGTTAAGACCCACGAGTTGTAGATTGTTAAATAAACGTGTTTGGACAGAAAAGCGAGTAATTTGAAGATATATCGTAACAATATATTGCAAGAACATAGTGAACTCTCGTTAAGAAATAATAGACGCGTATCGTGGCAGACAAACATTCTTCTCAACAATGACGGACGGTATGTGTATGACACGCAACGTGCCTGAACGGAACCAATTCGCTAAATATAAATACTTCTATAAGAAATACATATAAGAATGTTGTCTGTCCGGATAATATAAATCCACTTTAATGGGTAGGGATTTGTTTTATATTGAATAGTGTACTTGGTTCTGAAGTTTTTTTAGCTCTTGCAAAATGTTGATTGAATGAGCGGTTTAGATAAGAAATATTAAATTTCAAATGATTGCATGCTTAGATTGCTTTTCAAATTATATTCAGAAACCAAGAAAAATCATTTTTATGTTTTAAGAAAGGTTTGTAAAGGTTAAAAGATTTGGTGAAGTTAACTACAGTAAATACAAAATGAGTTACATAAAGAAAATAATGTTTTATGGTAAGAGTTCATTTTCAACTTAAAGAATTTTCCACGCAATTTATTTTAAATTACAACAAATGCTCAAATGATCTTACAAACCATCTGAAGTTTTATGTGACACCTGTGTTAATATTAAAAGCAAGATCTCCTACTATTTCTGGTTATTTTTGGTTACTACATTCACATTGTATGTTTACTGGTAGTGAAAGCAGTAATTTAAAATCTATTTTTTCTTAGATAAACTGCTCGTCCAGTCAACAGGTAAAAAAACTTCGGAACCAAGTAGACTATTCAATAAAAAAGAAGTTGATAGCCATTATTCATGCAACAACAAAATATGAGTAGAAAATTACACTCAACATTCATGATCAGGTGGTTAGTATATTTTTGAAAGTGCCCTGTAGCATTAAAAAACGTCAATTGAAGGTCTAAAGCCTTATCCCAAAAATGTTCGAAACTAATAGAAACCTTTTAGAGTATTAAAGAAAAACTAATTTTTTTCAGAAACTTTGAAGCTCTCTAATAGTTAAACAAGGCACTTAGGCTATATGCAAGTTGGCCTAAATCATTTTTTTTTGGATGGAGAAATCTCTGGTATTACGTTATACAGTCATATCCCAGACACCCTGTATATATATGGTCATTTTCAAGGACTACGCAACATTCAAGGTACCGATGTTTCTATCGCCTCTGTGTAGCTACATTCGTCTGTGTCTCCCCTAATAAAATTTTTACCTAACCTGAAAATTCTTATCCGCATTCTCTTCTTGGATTGCAGGTTTGTCGACCAAAGGTTCTCTAATATCAGATATAATGTGACAAATATCGTTTGTAAAAATATCGATGTTGGATGATAATTTACTAGCTATTTTAACTATTCTTTTTTAATAAGTAAAATTGTAACTTATAATTTTGTAAAATCGACATAACGAGTTTATTGAAAGTTCGCCTGCCAACCTTAAACAGTACAGATTAAATTAGGAAAGAAAAAAAGAAAATTAATATATCACCTCATCTGATAGGTCGTACAGTTCGGCTATGTCAAACAAATTGATTAGCAAGTACTGGAAGTCCATATTTTCCCAATCGTTCATCTTTTGTGACATTTTTGAATCTATTACACTAAAAGAAAAAGAAACACAATAAAGACATTTTGAGATAGCAAGTTTAATCATGTTTAATCAAGACATTGTTAAATAAAATTATTTGACAAATATATAAAAATGAAGAATAGTTACTTTTGCAGATAGTTACAAAACAAGGTCAACTCAGGTAAAATGGTATCGATGAATTCCTCTGCGTCATCTGAGCTCCTTACAAAATTGGTGACAATAGTCCAGTAGGATACGCTTTCACTAGATAATCTATTTAACGGTATTAATTTAGTACCGTCAATTGGCAAATATTCAATAATATCTTTGACTGGAGTAGTTCTAAATAAAACAAATTTATGTGTTAATGAACGGTAAAAATAAGATGAGGTAATGAAATTAAGTACCTAAAAAATGCCTCCATTACTTGTTTGCTAATCTCCTCAGAGTTTAAAATATCATTTTCGTCGGCGTCAAGTCTTAATGCACTGAGAAAGTCGAAAAATTACCATTATAGGCACTTAACCACTTCGGGAGTAAGGTTTCCATAAGAATATTCTTAACTCGCTTATTCCCCTCATGAAACCCATTTTCCAAAATTTTTTGCCTCATAAAAATTTTAAACGGTGCTGGGCCAATATCAGCGCATTTCTCATATGCAGCTATTCGTACATTATAGTCAACATCGCTTATACGTGCAAATATTTTGGGTATGGTGCTAGCTGTAGGAGCTATTTTTCTAACAACCACTTTCCGAATCTAAACATCATAAAAAAATTAGTTACTCAAATTTGTCTATTCAGTCATGATCTCAATTAGCAAAATTAACGACAAATTTAATTAGTATAGTTTATCTAAAGTCAGTTGAAATACTTCAGCCTAATAAAGTTATTCTTGATTAGACTTACATGTGGATTACCATCAACGAGTAAAGATTGATATGCATTTATCACTGGACAATCCGGATTGTAAGGCTCCTGCAATCTTACTAGTGCCAATACTGCTTGCAGTCGAATAGAAGCTTTAATATCCTACAATTTAAATCATAAATACCTAGTTTCTTTTGATTGCTATCAGTGCAGGAAAAAAATTACCAGAGTACGTTCCAGCATTGCTTCTTGTATGGAGTCACAAATGTCACTGTCCAAATGGTTGTCATGTCCAATATAATTTAGAATAAGAGTAATAAACCTGCACGAGTGATATCGAGCTTGAACACAGTCGAGGTCATGATACTGAAAAAAAAAGTATATATATATGCGAAACCATCTTTAAGCTAATAATTATAACATTATACATTAAGCTTTAAGCCAAATTTATGAAATACTTATATGATTCTACTTTTACTTTTGAAATAGACAAAACACAAATCAGAAATTACTGGCTAACGAAGTAAAGAAGTTATTCTCTTGTCAAATGCAGAAAAGAAATTATTACCTTTAGCGTTTCATTTATAACTTGTGTCAAAAATGGATGAGATGGAGAATCTTCATCTAAATACAGTTGTGTTTCGTTTTCATCTGGTTTTGTTAAGATAGCCACAAGTTGGGCTAAAAAATCCAAAGTTCTTTCAACATATGGATTCCTTACGGTGATGTCCATTTGAAAAAGTAGCTTGAGGTGTTTAAAAAAATATTTTTAAGAAGTCTTCAAGTGGAACCTGTTAAGAATTTTTAGGTTAGTTATATTGAAAAACAACAAATTCACTTTTATTTTCACCTTCTGATATACACTTTCGAGAACTTTCAAATTCTTCTGGTGACATGATACACTTTTTTGTACATTATGTAAAACCAATTTAATTTTATCATCCATTTTTTCATATCATAAATCCAAAATTTAAAAATCAAACGATGAAACTGTAAACAACTGAAAATAAACGTTGGCTTTCTAGCAGTGTCACCAACTACCAATTACCAAATATGTAGTATTATGCGGTTGTGGTACCATCTACTATGTATCTCCTATTAACCATAGATAAAAGCTATTAACTCTACTGTTTGTTTATATTCTTTTTTCAGCTTTTATATATTTATCATTTGCTGTGTTATTTTACTTCAACGGAAGTTTGTATTACTATAAATATGAATTTAAACCGAAAAATGTTTAAGTTGGTGAAATATAAAATATAACTAAGTGAGTGTTGGTCACGCACTGTTTCAAGGTTGTTAGTTTTGAATTTTTAACGGCGTTTTTGTATTTTGTATATTTTGAACATGTACATATATTTGTATTTGTGATACCTACATTCTACAATACCTACATCTACATATAGATTATTTTGTACCTAAATGTTTTGCGATTTTGTAGTTGAATTAAGTCGAAAATGAGAAATATTGATTTTTTTAATGTTAACTGTGGAGAGGTCACTCATCTGTATACCAGACCAGTGGCAGAGATGAAGAACCGACCAATTAGTGTTGAATTAAAATAAAAATTGTTGGTCTAAAAATAGATATTTATTTTGAAGGTATTTTTTTATTGACACGATTCAAAATAATTGTTTATTACTTTATTTATACACAGGTATAAGTACTTTAGGAAATAAGATTACTTAAACTACCTAGGTACTGTTCGAATTTGGTTAACAAATGAGATGGACATGAAAAAAACAGGGATTTTTATATACGAGTACATAATGTTTTACATGTGTAGTTTGGGATTTGGGGGACTACCGAGGGGATTACTTAACATACCTACAGGTTTTGATCATATATATCTAGAATCTAGAATAGGAATAATAAGGTATACATAATATATACATATTTATCCACTTCAGCTACCTCCATTATTGTGTTTAGTATAATAAGCTCGATAGTAAGTATGGATTTATAATCATTTTATCTATCTAAATAATATTATAACAGTTATTCAGGCGTATGATGTATCATTTACCGTTATTTATAACAGCGCTGTTAACAGCTTCAGCCAATCGGAAACTGGGATTATTTAAAAAGTGAAAAGGGTAATCCTGATTGGACAAGAATTAAAACATCATTGTTATACATAACGTCAAATGCTATAAGACAAAAAATGTCCACGATATAACAAACTTTCATTTTTGCTTGAGAAGTATTGTGACTATAAGCGTATGTTTGTAGAACACATAGGTACCTACCAAGAAGACTAGAATAATTATAAGGAAACCGAATCTCCGAAGTTTCACACGAGCAGCAACTAGGATTGCCACCTCGGACCTATGTCTTGCCCGGAGATTTTCAGTCAGATGGCAGATTGGGGGGGGGGTAAGCGGGATATTTAAACTCCGTAATTTTAAAAAGCGTAAAAAGCTGACATAAGTTTGTTGATGCAATGGTTTTTCCTTTTTTTTTTTATGATTCTCACTATTTGAATGTTTTTTAACTGCTTTTTTCACCGTCATATTTGAGTGTAAATGTAACACTATATTTCGTGCTTGTTGGTTAACCATGACTTATTATTAGGATCCTGTAACCATATGTCATGAAAACTACAGAGGTAGGATTTCTTTTTGCAGACGGTTCCATTGAAAAAAGCAAGAAGTCTAGAACTAAGGAGACCGAACTCCTTCGGTATATAGGGATCAAATCTGTCCGCCTCCAGGAGGCGCTGTAAACAGTAATGTACTCGATGTCACGTGATGAGCGGCGGACCACAATTGAATGTTTTTCAAATTATCATAGAAAACCATGCTGTGGTTTTATATGACATTTATCATTAAGCTGTCAAAGCTTACATGCCGTTTGGCTTTAGCAAAAATACATACAAAATAAATATGGTTCGAAAGTGCTGTGTTGCATTGTGTGATATAAGAAGCGGTACGAATAACCGGACGTTATTTCAAATTACTGATGTATGTATGAAACGAAATATTTTCCTTTGTTGTATTGTTCACGTTGAAGCACGTAACATGAAATATTTTGAGGGTCATTGTTCAGATAAGCCACTTTTGCAATTTTAGCGTTTTTTTTCGTCAGATACCCAGAAAACAGTAATATACACTATGTTTGACCAACAAAATCGTGCGCAAAGTAGTATTAGTCCCACAAGTTAACGGGAAAAGGGAGCGAATAGGTGCTGGGTGGGTAAAATAACGCGTAAATAGTGATTTTTTCATTTCGCATGTATCTGTGAAATTTCCCTTGCTCTTTTAGACACGTATCTCTGTAAAGGTTTGACAATAATATTGCATTTCCACATTTACGTACCTACAATTTGCCTTACCCTTTTATACGAGTTCAGACTATTGCGCAGTACTGACCGTGAAAATTTATTAAAACATTAAGCAATGACTTGAGCAATGAAAAGCTTAATTTTTGGACGATGGTGACCTTTGACATGAAAAATATCGAGCGTCTGTCAAATGTATTCTCACCACGGACACTGACACGGACTCTAACCTCTAACGCACACAGATTAGTACAGAACCGTAGTATACGTATAGATATCTGTTTATATACCGTAGCAACCAGGGTACACTACTGTTTACAGCGCCTCTGGAGGCGGACATATTCGAGCCCGTCGCGTTATACAGCGAAAAGCCGGAGTTCGGTCTCCTTAGTTCTAGTCTTCTTGGAAAAAAAGGTATGCTGCACTTTCAGTAAAATATTCCAGAGAACTAAGATTTTTACCGCCACATACCTGACAGTGGTTCTCTTTTTTGTGCTGTGAAGAGGTTGTCCTCTTCTTTTATCTATGAGGTTGTCGTCTCTGGTTCGTCCCTTTAAAATAATAGAGAACGACTGACATCGAACGTTGACTCGTTGACCCGCAGGCTGGTAGATGGCGGTAAAACATACATCATAAACATGTAAACCTGTGTTTACTGTACAGGAATGTAACATCAAAAGTGCGGCATTGTGTCATTTTTTATTTCCCGAAAAAAAATTTAAGTGCAATTAAAGAAAATATCTGTAAATCCCCTTGGCCCGGAGAAATTTGCGTAAGGCCGGAGACTCGGAGATCGTCTCCAAGGCCCGGAAACTCCGGGCGAGGCCCGGAGAAGTGGCAACCCTAGCAGCAGCGGGTCGAATTTTGAAAGCCGCCAGTTAGCGCTGCTAGCGTTTCTATACCCGGCGCAGTAGCTTACTGCGCCGGTTTGTGTGTATTAGTTATATCCAAGAGGACTAGAATAGATCTAGTCTAGAATATATCTAGTTTTCTTTGTCACATACACATACTTTAGCGGCGTAGTAGCCTACCGCGTCGATTTTGACCTATCACCACAGAATAGAATACACCAACAACGGAATTCGGTCTTCTTGGTACCTACCACATACCGTATGCTATACTCTCGAGTCCCTCTTAAGTCACCTTCGCTTAATTCACATTTCCTCTTATGTCACCACGTTTCTCCCTATTGTCACGAAACTCTCCCTCTTAAGTCCCGCCTGTAAAAGTTTTAGAACTACGTTTGGAAATTGGATTCTCGCATGAATATGTAAAATTTTTATTGAAAAAAATGATTGTGTAATACATATATATAGACACCTAACATTTAACATAGGTTAGGTGTCTTTTAAAATATTTAACCTTTAAAATATTCACTCAAGCGGGAAATTGAACTTTGTCACGCACTTCTGGGTATACTTACGTTGATTTTTTCGTTCAGCTGGCTCATTTTTCATTATAACAAATGCTGTGGTCAGTGGCGCAGCCAGAAAACATTCTTGGGGGGGGGGGCGAGTCTCCCAGTCAAATTTTATTTTCTTTGTAGTAGCATACACAATATGATATTATTCCGTGAAAACAAAAATCTCTGAAAAGTGTGTTTTTATTAAGGTCTATTAAACGTATAAAAAAACAAAATTATGCAATTAAGTATTAAGATCCATAAAACGACCATGATTTTTTGTTGGTTGCTGGCTAGCTTGGGGGGGGGGTGGCCCGTCGGCCGTCGGCTGCGCAGTGGGCTGTGGTACATCTCTAAAAATGTCTTTTTGCAACTAAAAACACGAAAAAGCTGAGGTTATGATTGCTTTTAAACGTGACTTAAGAGAGAATAAATTTCGCGATTTAAGCGAGAAGATGATGCACGGATTTGGTGACTTAAGGGGGAATCGAGTGTAAATATATGCCATGGACAAAATTGTTAGAAAATGCCATATCAAATGTAAAATTTGAGGCAAGCCTCATAGTCAGCGCTTATTTAAGTAAGTAAGTAATACATTCATTTCTGCTATATAGTTACTTGCAATGGTGCCTGGTATTGGTAATGTTCAAATGTTGAAATTTAAAAAAAAGCTGTCATCCATTGTGTTCTTCAAAAATTTATTATTTATAAACCCTAAAAAATTTGATTTACCTATTCTTATTACTTTGATTTAAACTTCATATAAATATCCATCAACATAAAGAAAAATTCACAGACGTCTCATCTTACATAAGTATCTTAGGCATATTGAAAATACCAGACACAATTGAGGAGCGTCCATGCAAAACTGCACATGTCCAAGTTGTCTTCGAGAGATAAAGATTTAATGTTGAAGGATTTTCTAATTATATCCAACTGCAATGTCAGAATTGTGTAAAAAAGATGTTGTCCTTTAGTAAACCCATTGCAATATACAGAAATTCAGTTATGACAACACATGTCCAACGGCAGCAATTAATTAAGCATTTCGATCATAATTACACATGTCCATGGGGAAATATCAAGAAGACTAGATAGGTCTGCAAGGGTTAGCTCAAAACTGCACATGTGCCAATAAATTAGATTTCTTTATTGCCATGTTGGTGCTTGATTTATGTTCAGAATTTCAATAGAAGGCATACAAAACGTTTTCGAAATTCGAATTCGAATTTCGAAGTCAAACAATGATACGTGCAACATGCAATAGAGGATTAATACGCCGTTTAGAAGCTGAAAATTTATTAAACTAATTGCTTATAATTACTGGAATATCCCATTGATCTGATTAAAATTACTTTTAACAATGCCTCTCCAATTGTTTCAAAACTGACAAGGCAAACTGAAAATTCTTTGTATTGTAAAATATTACCTGTTTGACTTTGAAAATCTCGAAAAACGGTTGAAGATAGGTATAGGGTATGTTACATGAAATGTGTGTAGAGTTGTTCGGTAAATACAAAAATGTCGAAAAATACAGGGTGTTGTATTTAAAAAACTTATATTGACACTGACATAACCTCAAGGTCACTAGCACATGTCAAACGGAATATGTCATTTTATAGCCCTCATGAATTCAAGTAACTTTTATATATAAGGGTTTTGCTAACTATCCTGGGTGAACAGATAAAGTATGTAAACTAAAAGCTGAGACACCCAGTATAGTATTTGAAAAATAGTTTATGTTGGTACTATTCTTTATAGATATATCACCGAGACGAATATACTTTGATTATTTGGGTGATTTTTGGGCTTGGAAGTTGCGCATAAGGATTGTTACGTGAACACTGATGTGCGTACATCTTGTTCGTATTAAGTAATAAAGGAATGGGCACAAAAAATACACTACAATTATTTGTCGTATCTTTTATTTCAAAAACATATTGTGTTTGCGTAAACTAAATATAATAAATAATATGTTAAAATACATAAAAAGTTAACAAGAACAAAAGTGCTCAGCAGAAACACATAGTTGCAAAATATTGTTTTAAAACAATTCTTATTACTACAGGCAAGATTTAAGTGAACGATTCTAAATAAGATGTAAAGAATTTATATTCTTTTTACTTCTAAGATTTTTTTGCAGAAAAAAGTGATTATCAATCTAAAGAGCTAGCTAATAAAAAATTGACCCAGGCGGCAGACAGTTCCGATTGAAGAGGTGGAATTTTATAAAGTTTCTCTTTATACAAATTAATTTAATATGAAAGTAGCACTGGACAGTAGAAAAATAATATAGAAATTTGATGAAATTTTTCAATAAAATTAGAATAAATAAATAACAAACTTAGCACAAGCTTCTCTCGTTCCATATTCTATTATTATACTACTGTTCAGAATTTAGCTAGGCAAATAGATCTAGAAAGGTCGCAGTGTAGGGCCCATATGGAACCACTAACATTTTCAACCTCCTTATCCTTAGCTAGCCAAGATTCAATCCGCCAGAAGTTTCACTAAGATAGTATCCTGTATATGTCTGTATTTTTTAATCTCTAATTTATAAATTCATTGACTAACATAAGATGTTTCAAATAACATACATATTTCTTAAAGTCACATAAACGAGGATAAGTACAGTTGCTTTACTTGTTTTAGTTGGCATGGAGATATATATATGCTGCACATAGCTTTGTGTAAGTACTAAGTATACAATACATAGGTATTTCTCCAACCATTTTTTTGTTCTTTTTTTAGATCAGAGAAACGTGTGAAGCTTATGAAAACTAACTTAAAATTTGAAAGAAATCTTTGATTAATAGTAATTTCCACTTTTCATTCCTTACTTTTAATGCCGACTGAGTTAGTAATGTACTGAATTACAAGTACTTTGATATATTAAGTATGTGATTCAGAAAATGAGACACGAAGGCACAACTGCATTTGTATATATCTTTATTCTTTTATTTAAAAGTATGAAATTAATATTATTAGCTGTTTAACAGTGTATTGTGTTTGTTTGTTTTATTCCCATTGTGCCAATGACCATTTTCTGGAGATAATTTGGAATGGTCGATCGTTTTGATAACTTTATTCTTTTTTGTAAATGTTTGCATATAAAATAAATTTTGGGTAAAATATAAGACCATTCTAACTCATAGCGTAGCAGAAATAATTATATAATGATGTGGAATTATAGTAACCTACCCTAACCCACTTAGGCAGGGGGTACTAACATGCTGAATAAGTGTATATTTTTTTAAGCGTATATTAAAATAAAAAAGTGTGTGAAATAAATTACAAAACTCAAAAAAAATTATTTTTGATCTTTCTGTAACAACTTTAGTGAACAACAAATAAAATCATAAATGGATATGCAACTTTATTTTTAAAATATTGCTATTCGTTTTTTAAGTCTTTTGATCTATATTTTATATCTTAGAAATTTTGCAAGAATTGGTGCTTTAGATTCTAGGGAGTTTAAAAATCTATGTATTAAACAGTTTTCTATCTTATGTAAGTCTGCTGTACATGTCATCTAATTGCGGCTTAAAATAAGCCTTAAGCTGTGGACGTTTTGATTTCATTGTTGGGGTCAGAAGGCCGTTCTGAATGCTGAAGTTATCCGGGTGTAGATATATATCTTTCACCTGGAAAATAAAATATTCGTATTATAAAATTAATATTATTAAGTATAATTTAATTATATTATAATGTGTGTGACTCTCAATTCATTTTTGGAAAAAAAAAACTACAAGTTAGATTGACAAACAGCCTACGCAATTTTCAACTTCGGAAAAGCCGGTGCACGGTTTGGGAAAACCCTGTTTTTCTCAAAAACAAAGCATCGTATCTACGAACATGACACATTCTTTAAAGAACATGGATGAGGAAATACGAATCTTCATAGAAGACCTTTAAAAATCCATTCATTTTAAAAATCTAATTAATGCACACAGTTTTTGGGAACATCAGTAGATTCAGCACCAAAAATTACCCCGAATGCAAATTTTAGTAAATTTATCTATCAGTTACTAAAATAATTGAAAAATAAAATCTTTGTTCGTCACCTTCAGAGGGAATCTTTTTTTTCTCTTATTTTGACCTACGAAATTTACGTTAATTGCTCCCAGTTTATTCAGTTCTCTGTGTATTCGGTATTGTATAATAAGAGCAGTGTAGTAAGCAAGCAATGTACCAGGTGTCCCATTTTAAAACATCCATATGAATAACTGCCGCCGATCTAAAAATTACTTTAACAAAAGTTGTTTGGTTTGGAGGGGGCCATCTGACCATATGATCCTGCACCTTATCCGGCATCCTGATACGACCCTAAGACACCCAATTTTTTTAATGGGAACCCCTAATTTTCATTACAGAATCTGATTCTACGGGGAAAAACGTCCCAAAATACGTTTATTTTCCTGACATCCGGGTCTCATCAGGGCCCTTAAAAAATACATTTTCTCGAATATCTCGTGAATTCGAGGTCAAGGGAGCTACAAATGTTTGAAAAAATATATGAAAAAAAGCATTGATAAGTATTCGTAAGGAGCTCAGATGAAACCCGCAAAATTACTTCAAAAACCTATTTTGGAGGTATTTTTTCCGGTAGAATCAGATTCTTCAATGAAAATTGGGGGTTCCCATTAGAAAACAAATCGGGTGCCTCAGGGTCGTATCAGGATGCCGGATAAGGTGATCTGATCACATGGTCAGATGGTCTCCTCCAAATCAAACAATTTTTGTTAAGTACCTATTTTTTTGATTGGCGGCTTTTCTACAGGGTTATTCATGTGGATATTTTAAAATTGGACAAATGTTATTATGCATTAAGGGATAAACTCACCTGTTCAAAAGACTTTAGACCGGCTTCTTTTCCCCAAGAAATCATGTCGTCCATGATAAGCTGTTTTACTTCAGGATTGTTGCAAAGAACGCTGAATGTGCCGGGAATGCCGTTTTCTTGAGCCCAACACTTGATTACGTCTACGTCTGGTACTACTATTGCTATGATGCAGGACTGCAAAAATTCGATATAAATACAGCAAATATACATTGCGACAGTAATGTAGTAACTTTAGTCAGAATGAAATTTGGTGTAGGATTTGTATATACAGAATTATTGATTATACCGTGTGTGTAAAGCCGACATCGGCCAGTTAAGAAAAAATAGTAGAGGATCCGCACTAGAAACACCTTCACCCATCTGTTAAATGATGAAAAGTATTTTATATCAATATTAGAAAATATATCTCGGGTGGTTGGCTAAAAAACCGGCCAACCATGATTAATTAGAAATTGAAAAATGACTTTCTATTAAATATTGCACTCATGAGTTTAACGAAAAAATTTAATACCAACCGAAAAGTATGAAGCCTATAGAATATACAAACGTTGAGTTCTTTTTTCCTGGCGTAACTACTGGGTTGCAGGTATAAACGGTAAATCGATACTAGTTCTTTTCACCTATTTGTTTAATAAATAAATCTTATATCAAAATAAGCGCTATTTAATTCAACACGTGATGTAGGGTTGTCCTCAAAAATCCCTACGTTGTCAGTTTTGAAAGGTGAAAGGTGAACATTTTATACGAGAGGAAACTTGTGACAAAGAGGTCCGAGATAACTACCCGGCGATAGAAGAGACGCAACATTGGCAACAGCTGCGCACGACGTACCGCCAGATGAAAAGAGCGCGCATGCTATTTATTCATGCAACAGAGAAGGATAGCATATATTAGTAAATACTAAATATTATTTTGGAGCAATTGTCATTAGAGTTGAGAAAACAACGATAAATATTTAATATATTAAATATTAATATAATATAATATCATTTTGGCACTACAATTTATCGCGTGCCAATGCTAAAAGGTATATGCTATATATAGTCCACTGTAGGAACCAAAAAAGCATTTTAAAAATTGTTTTCCTTAATCGCTTTGAAATCACTTCAAATGAATATATTCTTACTATAAAAGAAATTAATGTCAAAAAACATATATATTAAAGGCCCTTTTATTTTTTTTTTATTTTTTACTTCTAAGTACTACTGAAATGCACAAAGTTTACAGTCAAAAAATTAAAAGGAAACCAAATGGTAAGAAACATACTCTAAGGATCGTGTTCATTGAAGTTAGCGTTTCGTAAAAAAAGGATCTTAAATACAACAAGTTAAGCTTTAAGTGATTTCAAAGCGAGTAAGCAAAAACAATTTTTAATATGCTTTTGGTTCCACAGTACCTATATATAGCATAGTTGTTTTCTCAACTCTAATACAGTTGCTCCAAAATAATGTTTAGTATTTACTAATGTATCGCTATCCTCTCTGTTGCATGAATAAATAGCAGCGCCTCTCTTCATCGGCGGTACGTCGCGCGCAGCGCAATGTGCGTCCTCTTCTATCGCACGGGATGCTCGCCACAAGTTTCCTCTCGCTATTTCCTACCTTCCGACAACCGTCCCTTCCATGTGCACTTATAGGCTATTTTGTATAAGATTTATTTATTAAACAAATAGGTGAAAATACTAGTATCGATTTCCTGTTCCCAACCCAGTAGTTACCCAGGAAAAAAATAGACAACTCACGTTTGTATTCTGGCTTCTACTTTCGGTTGGTATTTTTTTCGTCTATAGTGATATTTAATAGAAAGTCATTTTTCAATTTCTAATTAATCATGGTCTGGCCGGAGCCCATATTTTAAATTTGATATAAAAACTTCATCCATAACAGGGGAAGGTCGTTCAGGCGACTTAGACTAAAAGGACAAACAGAAGTGAGACGACAGACAGTGGCGGTTGGTGATATTTCAGTTAGCCATATCTCGAAAACTACGCATGGGACCCACTTCATTTTTTAGGTGATGACTATACACCTCTTACAGAAAGGATTTATAGTGAAAAAACCGTCAGCAAAGTTTGCGAAAAAATTTTCAAAAAAAACTGCAGAACACCGTGGGATCTCAGTAACGCTCTGTGGAATATTTGCAGTATATTTTTTTCATAATCTAGAAACAAATATAAGGAGAGGTTTTTCGATTTGTTACAAAAATATTTTTTTTTAAAAAAGTTATGGCCATTTTAATTTTAATTTTATAGGAACATTTTGTTTCCCAAAATTAAAATGGGATTAAATTTGAATGACTGCACAACTTTGGTTTGAGGGTATATGGTTAATTGGGGTCTTTGAGGCTTATTGGTTGTGAGGGCTGTGGGGTTAGAGGCACAAAGTTATTGAAGTATTGGGTTATGAGGTTTGATTGGGTTCTAGAGTATTTTTTGTCATTTTTTGCCATTTTTCTTCAGCTTATTGCGGATAAAAACAAATTGTGATGTGATGGGGCAAAACGGGCTTTGGATTCGGATTCAGCGACCCCAAAAACATATTATAATCCACCAAGTTTGGTCAGAGGTACATTTCACTTATTTTTTTTTGCGGTGTTGTGTTATCCATACATGTGGATAATAGTAAACAAAAAATAGCACAAAATAAATACACTTCTGTAGGCCACCTACTTGTTTTTATTCATGGGTAAATATAATATTACAACATTAATAACTAGAGTTCGCCAAAGTGGGGCTCATCACAGAGTCGCACTAGCCCAAACATGTAGGGGAGAGTCTGCAACAGTGGCCACGCAGGAACAGTGGTCACTTTTGTGCAATATTTTTATTTTTATAAAGAGTATGTATATTTATGTATAAAGAGCCGTGGCTGCCAAACAACAACCTAAGAATATTAACGGGTAGTATCCTCGAGCTTTAAAGTTTCATCTTTTTCAAGCGTTTATCTATATTACAATATTTTGATTATATTAAATAGCTTTTGTAATTATCCATTGTTTCAAAAAAACATGTAGTTGATGGTACAGTGGTCAGGTTAAAAGTAGGTACAGTGCCTAAAACTAAACTTTATATTAATAAGGGATGACTGCTGTACCCCCATTAGAAAGAGGACTATTTAGAATGGCTTTAGCAGGTAAATTAAATTATACTCTTGTTTTCTACCCTAGTTAGTCCATGTATAGTATTTGTCAACGATTAGCAGTTAAACTACTTTGCTGTATACATTTCAGTTGTTTTTTAAATATATTTAATCTACATTATTACTATTATCATTTTTAATATAAATATTATATTTTTGAGTCTTAGAGTGAAAGTCTGCAGAGAAGAATGTAGAATTTACCACCTAGTGCTATTAGGTGGAGAAAAAAAGGTTAATTCTGGTTTTTATTACAGTTTTTTTTTAAATGTGGCCACTGTTCCAGACTCTCCCCTACATACGTATAAACATACATTGCGACCGTGAGTATCATAGATTATAGCAGATCGGACCCAATGAACTGGGAAAATGGATCGACATGCAGCTGATACTGAGGGTAGGGCTCATGAAACACGATTGGCGTTACGTTTTTGTGCATGTCACGCTGACGCAATTGGCCCCGCCCACTATGCACCCATATTATCTTGTTTTCTTTGTAGGTGAGGTGATCGACCGGCGAAACGATTATAGATATGAGTTTAACTTACATACATATTTGTATGGTATGTAAGAAAGGTGTTGTCAGTAGAAGTAGATTAAATGCCACTTGAGACAGACAGCCTCAGACACCCACCAGAGGGTTGATTCTGATTTCGATACGATTAGCTTAAAACAACGGACCTAACTGAGTGAATCTAGTGAAAAATGGTAGACACACTGACAAAAAGCAATCTACTGATCAGAATCTCCCTGCAGGTTCGAGCGAGAGGGAGCAAGAAGGAGCTGTTGGGGTACAACTGACTTGAGAAAAAAAGGGTGGAAGTTAAGAACAAAACATGTGTTTTGAGTCTGATTGGTTGAAAAAGGGCTCTGTTTGCGTGGAAAAAGGCTCTGAGTCCATATGTTAAAAAAATTAGCTGATCGGTTAGGGCCATAAGGGACTTTTTGCACGCCATATGCAATACCGGTTCATAATTCGCGCGAACAGTGCGAGATATCGAGAAAATAATCTCCCTCGCCACCCTACGGTTATTGGCTAACAGTCATCTACAGAAAAAATATCCCTAGTTCTGATTGGTGGAATCTCATTGTGTGTGACGTCGATTTTTCAAATAATTCAAGAACGGTTCGATGATTGTTCTAACAACTTTTCAGATTTGTATTTAAAGTCCTTCAGAATAAAATTTTTTTTGGGCGTGACTCAGCACTTTTCCTCGAATCCTCTGTGTAAAAATTTCGATCGGCCGCGTTTCGAACTCTGTGGTGGACTCCACGCGGGTATGCGACTGGTACGAAAAAGGCAAATATTCTGTCACCAGTGAGTCATAGGCTGTGATCCTAGAGTAACGTCACAGTTATATAAATATGCGCAGAAAAAACTTTTAAAAATTTTTCAAATAACTCGAGAACAGTTCGATGGATTTTCAATCTAAAATCGGATTAATACCCATATTGGATACCTCCAGCCACATTTCAGATTTGTTTCTAATTGAAGTTATAATCAAACTGTTTACAGTGTGGTCAAACAGTTTACACAAACAGGTTATCTTAGTTGGCCGGGTTACACCTGCCATAGACCTTGCGACAAAGAGCTGGGAATTGTTTTCTACCCATCACCTTCATGCACCATTCAACTTAACAAACAATAACAGGGTGCAATGCAACTTACAAGCATTTATGTACTATGGTAAGACACCAGTTTATTATGTGTAGGTAACTGTATGAGCTAGTGCAACCCTGTGATGAACCGCATTTGTATGTAAAAATAATTTCGAATGTTTTGATTCCACATGTGAATCTACAATTAAAGATTTTGGCACCATCTATATAGCAGTACATACGCTAAAATGCCTAAAATGATTTCTATTTATGTCCCTGCAGGTTTGTAAACTATTTCTCAAATCTCTAATTTGATCTGAGAATTACGATCTCTAAGACGATCATGCAATTTTTCTGGTTATATAAAATATAACACATTCGTAGATAATTCTTTGTCGAATATTTGTCATCGTACCTTTTTGTACTAATGATGTTCTTTAAGTTCTCCCAAAAAATGTATCCATCATAGTTAAGTTACTTAGCTAGGAAAGAGATTTTTCCAAACCCAGAATGAGAAACCACAGTTCCCTGTAAATCAGTGGTCTTGACTTAACTGTGATGGAGACATATTTTTGGGGAACCTAAAGAACAGTATTAATACAGAAAGCTCCTATGACTAGGATCCGGAAAGTTTGCTCTAACGCATGGTTTACTTTAACTATCCAGCATTCCCGCAACAGTATCGGAGTACTATCGCGCCCACGCGTGTTAACAGGACCAGTCAGTGCCGTCGTATGCACGGGTAAGGAATACACGCCTATATAATTTACAAGTCGAAAAAATATATGTAGTCGGTTTAACTTTAATTATCATAAAGTTATAATACCGAACCTGCATTATGGCGCACATTTCCGGACCCTAACTATGACATAGTATTCGACAAATACCTACTTATCAATGAAATAAATGTGTTATATACAAAAGCTGCATGATCGTTAATCTAATGATATTTTACCGAATGTATCATTATTATAGAAGATGCTTTATCTCTTTATCTTTAGATCTTTAGATCTTTAATTGTATTTTCGTGTGGTGGAGTTTTTTTTACAACCGAATTTATTTGAACATATTTATTTTTGAATAAAAAACGAGTAGTTAGCCCACAGAAAGTAGGTACCCTTTGCTTCATTCTATGATAACCCCTCCGGAAGTGGTCTTCGTGGAAGTCTTTAACTTGTCCTTGTTTGATAAAATATGCCCATTCACACTTATCCCCTGAGATACTGACATTCGCCAGTTTACCCCCCTTGGAGGGATTATTTCGCCCCTACACAAAAATTTAATGGGTACATTAATATTTAATGGGTAATTTTACATGTAACACATTTAAAATTACCCATTAAATAATTTCATGTAATTTTACATGCTTTAAATGTAAAATTTGATACATAAAGAAAATTTCGAAATATTTAATGGGAAATTACACAGCCCCAAAAAAAGGTCATGATTTGGGAGACTGACTATTCCTATGTATATTTGACGCTGAATCCGATTCCGGGTCCAAAAAATCCGTAATCCATTAAATTTTTGTGTAGGGGCGAAATAATCCCTCCAAGCTAATCCAAATCCTTTGGTAGCTAACAAATTTAATGCAAAAAAAGATAAACTTGATAAATACTCTATTTGCTCCCAAACAGCAAAAAACAACGTAGTACATGTTTATACGAAACAAATCAGAAAAAATATCTCGAAAACACGTTATTCGTTTGTTTTTCTGACAGCACATTGCAAAATTTTTAACAAACCATTTAACTTTTGATTCCTTGGTATTTTTCGTATTTTCAAAACTAAGCAAGGTAATGCATGGGTCAATATATAACCAATAACTCTGTACATATACATATGTTAGTTTTTTTCGTAATTTGAGGTGGGATTTTTTTTAACTACGTCTACTGTAGGTCCCATATTTTACATACTGAATTAGTTGTTACATTAGCCATTTTTGTAACATTTATTTTGGTTTGGAACCATTTATATTCTACTGTTCATCCAAGTACAGTAATTTAAAAATAAAAATATGTATTATAATTTAAAAAATGTAAAATAAGAATATGTATAAAAAATTAAAATATGTATATACCTAGTTGTTTTTACCAATTTTTTTAAAACTTTCATTAACTCTTTCAGTAGCTATAACAATCACCAATAATGTGAAAAACAAAAAATATGAAATATGTAGGGAATTCAATATGTCAAATCATTCATTCATTCATTGTCATTTAGCAACACTGGTTTTCATTCTTTTTTTTTTTTCGATATATGTAGAACTAGTAAGAGGTCTACCAGAAATGTCCTAACGTAAACTACATTCGTCTGGATTTAAAAAAAAACATTTGATAGTGGAAGAATCTTCAAAGAATTAAAGTGGAAGAATAAAACGTAATTTAGAAGTAAAAGTATGTTTGTTAGATCGTAATTTAAACCATTGATTAAAAAAGTACATACAGTATCACACTTACTTTTAGTGATTCACCATGCACAAAAACTTGACTAACATATTGAGAACGAATATAAACGTTTTCTATTTTTTCCGGTACGATGTATTCTCCTTGGGACAGCTTGAAAATGTGTTTCCTTCTGTCAATGATTTTCAAAGTTCCATTCTGTAAAAAAACAAGTAATATAAAAACTTATATGTAACTTAAACGTTTTAAAAATATCAGAAATGAAATTCCGGCGTAAACTAAAAATTAAAATTTCTAGAAATTTAACAGATGAGACATTAACAGAGATTTTGAAAAAGTCGCAGAATCGAGAAGACTATAATTACTTGGTGAATAAGAAAAATAAATAACTTTTCTGACATCGCATAATGTCTCAAATTATACAGGGTGTCCAGTGTTTCGATGGGAATGCATATTATATTGGTCGCGTTTATCACAGAGAGCGATCAGTGATCATACCATTTAAACGCCATAATTCTGAGTAATGGCTCACTTATCACCAGACTTTTATGTAGCAAAGACAATTTATGATATGTTTATAAGCGATTAGTGATCGGTAGTTTATACATTTATATTCGATACCTTATGATCAGAACAAGGAAAACAAGTGTTAAACGTCAAAATGATAAAATGGTGAATTTATAAAATTTAACTAGAAAGCCGAATATCATTCAACCTTCATTTGATTCAAGTTTTTTTCGTGGATTTTATGGATTACAAATTTATCCACATTTTTTATTTGTTTATTTATTAACATCATAATAAATTTAATAATCATAATAAAGTTAATCATTGTTAATCATTGTTGTTATTAGTCATCAATCTACTAAAATTTGCCCAACTCTGCACGAGACAAAGGTTCATGAACTTGGGTTCTGTGACTTGGGCTCATGAACTATCAACTGATTCTTCCTACGAGGCAGACCACTCAAACAGCACCTTTTTCCACTAATTTTACGAGCGAGAGCATGTTTGGGTGGCCTACCTCGCAGGCGCTAACCCAGTCGAGGCTTCATGAGCCCAAGTCACAGTGAATCTTTGTCTCGTGTATCAAGCGTCTCTCGCGAATTTGGCGAATTGTAGATTTCTACAAGTATAAAGGAAGGTTCCTTCTACTCAACGAGCCTTCTTTCAGGAATTTTTATCCATTCAAAAATTTGTTGGAGAGAGTCAAAGAAAGACGACGATAGGACGCAAAAGAGGATTTGAAGAAGACGAACGATTCGAAGTGGGCCAAAAAGGGTTCAAATCCTTATTCAAATCCAAATTCAATCCTTAGAAGGTTTTCAGGGTCATTCCACGCATCAACCCCTCAGCGCGGCATCATAAGGGTGGGTTGAAGATGGAATATCACATTTGACGCACAATCGGCGGTTCACAGTAGGTCCCGCCAACCTCAAGATCCTTCAAGTAATGCCATGGCATGAATTCGAGGCAAACAGACGTACCACGCAGCCTTATACCGGGCGAAACCAAAGGGTTGGCGGTCGGAGTAGGTGGAGGGGTGCTTGGGTTGTTAAAGGGTGAAAGCGAGTTGTGGCAAATTCGGCTCAGCAACATATCATCAATCTGATAATAATGTTATCATATTAATTTTAACACTAAATGATATTATTTTACATTTTTTAATATTACGTGACAATTGGTTTTTGGTGCACCATTTGATTAGTCATTGTTTAGATGTCAAATTGCGCTCTAACTGATGACAATCTGAGTTACAGTCTACTTTACTGAAAATTTTCAAGCCATCCGCGAATAATAATTTCTAGGACTTAATGTGGTCAGTTATATTATTTATATTTATATTTATACAAATAATATAAAAAGAGAGGATCGACGAGACGAGACGAGACACCGAATACACGCAACTTTTGGAATAATATTTTATGTGAGACTATAGAAAGTTTTACTAAAATATGTATACAGTAAGCGGCAGCCTAATGCGTACATAGGTGGATATTAACAACATATTAAATGATACATTTTTATGTCATAGTTAGGCGAATTTACTTGGGCCGGG
Organism: Aromia moschata; assembly: GCA_029963805.1. Classification (NCBI taxonomy): domain Eukaryota; kingdom Metazoa; phylum Arthropoda; class Insecta; order Coleoptera; family Cerambycidae; genus Aromia; species Aromia moschata. The sequence goes on along the minus strand of JAPWTK010000295.1, from coordinate 345,260 downwards.
AGGGCACAGCGAAACAAGGCAGAACCAACGGTCCAATGCGTCGGCTTTGGCGTACAAAATTTCGGCGAATCGTAGCTCAGGTCAGAATCGGGCTCAGGTCACTAGGTAGTATTACAAAGCGATACACAGAAAATACATCAGAATACATTAGTGAATATTCGAATAAACGTAATATTACCCGACGGTATTTAGGTGTGGTAATGTCGTGGTCACCAGTGGCGGTGCGTGATATTTCAGTTAGCCATATCTTGAAAACGACG